>JAGFMF010012181.1:5369-18201 GCA_019455555.1 Galemys pyrenaicus | reverse complement strand
TCATTACATCTGAAATGCTTTCCACAGTAAGAGCACCTTCAAGCCCAGTCTTGTTCTGTGTCAAATAGCTGACAACCATCTGTTTTTCACTGAGTCAGACTTTCCCAGGTAGTGGACGCTATAGGGCTTCAGTAGCAGGATTTCGTGGAAGGATCTGAAATTCCCCTCTTCTGGTCACAGGTGCTCAGGGTCCAGAGGATAAGCCCTTACACACCTGAGGGAGAGTGGCCAGGAGGAGCAGGTGTAGGAGGATGCTGACAGACAAGCTCATCATGCAAAGCTCTTAAAACCCACTGCAATCCCACACAGTGTTAGATGACCTAAGGCTAGAAGGAGTCCTGCCTTTCAGTCCCTGTCTCTGGGGCCCTCCTGTGGCCACACAACTGCCAGAGGGTTTACAAGACATTAGGACAATAAACCAAAAGTCACACATGAGGAGGCTCCTCAAGCTCCAACAGTGTGTAGACCGACCAGCTCCCTGCCTGGGTCAGAGCAGGGNCGCTGGCTGAGACTGACTGGGTGGCTGTTTCTTCTGCACTTTGAGGCAGACTGGATGTTCTTGGTCAGGGAGTGTGGTCCATCTGCTGGTTGAAGTGCCTATTTCTGGATTGCAGGCTGGCTTCACCCTGGAATAGTATATTTAGGATGTCAAACTTGAAGCCTTTGAGGCAGTAGGGGTGGTTAGAATCACAGCAGAGAGAGCTGCCCATGTGAGTGAGTTTAAGCTTTGTGTTTTTTTTGTTCCATCATTTATCCAGACTGTGTCACCTGCTGGTGAGGCTGCACCTCGGAGACTCGAGGGGATGGTGCTCCTCCTCAGGATACCCTTGAGGCTCCTTCAGGGTAGTGCCTATAGCAGGAGCTGTTCAGTCAGGCTTTTGGCTTCTACCTGATGCCGACCCCCAGGGACACCCCCAAACAGGATGGAGGCCACCCACCTCATAGCTCATTGTGGGAGAATCCTGTTGCAAAGGGAGAATCCTGTCTTCAGTGAGGTATAACGTACTCTGAGTGAGGCTAGGGGAAGTACATCTGGCCGCGGCACAATGTTCTTGTACAAACTTAGCCAAAGTACTTTGGAGGGTACAGTTCACTTGTTCAACTTTCCCTGAACTCTGAGACTGATGATGTAATTTCCAGGATATATTAAGGGCCTTAGCTACTGACTGGATGACATCAGCCACAAAAGCCAGTCTGTTATCGCTGTGTATAGTCAGAGGAAGACCAACTCTTGCTCAGTACTTTCTCTTGACAGTGCCTTAGCCACCTCTTGGCTTTTTTTTTTTAATCCAGGTAGGATTCGCTTCTGCCCATCCTGAATCTGTGCACACTAATACTGAAAGGTGTCTGAACACCCTACTCAGAGGAAAGTCAGTAAAGTCCACTTCCATATCCTTGAAGGGAGCTGTTTTCTTTCTTTATACTCTAGGCGGGTGCTGGGCTGCAAACTTAGCATTATTTTTGGCACAGATTACGCATCACTCACTGACAGGCAAAGTGTTGGTAGAAGACCAACATAAAACTGATTCTCTGTTAGTATTTTTTAAGCTGTTTTTCCAAGATCTGATCTGATGATATTCTAATACCAACTGATTTTCAAGTGTCACAAGGATAAAAACTGACCCATCAGACAACCTCCACCATCCCTGCTTTGTCTGGTGGGCTCCTTCAAGTTTGCCCACTGAGTCTGTCTGTCTGATAGAGTGGCACTGCAGTGACACTCTCTGAAGTCTTCACTTCCTGGGTGTGGGCAGCAAGCACCAAAGTTTGTGAAGGGGGGCTGGCAGGAGCCGGGAACGTGGAGCAAGCTGCCAGCTTTGTGGCTTTATCAGCCAAACGGTTGCACTGTGCTGGGAACCCCACTTTATGTCTTTTCCTTTTCTCCTCAATAAACTTTTTCTTCCTCTGAACAAGTCTGCCTCTTCTTGCTTGCACATCTGTGAAGTTCACTCTGTGATTCCATGAGACACTACCCCGTACTGGTCTAGTGGCTGGGACTCAGCGCTGCCACTGCAGCATGGGATCCATTCCTGGCTGGAAGACTGGGCCTGAACACCTGAAATTACAGATCACTACCAGACAGCTGTCAGGGTGCTCAGCAGGCTAAGTGCTATCTGTCTGCTCCTGAGTCTCCTTAGGGAGCCTGCAGCAGAGCAGAGAGTCCCAGATGGGGCTGGATTACCCCAGGGCAACCCACAGGAGCCACAGTGTGAAAGTTACCCGACCTGCACGAATTAGGAAATCCTGAGTTTTTTGTGCAGCTGCCAGAGCAGGGCGCCGGGCTGTGGGTGTCCCAGGCAGCACAATAGTAAGTTCCCTCATCGCCCTTCTGCAGCCTCAGCACCGACAGGGTGCAGCTGGAGCCATCGCTGGACTGCATGACTGTGACTTTATCCTCTTTCAGGACTGAATCCCACCGCACATCTGACTTGAACGTGGCCTGCAAGAGGAGCCTCTCCAGGGCCTTGCCCTCCTGGTGGCGGTACCAGTGGATGTAGCTGACCATGGTGTGGGCCATGCAACGCAGGACAGCCGAGCCACCTGCATGCCCCAGCACCACACTCGGCTGCTCCAGCGTGACTGCAGCCTGGCAACCTGGGAGAGATGGCAGTGAGGCAGAGGAAGGGGCTTCACCCACAGCCAAATTGCCCAAGGTCCCCTACCCCATAACACACACATCCAACCATCCATCTCCTCCCAACACCCCATCTGGACAGATGGAAGCAGTCCCAATTTACCAGGCAAGTGGAGGGCCCCCAGGAGGGCAAGGAGCCCCAGCATGGCTCTGAGTGTGCCCGTAGAGAGAATCCAGAGACCCCACGGCACTAACTGTGAGGAGGAAACTTCTTTTGTGGGACTGAGGCCAAATAGAAACTGAGCAGCTGCTTCCTGGCTGGTGCCAGCAGGTTTCAGTCCTGGTGATAGCGGAAGGGCAAGGAGGGATTAGGTCTGAGAGAAAAGACACAAGTCTGATCACATGGTGAGGGGAGGGCTGATAAATGTGAGTTCTCAGAACTCTCTAGAAAGTTGGTGCAATAATAGCAACAAGAGCTGATCAGATTGGCCATTGACTCCTTTAGCACTGCTGGGAATGCTTTAAGTTCATTGTCTTATAACATCCTCAAAATAACCCATGGGATAGTATTGTTGTCTTCAGTTTTGAAAGGGGGAAGCAGGCTAGCATTTTAAAACACGTTTTCAAGGCTGCACACCTAGAGGGAATTAGGTTGGGCTATAGAGCCGAGTCTGGCTGCACACAACTCTCAGGCTTCACTTTTTTACAGAATTACTCAGGCTCTTAACCCAGGCTGTAGAAGGAGTAACCAGGAGGTACTCAAGCGTTTCTGGAGACCAGACTCTTTATTCCAGAATCATATGCATATGGACTCAGACATGGACCTTTCTCCGAAAATCTGGGCACCAAACAAAGGCTGGTTGCTCCTTTTATACTTTGCTATGTCTACATCTGCTACAGAATCTTATGTTTGGCAGGTCATTCCTAGGGAAAAGACAGGGGGGTGAGGGGGTGTGTGTTGCAGGGAAATAATTTTCCAATGACACAGACCAGCCTGACCTGTTATCTGACCCTTTGAAATGCAGCTCTGTTTAGGAGTGCTGACTTGTTAAATGGGCCTGCATTGGTATGTCAATTGCATTTAGGCTAAACTCTTGATTAGGGAGGTTTGTCCAGTCTGTTTGTTCAGCAATATTTCTACCACTGAGACTTGGCTAAGAATCTCCATTTGTGGACTGGCTTATTAATTGGAACTTCATTGCTATGTTAATTGCACTGAGGGTAAACTCTGTGACTGGGGAGGTGTGTTCCACATCCATTTACCTAGCAAATTCTCTTTCACAATTTAGCCACTTGTTCCTAATAGAACAGACTTGTTTCCTGCTTCAAAGGGACAAGCCCCAAACAGCAATCCCTGACAAATGCTGCCTACACTGTTCAGCATTTAACCCAGAGACCTATGAGGAGAGAGTAACTATACTTCAGTGACATGATAAATGTGTAATGAGTGGTCTTGGGCAAGTCATTCTGATGGGGGTTATGAGCAGGGAATTTGGAAAGGCGGCACCACAAGACCAGAAACCTGGCTGGCAAAAGGCCAAAAGCTGGAGGCGGGGGTAGAAGTGATTCACGTAGTCATTAAACCAGCTATAAAAACAAAAAGCCGTAGGTGCCCACTGCTATAAGCAAGCATCTGACTGCCATAGAAAGTGTCAGGAGGGGCACACCAGAAGGTGGGATATGGAGATTGAGAGTCATTGGAGAGAAAGAGTGGTCCTTCCAAACCAACCTAGTCATACCCTAGAAATAATTAAGTTAACAAAAGTTCGCTCCACAAAGGAGTGAGCCCCTCCCAAAGAAGACTCAATCACTACAGTTGCACTGGCCACGAACAGAAGCCCTTCTGCTCACCCTTGCTCTGCAGGTGCACTTCTCAAGATCCTTCTCCCTGGCAGCAGCCCTGCCTGCCTGTGACTATACATACAGGTATTTCTCTTCACCAACCTTACCCTGTGCATAGCAGTGCAGCAGCAGCAGCCCTTCTGCCCACCTGTGTCTGTCGGGTGTGTCTTCCCTCACCTCCCTTTGCAAAGCAGCAGAGGCAAGTCTCCTCCCAAGGCCCCCACCTGTGCCTACTCAGGCCTCCCTTCTGACAACAGTCCCTATGGGGAAATTCTTTTTCCCGCTTGTGTGTGTACAAGCATTCTTGACCCTTCCCTCCCTTTTAAACTCATGCTCTCCTTTCTCATATAACTAACAATCTGTCTCATGCAGAAACTCACCTCGTGATTCTCCACATGCTGCTGAAAGGGGAGTCCTGATGAAACTATTCCCAGAGCTAACCCCAGGACCCAGCTCTCCAGATCCCGAACCTCTCCTCACTGCCTTCAATTTCAAATCATTTCCTCACTTAAAAAAGGTCCTGCTGGGGGGCCTCCCTGGTGGCGCAGTGGGTTAAGCAACACACTATGAAGCAGACCACAGCCACTGCAGCACGAGTTCGATCCCTGCTGCCAACCAGGGAGGGGACCCACATGGTGAGGCAGACCTCTCCTGCCTTGCCCGCTGCTCCCCTCAGCAGTGTGTTTCAGTCAGTCTGCCTGTTCTGCTCCCCACTCTGTCTGGTGATTCCTCTCACCTCCCGCGACTCTGGCTTGTACCCCAGATCTGGCTTGTACCACAGCTCTTGTATGCATAAATAAATAAATCTTAAAAAAAAAAAGGTCCTGCTGGAGTTGCATGAAGTGTCACAGGCTTCTGTGAGTAAAGCATGTAGCACCTCCCAGACATATAGACCTGGCTCAGGAAATGGGGATATTATTGTTTCACCTTGGACAGGTTGGTGCAGATCTGTGGGACTCACATAGGAGAAATTCTGAGGAATGCTACAGTGCTGGCGAATCAGGTAGGTGTATATTGTGTGTACTCGAAAGGAGAAGCTTAAATTGAACTGGGAACAGTGGAGGGGGTACAGACTAAGGAATCCTGTTCTGGCAGCAAATCCTGAGAAATGAAAAACTGGGACTGAAGGATTATGGGTGAGCTTGAAGGGATTATGCTCAGTAAAATAAATCAAAAGGAAAAAGAACATTGGATGGTTTCACTTATAGGAGGAAAGTAGAGGAATCAAATAAGGCATCAAGGAAAAATCATTATAATAA
Organism: Galemys pyrenaicus; assembly: GCA_019455555.1. NCBI lineage: Eukaryota > Metazoa > Chordata > Mammalia > Eulipotyphla > Talpidae > Galemys > Galemys pyrenaicus. Next base: position 12,525 of record JAGFMF010012181.1, on the reverse strand, counting down.
ATTAACAATCAAAATCAACAGACAACTATAAATCAGAGACATTCCTCAGGGGAGGAGGAAGGAGAAGGAACAAAATGAGTGGGAAGAGCACAAGGGACTATGGTGATGGTGCACGGGTGAATTGGTGGTGGAATTTCATGGGGCTACACCTGAGAGGAGGAAGTATACACTGTACAAAAATGAGAATGACGTAAAAAATACACACACACATATGTAAAAGACTGAAGGTGTAGCTGGTGAATGCATCTGAAACAAACTCTGAGAAATAATGCAGCATTGATATTGATTTTGATTTTTCTCTTAGCTTCCACACTAATCTGTCTGTCTCTGACCCTTTTCTATGGGCACTCACCAGAAGGTGATTTAGACCTTTGCAAACTTTTCAACCTCAGAGGCCCTGTTTTGGGCCAGCTCTGATAGGCTGGGCATTTACCCAGAGGGAATAGGTAAATTTGGGTGCTTATTTGGAAACTATATTCTTCAACATTCTTCCCTTTGTCTGTACTGCACACTACTTGTTCCTTTCCATTGAAGGTCTTACACACTAGAGTATGTTTTAACTTGATGTGGAGGATGGCAGAGCCAAGTGAGAGCAGGTAGGTTTGAGTGTCTTGGGGTGTCCCTCACCCAATTCTGTAACAGTACTGTTATTCCTCCTGGCCTCCTGTTTGCTATTATGCTAATTAGTTATGCTTATTCTATCCAGGGCCTGGAGGAAAAGGCAGTGGGATGGGGAGAAAAAGTGGGCTGAACTGGGCAAGGAGGTTGTGGTCCTTCAGCTCGTACCAGCAGACTCAGTTTCTGAGAGTATCATCTACAGTAAACACTGACTGGAAAATACTCAGCTGTAGTCAAGACTTATGCCTCAAATGTCCCCAAAATACAGGCTCTGTGGCTGTAAGGAGTTAGTGAGGTTGTTACCAGCAGGGAGAGGGCCACCCCAGAAATCCCCAAACCTGCCTGTCCTAAATAGGTTCTGCCATCTGCCACTTTAGGCAAAATATAATGACCTTTAATGGAAAGGAACTTTAATAAAACTAGTGAGCAATACAGAAAAGACAAAAATATATAGTTTCTAAGTCAAGCACCAAAAGTTACTCACCCCCTCATGGGTAGAAGTCCATCCAAATGGCACTGGTGCAGAGCAAATCCCAAAAGCCTGCCAGTCTAAAGCACCTTCTAGTGGAGACCCATGGAAAAGAGTCAAAAACAGTCAGACAAATCTGGGAGGAAAAGAGCAAAAGAAAAATCAAAATCAATAGCAATGTTGTCATTGTCACCTCCGCACAGGTTTCTCACCCACATCTGTTTCAATCAGTCAGGACCAAAAACCAAGTGCAGCTTCTTCACAAGTCTCTCTGCTCCAGGTGCCTCCTCCAGGTCTCCTTCTGGAGACCTCCCCATCCTGCTGCCTTCCCTTTGTAGTCGCCAGTCCAGCTTCTACTCCTCCCTGTTCAGCTCCACCGTCCTTTGGGTAGGACAGGAACCTGGACCTCCCATTTTCCTGGACACCGCCCTGATACAAGGTGAACACCAAATATAAGGTCAGTCAATTACTAACCGTATATTCAAGTAATATCTTTTATACCCTGTACAAATGGCTGTCCTGGCTGGAGTAAATTGTTTATTGGAAAACAAAGTGACAACTGTGACATCTGCATATCAAAAATGACACATGAAAAGGAATCGATTCACAAGGTGAGCAATTTGCATGGTAAGAGGTCAGAGGAACTGTTTTCTATCTATTTGTGTTTACTAGCTTTTCACCAATAGCCAATATTAACTAGTCAGATAAATTCCCTTAGTATTGTTTTTTGAGGAAAAAATTACTTCATCTTGTCAATGTTAAAAATTGTGTCAATCTTATTACCATTTTTAGCCATTTGCTGCTCAAATTAAGGTTCCACAGCTGTTGGCAGCAATCAGCCATACACCTTAAAAATGTCTGCCCTCACCACCAACCAGTTACTCTTTTAGATGTGCCAACGATAAATACAAAATGATCAAGATGAACAGAAGAATATTTGGGAAAGTGGCCCCACCTCAGAGGAGCAGAAACTGGAGGCGGGAGTATAAATGATCACCATAGTCCTTAAACTAACAAAAGAAATAGAAAGTATTGAGGGGCTCTCTGAAGGCACAGCGGGTGGAGTGCCGCCCTGTGAAGCATCCATGGCACAGCTGCACAATGCCGATCCCTGGCCAGGGAGGGGACCCCATGGCACAGCAGACTTCTCCTGCCTAGTCTGCTGCTCCCCTCAGTAGTATGTTTCACTCAGTCCCAACTTATCTGCTCCCCACTCGGTCTCTGGTGAATCTTCTCACCTCCTGAGTCTCTGGTCTGTACTCCAGCTCTTGTATGCATAAATAAATATTTTTCAAAAAAAATAGAAAATAACAAAAATACAGACATGAAGTGGGATATGCAGACTGGGGCCATTTAAAAATTCACTTGTCCTTTCAAATCTAGCTACTCAAGCCAAATAAAGAAAAAAAATCCGTAGGTGCCAGCCCTAGAAAGAATTAATTTAAAAGCAGTTAACAATCCCACAAAGTAACAAACACCTCCCAAAGAGAAGTCTCTGGGACTTCGGAAAGTGCAGTTTCTCCAGCGCTACATGCAGCTCTCCTCCACCTGTGACAGCAGCTTGTCTTTGCAAACGCGTGCCTTTCAGGACAGCTATTTGTGCCTGTTTGTGTCTGTGCAAGCATCCTTTCTACCTCCTTTTCCTTTTTTGTGTAATCAATCTGTCCTTCGTGATAAAGTTAAATATCTCTGCTCCTGGACAGGGTCGTTGCCCCATTTGACTTCAAGCTTTTTCCTTAGAGAAACTGGCACATATAGAGGAGCAGAAAGGGCAGTGTGAACTATGGAAGCTTAGTTTTCACAAGGTGACTATGAAAAAAAGCATAACTAATGAGATTTTAGTCCATAATTTGAAAAAAAAAAAAAAAAGGCCCTCCACATTAGGATTCTTACCTTACCTAAACACAAAAATTACTTCAAGACTAATCAAAGAAACAAATGTGCAGAACAAAGCCTTAGCACTATTGGAGAATTCAGGTGAACATCTGATGGTGCTTCAAAGTAAGGAAAAGGCTTCCTTAAAGCTTCAAAAGTGTCTAAACATGTGACCCTGCTACAACAGAGCAAATGAAAGCTGGCTCACTTAGCACACAACTCCTTGTCTGAGCTCACAGACACGAGAAGGAGCTACAGTACTGACTGGGTTTTGGGCTCATGAAGAAATATATGACCTGGGGCCTCCCTGGTGGCGCAGTGGATTAAGCAACACACTATGAGGCAAACCGCAGCCACTGCAGCACGAGTTCAATCCCTGCTGCCGGCCAGGGAGGGGACCCACATGGCACGGCAGACCTCTCCTGCCTTGCCCGCTGCTGCCCTCGGCAGTGTACTTCGGTTGATCTGCCTGTTCTGCTCCCCGCTCTCTGTGGTGAATCCTCTCACCACCCCCACACACACCTCTGGCCTGTACCCCAGTGCTTGTATGCATAAATAAATAAATCTTTAAAAAAAAAAAAAAGAAATATATGACCTGTCAGAGCAGCATCTCAGGGCAGCCAAATATGTGTTCGGGGGGGGAGGGGCGGGGGGGAGGCTGTCCATGTGTGGGAAAGTCCCTGAGAACCTTTCCAGAGGCCTCATGAGTCAGAGTGGGATGGGTCAATTCAGAGAGGCCAATATCTTACTGATAGCTCACAAGTTCTTCAATCATTTGAGTAACAATCAGTTGTGAAGATTATTGATAAAATGCATATTTTAGGGCTCCATTTCCAGATTGATTAGTTGTGTTGCTGCTACCCAAACCAATATTTTATACAAAGGCTTCCAGGTACTTCTGATGCAATGTATTTTGCAGTGCTTCCATGGACATGTTTTGAGAAACACTGTTCTAGAAGTTTGGAATGTCAGATCAGTGTTCAAGAGTTCTGATAGAAAATTGCCTCATTCACTAAGCATGATATGTACTTAGGGACTATCTATATTTCAGCATTAATTTACATCTTTAACCTTGACCCATATGGCAGCCACTACCTTTCCTAAAACACTATCAAATTTAAATAGTACTGTTCATTATCTGATTTTGCTTCCAAAGAGCCCCTTAATTTTAATTATTTAGAAAATGATCAGTTAAAACTAATTCCTGTGTATGACGTGGGTGTGTCAAACTGGGTATGGGTAAAAGAAGATTTAACTTTACTTAAAACAGAACAGTTCTGACTGTAGCCTGAACTTTCAAGAAGGTTAAGGACATCACAATAGTTACCATGTAAACACTTTTCTCTTACATTTTCACTGTATTTACAATACCATGGTTGACTATGGTGAGAAAAATAGCATTTTGTCTAAATGATAATGCATTGGTTCCCAGGTTGAAGTCTCCATGAAGTACCAAGATTCATTCCATCTTTTCGCTTACTCCCGAGAGATGACTAAGCTCCATTCCCAGTGCTCATCTCTGTGTAATGATCAGATCCGTGTTTTAGTACACAAGCCTTCCCTCATGCTCTCCCATCTCTCCTCTGCTACATCAACCCCAGGAGATCTTGTCTGTCCAGGGAGCAGCCTCCACTGGCTCCCAGGCCTGGGGGGTGGGGGGAGTGGGGGTGAAGGAATCTGTCATGTGGTTTTCCTAAAACCTAGAGATGGGACCTCAGTCCTTAGGAAAGTCTTAGAGCTCAGCAGGTTGGGGAGAAGAAAGAGAGTGCATATAAGGGTGGAATTGGACACTGAGCTCAGGGCTTCTGTTCCATCTGAGCACAGTGAAGTCAGGGCAGGAAGTGAGGCAGGGGCTGGTCCATCGTGTGTACAGGGCTGATCTTGACAGCTGCAGGCAAAATTATGTGCAGTCAAGGGGAAGTCTGTGTCACTGTGGGAGTCCCAGGCGGCACAGTAATAAACTCCAGCATCGCTTTGTTGAACATTTAGGACAAGTAATATACAAGTCCTCCCAGAGCCTTCATAAGCATGGTATTTTCCTGAAGTGATTCCAGTTTCGAGCATAACCTTTGAGCCAGTGAACCCAAAGTAGAGAAGGTGGTGTGGGGCCTTTCCCTCTTGGTATCGATACCAGTGGATGTAGTTGATGGTTCGGTCAACAATATCACAGGTGATTTGGGCAATAGACCCATTCTGCTTGGTTACTGACAACGTTCCCACTTTTGAGTTGAAAGATATCTGACTGGCTACAAACGGGAAACAAAATAATGAGAAATAGGTAGTTCGAATCCCTTTATGTGGTTCCCACTAACAAAATATACAAAAAGCCCATGAGCTACTGAGCAACATACTTACCAGGAGTCAGGAATATTGGGAGTAGCACTAGAGCCCACAGCATGGCTTCCTGCTGACCTTGGAAGGGGGTGGACCAGCTGTAAAGAGGAGCAGAATGAGCTCTCACCAGTCAAATCCTACTCCAGGAGAAAGTGGTCCATGCACAGAGCCATGGGCTGTCAGGGGTTGTAGGTAACTGAGGCTCTGTGTCAGCAGGTGGCCAGGCTGATGGTGCAGGGGAAATGGTGCTGGGAGCTGGGGGAGGAGCTCTGCCTCTGCTCACCCCACTGTGAGCCCCTGTGGCAGCTGAGAGCAGGCCCCTCCAGGGGAGCCAGGGCAGGGGCAGCCCAGAGCCAAGGCCAAGGATGCCAAGGTGGAGCCAACTGGGGAGGGCACTGCAGACAAAGCTGCCTTTGCCCTGGTGCAGTGAGCAGGCCCAATCTCCCTAACCTCATGCACTCAGAGTTTTAAAGCTCCAGCAAGGTCTTAATTTTATACTTGTAAGTAATCTTGAAGGCAACCAACAGTAAATATAGTTGTGGATCCAATTCATTAAAAAAAAATCCAATATATTGGGCAATTTTTACTCGCCTCTAAAGTAAATTTGTGTGTTTTTGTGCTCTGCATGGTGCAAAATCAGATAGAGGAAGAGAACAGTTCATCCCAATAAAAGGCACCTTTCATAGGACTGCCAGATTTAGAAAGTAAAAGAAAATACAGTGGGCACTTTTAAAAACTACTTAATCTAAAGAAATTTGATATGAAATTTGAATTCAGACTCACTTGGCCACATAGACTTCATTTACCTGCAGCTGCAGTTCACTGGAATTTATACAGGGGACACTGCTAATAAAATAGCATAGCACAAACATGCTGGAACATGTACACAGATTGTCTTTCACCAACCACCTCTATACATACTTTCAATATGTCTTTAAAATGTTAATAATAACATGATAGGATGTCTCAATCATTGTTTTTTCCTCTCTCAGGTGATTCATGTTCTTCTTTCTTATCACATAGCTGGGTTATAGGAAGGAACAGTCTGTGCTGATTTTCCTTTCTTGTCAGGGACACATGCAGGCAATATGAGGCTGCCTCAATGGCAAGTGTGAAGGCAAAATATCCCAATGTGATGCAGGAAGCAAGATTTTGGCATTGTTATTTTTTTTTTTTTAAGATTTTTATTTGTGGGGCCTCCCTGGTGGCGCAGTGGGTTAAGCAACATAGTATGAAGCAAAACGCAGCCACTGCAGCACGAGTTCGATCCCTGCTGCTGGCTAGTGGGGGACCCACATGGTGCAGCAGACCTCTCCTGCTGTGCCCGCTGCTCCCCTCAGCAGTGTACTTCTGTTGATCTGCCTGTTCTGCTCCCTGCTCCGTCTCTGGTGAATCTTCTCACCCCCCCCCCCACACCTCTGGCCTGTACCCCAGTGCTTGTATGCATAAATAAATAAATCTTTAAAAAAAAAAAAAGAAAAATTAAAAAAAAAAGATTTTTATTTGTTTATGCATCCAAGCACTGTGGTATAGGCCAGAGGTCGGGTGCTGAGAGGATCCACCAGAGACAGAGTGGGGAACAGAACAGGCAGATTAACTGAACACACTGCTGAGGGGAGCAGCGGGCAAGGCAGGAGTGATCGTTGCACCATGTGTGTCACCTCCCTAGCCAGGGGCAGGGATCGAACTCGTGCTGCAGTGGCTGTGGTTTGCTTCATAGTGTGTTGCTTAACCCACTGCGCCACCAGAGGGGCCCAGCATCATCGTTATTGTTGTCTTTAGATAACATGGTGGCATGGGGTTTCTTCAAATAAGCCATGAAAGCTACAAGCCAGAGAAGGAGACTGATTAAAACACATG
>JAGFMF010012180.1:105234-134923 GCA_019455555.1 Galemys pyrenaicus | reverse complement strand
GTTTGCATTCCCAAAGCAGTGTAGGAGAGTTCCTTTTTTTTCCACATCCTTGCCAACATTTGTTGTTGTTTTTTTTTTTTTTTTGATATGTGCCATTCTTACTGGTGTATGGTGGTATCTCATTGTGGTTTTGAGTTACATTTCCCTGATTATAAGTGATATTGAACATCTTTTCATATATCTGTTGGCCATTTGCATTTCCTCACTGGAAAAGTATCTTTTTAGTTCTTCTGCCCTTTTTTTGACTGAATCGTTTACTTGTTTTTGTTGAGTCATGTCAGCTCTTTGTAGATATTTGTGATCAGTCCCTCATCAATAGTATTGTGTGCCAAAATTTTCTCCCAATCAGTAGGGTGTCTCTTGTTTTGGCTGTCTGTTTTGCTATACAGAGGATTTTTAGCTTGATGTAGTCCCAGCTGTTCATCTTTTCCTTCACTTTCCTTGCTTTGGGGGATGTGTCTTTAAAGATGTTACTGAGTATATTTCTTGTAGTGTTTTGTCTATATTTTCGTCTATTTTTTTTATGTTTTCAGGTCTTATGTCCAATTCTTTTATCCATTTTCATTTGGTTTTTCTGCATGGTGTAAGGTAGTAGTTTAACTTCATTCTTTTGCATGTAGCAGTCCAATTTTTCCAGCACCATTTATTGAACAGATTGTCCTTGTTCCACTGCATAGGCCTTTGTCAAAGATTAGTTGTTCATAAATCTGTGGGTTTATATCTGGGTTTTCTGTTTGATTCCATTGGTTTGTGTTTCTGTTTTTGTTCTAGTGCCATACAGTTTTAATTATTATGGTTTGTAGTATAAAGTCTGGGAGTGTGATACCTCCATTCTCCTTATTTTTCATCAGGAGAGCTTTGGCTATTCAAGGTTTTTTTGTGACTCCATATGAATTTCATCAATATTTGTTCTATTTCTTTGAAGAATGTCATTGAAACTTTTATTGGAATAGCATTGAATCTGTAGATTGCTTTTGGTTGGATGGCCCTTTGATAATGTTAATTCTTTCATTCCATGAGCAGGGAAAGTCTTTCCATTTCTTTGTATCTTCTATTTCTTTTAACAATGTTTTATAATTTTCTTTGTATAGATCCTTCACCTCTTTTTTTAAAAAAGATGTATTTATTTATTCATACAAGAGCTGGGGTACATGCCAGAGTTGTGGGAGGTGAGAGGATTCAGTAGAGACAGAGCAGGATGCAGAACAGGCAGATAGACTGAAACACACTGCTGAGGGGAGCAGTGGGTGAGGCAGGAGAGGTCTGCTGTGCCATGTGGGTCCCCTCCCTGGCCGGGGATCGAACTCGCGTTGCTGTACCACGTATGCTTCACAGTGGGGCATTCAACCTGCTGCACCACCAGGGAGGCCCCCTCCTCCTCTTTTATTAGGTTTATTCCTAAATAGTTGATATTTTGGTTTCAAAATTATAAAAGGGATGGTTTTCTTGATGTCTTCTTCCTCAGATCGATTGTTTGCATATAGGAAGGCTACTATTTTTGTGTGTTGATTTTGTATCCTGTTACATCGGACAGTGTTTGCTTTACTTTGGGGGATGTTGATTATTTTGATTAGTTTTTCTGTGGAGTTTTTAGGGTTCTCTGTGTGCATTATCATATCATCTGCAAGTAGTGATAGTTTTACTTCTTCTATTTGGGCACTTGAGGCATTTTAAAGATTTTTCTGCCATTAATTTCAGTGTAACTTTCTGTGGTCACAGAATATAATTTATATATCTTGAATCTTATTTTAGTTTATTAACACTTTTTATGAAACAAAAGGTAGTTATCTTAGCAAATATTTTTGTATGCTTGAGAAATGAGTATTTTTTTGTTGTTGTTTTATTTATGAAGGTGACATTGGTTTACAGCTCTATCCATGATTTAAGGGAATATGTTCACATCTCCTCACATATATGTTAGCACCCCACACCCACCATGCAAAATTAGGGCTGCTGGAGGACAGGGTTTGGCCTAAGGTAAAGGATTTTGGGTGCTATAGTTGTTTAGTAGAGAGTTTTATAAATATCACTCAAGTCAAGTTGAGTGGTATTATCTATTATATACTTGCTGTAGAAATACTGTAGTGAGTATGTAGTACACTGATTTTTTTGCGTACTTATTCTCTCAATTATTAAGAGAGGCTGTATGGAAATCTTTGGCTGTAAATGTGTTTTTATCTATTTCACCTAGCAGTTATATCAGTTTTTCTTCATTATAAAATTCTGTTATTACATATGTTCCTTAGACAGACCACACTAGGTAGTCAAGCTGTGTAATCCTTCTATTTTGCAAAATTTTATTGGCTAATATTATATTAATGATTCTGTGCTTATGAGGAATATTGGTCTGTTGGTTACTTGAGGTATTTTCATTTGTTTTGGTCTAATAATAGACTCATAAAATTAACTTCATAGTTTTCCATCTTCCTGTGCTTTCTAAAAGAGTTTGTGAAAGTATGTATAATTCCTCTGTATATGTTTGATAGAATTCACCAGTGAGATCCTGGGAGCTTAGTATTTTTTGCGTGTTTGTGTGGAATATGATTTATACTCTTTTGTTTTAATTCTATTTGTTTCTTTGAATCTAAAGCGTGTATTTGTAAGCTGCATATACAGTCATATTTTGCTGAATAACATTTTAGTGAGTGATGCATTGCATATGCGATGGTGGTTCCAATAGGCTATATCATATGTAGCTTAGGTGTGTAATAGATTATTACCTAGGTTTGTGTAATTATACGCTGTGACATCCACACAATGTCAAAATTGGTTAATGATACATTTCTAAAAACATATTCCCATTATTAGGCAATGCATAACTGTAGCTGGGTCTTATTAATCTTTATGTTTTAACTGCAGTATTTAAACATTCATCTTTAATATAATTACTGACGTGGTTGGTTTTATAATCTGCCATTTTATATTTGTTTTCTATATGTTTCAGATAATTGTATTCTCTCTAACAAACTTACTTCATGCAAAATAGCTATTTGCTAGTATACAATTATAATTTCCTTTTTGTTTTATTTTTATTATATTATTTTGATTTTCTTTGTGCTTTGTCTGAGCATTACAATATGCATTTTAATTAGACCAATCTACTACAGAGTGATAATAATCTAAATGAAGTACTATTGGAAACTTTCCTCTAATATAGCATACTTCCTCCCTCCTTTCATATATATTACATTTCTATTACAAACACAAAAAATAGTGTTCTAATGTTTCATTAAAATCATATTTTAAAATAATTAGGAAAGGCTTCCTGGTGGCACAGCGGGTTGAATTGCTGCACTGTGAAGCATCCGAGGCACAGCTGCGCGAATTCAATCGCTGGCCAGGGCGGGGACCCACATGGCACAGCAGACCTCTCCTGCCTCACCCACTGCTCCCCTCAGCAATGCCTGTTCTGCATCCTGCTCTGTCTCTACTGAATCCTCTCACCTCCGACTCTGGCCTGTACCCCAGCTCTTGTATGCATAAATAAATCTTTAAAAAAAAGACTAAACAAATAACTTAAAAAGTAAAATAATTAAGAAAATATGTACATTTTACATATTTATGTATATAAATTTTGCATGTAGTATTTGCTCATATATTTATTTCTGTTGCTTCTCATTGCTTCTTATGTTTTCAAACTAATGCCTTTTAGCATATAATACTTCTCTTAGAGTTTTCATGTAGAACAGATCTGCTAGCAAATAATCCTCTTAGTTTTAATTTGTCTGTGAATGACATTTTTTTTAACTTTTGAAGGGTAGTTTCACTTGTACAGAATTTTTGGTTAACAACTTTTGTTTTCTGTCAGTGCTCTGAATTAGTCATTCTACTGTCTCCTGGCCTCCCTGGTCTCTAGTGGGAGTCAGCTATTATCACATTGCTATTCCCCTGTAAGTGATTAGTCATTTTTCTCTTGTTTCTTTCAACATTTTTTTTCTTTTCTCTATTAGTACTATGATGTACCCAGGTATGGATATGTTTGCATTTATCCTACTCGTGTTTTCTCTCTCTCCCTCTCTCTCTCTCTCTCTCTCTCTCTCTCTCTCTCTCTCTCTCTCTCTCGCTCTGTGTGTATATATATATATATATATGTAATTAGTANTCTCTCTCTCTCTCTCTCTCTCTCTCTCTCTCTCTCTCTCTCTCTCTCTCTCTCTCTCTCGCTCTGTGTGTATATATATATATATATATGTAATTAGTATTTCCATTATTTTTTAAATGTTGGCCAAGATTCCCTCAAATATTTGTCCATCTTTCTCTCTCCTTCTAAATAAATGCCTAAATAAATCTAATGGCATCACCATTAAATGTATTTGGTATATAACATGTTTCACAGGTTTGTGAGGCCCTGTTCATTTTATTTTTCTTATTCTGTTCTTTATTTTTATATATTTTATCGTTTTTATTGAGGTAACATTAGATGACAATGCTATGTATGATTTAGAGCTATATAGGTTCCTACCACTTTAGATGTGTGTTATTTCACCACACTCACCACCAAAGCACCCATAATCCTCCACCATGGTCTATTGTACTACTCCTCTCTTCAGACCCTTTCCTCTGGTAACCTGAAGTCTACAGTAAGGTTTTTAGGGTTTGTTTGGTTAGTTTTGTCTATTTCTTTGTTTTTACTTTTCTCTATATTTCACATGAGTGAAATCATACAGTATTTGTCTTTCTCTTTCTGGCTTATGTCACTCAGAACAATCCCCTCCAGTTCCACCTATGTTGTTACAAAAGGCAAGATTTTACCTTTTTTTTTTAGCTGAGTAGTATTCTGTTGTATATACAGTTTATATATTCTTAGTCTGTCCTTAGGTACTTAGGTAGTTTCCATAAGTTGGCTATTTTAAATAAAGCTGCAGTGAACATAGGAATGCATGTATCCATTTGAACTAATGGTTTTGCATTCTTCAGGTCAATATTCAAGTCCTCTGATTCTTTCTTCTGACATCTTAGATCTTCTGAAATCTTAAATATGTTGTGCTGCTCTAGGGAATTTTTAATTTGTAATTGAAATTTTTAACTCCAGAATTTCCATTTGGTCCTATTCATCTGTTGAGATTCTCTATGTATTGGTTAATTGTTATTATATTTCCATTAATTATTTTAGTATAGTTTCCTTTAATTCTTTCAAAGTGTTTGTAATAGTTGCTTTGAATGTTTTGTCTGCTACATGCAACTTCTGGGCCCTTTCAAAGTAAGTTTTGCCTGTTCTATTTTTTCTGTCCCGTGTATGTATCATGAGTATCTGCTTTGGCTAGCTCATAAATTTGGGTTGTAGACCAGACATTTTAGATAATCTATTACAGGATTCTGGATTCTGTTTAACTTTGGGTGCTTTTTTTTCCTCAATAATTGCCTGACTTTCCCATTGTAATTTCTCATCAAATGGCAAGCAGCCACTGACATCTCTGTTCAATTCTATTTTTATTTTATTTTGGCTTCTTAGTGGTCATTCCTGTGTCTCCCTAGCTTAGACAATGATTTTTAGGCAGAGGTTGCTGTCAAATACCTTGTGTTCGGAAGCACAGTTAATATTTCAGCCAGTTCTCAGGCTTGTCTGCAGTTTCCTTTTTTCCTTGGCTCTCATGGATCTCTTCCATAAGTGTGCATATTGTTAGTCAGCTAGAGGTGTGTGGAGCCCTATTATGGTGTTCTCTCTTCCAAAATCTTCTCATTAAATTCCTGCTTGGTTCACTGTTTTTTTTTCCATGAGAACCTCGAACTTGGACCACTAAGTGAACAGGTTTTGCCATGTGTTTCCTTATTAATTTACAAATTTGTAATAAAAATGAACCAGCTTTTCACCATCTGCCTCAGAATGAATTCACTCCTTCTGAGAATGAAATTCTAGATTTTTAAGACCAGCCTGTTGTTTGGTTGAACTATCCTTCTCCCCTGAAGAGGTACAAAGAGGGTACTAGATGGGAGCAGTCACATGTAGGAAGGTCACAGGCTCATATCCCTTCTATCCAAAAATTATCAAGTAGTATTGATAAGTGCAATTGCTCACTGGGTTCTGATTGCATTGTTGATACAATAATCATTATTGGTCCCATTTTACAGATGAAGAAAATGAGGCCCAGCAAGACACTACTCCAAGGTTAAGAAATGGATAGGCACAGATTTGGATCCATATGTGCTTTTCCAGATTATCTGTTTCTCTATCATATATCTCAAGCTAACAAATTGAGGGTTCTGAGAAAAACTATCACAGCCGAAGCCCAGTTTTTGGGATAGAGATAACATATAGAAATGAAGATATCCTATGCCTGTTCCTGATACACAGGATTCATTTGCTGTTCATCATATACAACATTTTTACCAAAAAAAAGGCTTGAAATTTTTCTGGATAGAACTTGCTGAAGGTTCATTATAACTATCTAAAATGTACCCAGGTCTAATTCTGATTTAAATAAAGGTCCCTGGAGATAAAGTGTGATAGCATGATTGATACATACAGCTCAAAACATTAAGTGTTAACTTTTTTCTATTTTACTCTGCCATGTTACTGAGTTCCAGCAGGTACTTTAGGTTTATTTGAATGATTTTAGCAGTCACTGCAGTAGTAATTATCTGTAGTGAAAACAGAAAATCATTAATATATTAAGAAATAGAAAAATTAACCATCTGAAAGCAAGCAACAGCTAATAATATATTCACATATTTTTCATTGGTTATTTTTATTTATATAAAATAGGTAAATATTTGTAAATTTTACATATGAGATATGTGATATTGTTTTTGCCTCAAGCATTTTAATTCATTTTTCTGATAAAAATCATAAAAAATCTGGAGTGAAAATAAGCAAGGGAGATCTGGGGGAAGTAAATGGTTTATATAGTTCCCCAAATTAAAATATACCAATACTAAGATAAATATCTCCAAATTAAAATAAATTAATAGCATAATACTGATTAAACACTTAATCTGTTTACAAGCAATTAGATTATACATCTAGAAAAAGATAAAAAGTTAATGTTGAAAATAATCATCTGGGCCTCCCTGGTGGCGCAGTGGGTTAAGCAACGCACTATGAAGCAAAAAACGCAGCCACTGCGGCCAGCGGGGGAGGGGACCCACATGGCATAGCAGACCTCTCCTGCCTCGCTCGCTGCTGCCCTAGACAGTGTATTTCAGTCCATCTGCCTGTTCTGCTCCCCACGCTGTCTGGTGAATCCTCTCACCTCCAAGGACTCTGGCCTGTACCCCAGCTCTTGTGTGCATAAATAAATAAATCTTTAAAAAAAAAAGAAAATAATCATCTTAGGAAAGTGCATAGGGTAAAAAGCAACAAATAATGATTTTGATTTATATAGACTGATATTTCTCAGTATATCATAAATAATGACTAACACTAGCAAGCAAAACATATCAAGAATAATATAAAAGAAATGTAGATCCTATATGACAATTTTAAATGGAGTGAGAATAAGGGGTAATTGTATGAACTTGAGTAAACTGAAATATTTACTGCCAAGTATATTTGAAAACTGTATTATAAAGATAAAAATTATTTGATATATTTACTAGATGGTTCAAAAACTTTCAGTGATTATTCAACACCTGTTCTCATTTTCAAAAAAATATATTTAAAAGTAGATTGTAACAGACTATGTTGGTGCAATTTTTCCCCCCTGTAAAAGTCACAAAATGATTTCATACCACTAGTGGAAATTACATTAAAATTAGGGCCAAAAAAATTCTTTATTCCTACTACTAATAATTGCTTTAGAAATTCTCCCCATCATTTAAAAAAAAGATATCAAAAGGAAATAAGGTCTGTAACTTTTGGGAATGAGAAGACAACATTGCTATTGCTTGCAGATGATATGAGTAAATTCCTAGAAAACACACTAGACATAACATTAAATGCCTTGGTATAAATAAATTTTATGAAAACTAGAATAAACAGTGACTATTTAAAATATCAACAAATTGTAAGTATATCACCAAGAATTACATACAAAACACAATGGGAGATATGATGGCATTTGCAACAATACCCAGTTAGAAAGAAACAATAAAACTTGAGAGTTTTGAAAGAAGATTTGAATGAGAAGTGGAGAGGCAGCAGTTTTGTGCAGCTGGGGATGACAGAGCTGGTGACTAGGGTGATAAGGGAGTGATCATAAAGCCACCCTCACTTTGTAAATTCTCCAGGTCCCAGCTTTATAAAAAAGACCCCTCACAGTCATCAGGCAGGGTCCCCAAGTCCCGTTTATGTACCATTTTGTATAATTCATTATAAATGAATAATTCAACACTTCAGCAACCAACTATGACCTTTTAATTTCAATGCCTTTGCAAAGGCCTGTGCAAAAGGGAAGGGGAGAAATGATAATATGGAAAGGGTATTGTGAGGTGAGCTGACCCCCTAATGACAATAAAACCACATATTTTCTAGAGCACAAGGGCCATAACTTACAGGTTTAATACAGTTTTATTTGAAATAACAATGGACTTTTGTTTACAGAATTTTACATAACCATGTAAATAGTTACCAATTAAAAAACTGCTGAATGAAAGCGTAATTTCAGAAAAGTAAAATTACTTTTAAGAACATTCCAAATTCCAGTTTGGGTTCACATTAATTAGTAAATATTTCAAAAATGTTGCTGAAGTGTTATTTGCAACTGCTTTGAATTTTAGCCCCCATCTTTTAGCTTCACCAAAATGGAGAGAGAGAAAACTAACCACAAAATTTGTTGTTATTATTTATTATTTTTAAGAAACTTTCAAAAAACATGTAGCAGACTTGATTCAAGAGATCCAGAATTAAAAACCGACTCTACTATAAACTAAATGTGAGGTACGAAGTCTAGGACAGTTCCTGACACATTGTATTTGCTCAATAAATATTCATTGGTTGAATTAATTTGCTTGTTTTCCCCACTTGACTGTGAGACCCTTGAGGGCAAGGACTAGATTTCATGGGTATTTACAAATTTAGCATCCAATTATTTTTTAAACTCCTATTAAACACCACTTGAATTTGAATTATTTATACTTTTGTAAGTAACATTGATAAGAAAATCATTCGCCAAATGTGGACATAATAAAGAAAATACTATTGATCTAGGTACCACTTATTTTGCTTTTGTGTACCAGGCACACAAATCAGTTGTGAGTTTTGAGGGCAAAGAAATCTGACTCATTATCCTTGGCATTTCACATAGTAGCTAATATTTATAGTACAAGTAATGATTTACTGCAGCATTTCTTTGACTGAAATCATTTGAGTATCACTCCCTTGTGGGTTTTGCTTTATTTAGGTACAATAGTGTTTCTATTTCCTTGGTTTTTTTTTAAATAAAAATATTTTTTTAAATGGCATATAGCTCTAAGATTGAAAACTAAGAACACAAAGTCACGTTATGAAATATTTTAAATGCAATTAAGATTCTAACATCTAGTGATGTGCATCATAATAGTTAATATATATATCTTCTCTTTTTCAATACTAATAATAGCTCTCCTTAAAAAAATACTCTTCCCATTACCAAAATAAAATTAAGACAAGATCGAGGGAAAATAGGAAATACAGTTCAGGGTCACATGCTAGTGTAAAGGAGAAACCAATCTCTAACTGAAGGTTTCTAGATGCCAAAGCCCCTATTGAGGGTAGGATGAATAGGTTTTACCTGTAGACCTCCCACCGAAAACCTCCCCCTGATACCTTCCCCCATGTTCTTATTAATCCAGTTTTTCCTGGTTTTCAAGCCATCTCCTCATCACATTTTTAGTGGATTCTTAGGACATAGGCAACTCTCCATATTCTCTGGCCCATTGCATTCCTGAGGAC
Source organism: Galemys pyrenaicus (assembly GCA_019455555.1). Lineage (NCBI taxonomy): Eukaryota > Metazoa > Chordata > Mammalia > Eulipotyphla > Talpidae > Galemys > Galemys pyrenaicus. Next base: position 125,115 of record JAGFMF010012180.1, on the reverse strand, counting down.
TGCTAGAAGTGAGGAAAATGGATATTTTTAAATATTTTTCTGAGGACATGAAACAATTATCTACTCTTTTCTGAGAACAACTAGGGAGTGAGCAACAGGAGGGCTCTTTGTGTTGTAGTTTCTAGTAGCGAGAATACAGATAGGAAGAGATGGAATTTGCTTCCTTATGCAGAAGACCAAGGAAAAGGAATCTGGAGGGTGTAGAAGTTTCTGTGGAGGGAGAGAGGCTGAATGGCTAGTTTGCAGGAAATGTAGGAGAAACAGAGGGCACAGTGCTTGGCTCATTGTGGACACCTAGTAAATGTCCTTAGAATCTAACTACAGAGAGATGTGGTCAATTGTGGGACTCTGTAGAATGAGGGAATTGCCTTTCAAACTGAAGCTGTTACCAGGAATTGACCCTCTGAAGTCACAAAAACTTTGTCTCTGTTATCAGAAGCTGAGTAGCTGCATCAAGGAAACTTGAGGCAATTGTGAGCTAACATTCAAGGAATAATGGATCTGGAGTTGGCAACTGAAGCTAAAGGATAGAATATGCGGTAAGAGGAAGAGGAAAGGGGCCATATTATTTATTAGTACCCTTCCTTCAATAGTGCTAGGTAATTTATGTTTATTATTCCATGACATTTTCAGAGCCATTCTGCACGGTAGCTCTTTCCTCCACATGATAGATGAGGAGATATATTCAGAACAACCGAATTAGCAGCCCACCCAAGTGGTATGAAGATGATTTAAAACTGAAAACTTATGAACAGATGGCAGTCATAGAAAGAAACCTCATCTAAACTTAAGCAGAACCTACCAAAAATATAGCTGTCATTGACCTGTCCCCACCCTCCCACCCCCACCCCCCAACTATGGAGTTTCTTAGTTTCTTGTTTGAAAGAAAATTGACTCTTAGCACTGGAAAGTGTGAAGTCAGCTTCTACTCCCCTCCTCCACCCCACCCTACACACTTGGAAATGGAAGGAGATAGACAGTCCATTATCATTAACAACAAAAAGCCCAAAGAGAACCATCTATAATTTCCCATTGAAGCCCTAACTGTCCATAGTGGCTGTGTGACTTACATTCCCAAGAGTAATAGATCTGTGATCCAGCTTCTCTGCATCCTTGGTATTATTTCATATTGTCATTATTTTTTATATTAAACATTACAATAGGTGTGTGGAATCATATTGTGATTTTGAATGAATTTCCCTGACACTTTAAGTATTTTTTAGTATTTAGTATTCTTTATCATTCGTTTTTAGCAATTTAATTTTAATATATCTTAGTTGTCTATTTAGATTTAGACTCTTTGGGCCTCTTGGATCAGGATGTCCGTTTCTTTTCCCCCAATTTGGAAGGTTATTATTTCTTTAAATAAAGTTTCTATCCCTTTCTCTTTTATCCTTCTGGAACTTCTATGATGCACCTAATATTTTTCATGATATTGACTTATAGAGCTCATATGCTACTTTTGTTCTTTATGATTCTTATTCTTTTTGTTGGTCTCTGTGTTCTCCACTACTGTGTGTTCAGGCTCACTGATTCTTTTTTTAAATGTATATTTATTATATCATCCTTCATATTTGTACAATGTATGATTTCCCTATGAAGTTCCCACCACCAGTTCACCCATGCACCACCACCATAGTCCCTGTGCTCTTCTCACCCCTGTCCTGATCCTTCTCCCTCCTGCTCCCCTACAGAATGTCTCTGATCTATAGTTGCCTGATGATTTTGATTTTTACTTTATTATAGTTACTCCCCCCAATCCCTTATATGGTTTCTCTACATTCCTCCTATAATTGAAACCATTCAATATTTTCCTTTTTCTTTTTCTTTCTGGCTTATTTCACAGAGCATAATCCCTTCCAGCTCCATCCATGTTGCTGCAAATGGCATGAGTTTATAATTTTTGATTGCTGAGTAATATTACATTGTGTAATTATACCACATCTTATTGATCCAGCCATCTATTTTTGGGCATTTGGGCTGTTTCCATAGCTTACCTATTGTAAATTGTGCTGCAATAAACATAGGGGTACAGGTATCCTTTTGAATTAATGTTTGTGGCCTTTGGGTAGATACCTAGGAGTGGAATTGCTGGATCATATGGAAGCTCCGTTTTTAGTTGTGTTAGGAACCTCCACACAGCTTTCCATAGTGGTTGGACCAGTTTGCATTCCCACCAGCACTGTAGGAGAGTTCCTTTTTCTCCACATCCCAGCCAACATTTGTTGTTGTTAGTTTTTTTAATATGTGCCATTTTCACTGGTGAGAGGTGATACCTCATTGTGGTTTTGATCTGCATTTCCCTTATTACAATTGATTTGAACATTTTTTCATATGCCCGTTATCCATCTTCTTTGGAAAGTGTCTTTTTAGTTCTTCTGCCCATTTTTTGACTGGGTTGTTTACTTTGTTTTTGTTGAACCTCATTAGCACTTTATAGGTCTTTGTGATCAGTCTCTTATCACTAGTATTGTGTGCAAAAATTTTCTTCCAAGCAGTGGGATGTCTCTTTGTTTTGGATAATGTCTCTTTTGCTGTATAGAAGCTCTTTAATTTGATGTAGTCCAAGCTGTTTATCATTTTCTTTGCTTTAGGTGATGTGTCTTTAAAGATGTTACTGAGACATGTGTCATACAGTGTCTTGCCTATATTTAAAATCCTTATCAGAAATTTTCAATATTGAATTTATCTCAATCTTACTGTCTTTTATTATTTGTGTTGTAACTCTTCTGACTCTTGGTATGCTGTTGATTTTCTTTTGTACAAGAACATATTGTATATTATGAGATACAAGATCTTATTTAATCTTCTTTTTAAACCAACTTGGCTCCCACTGAGGTGTAGTACAAAAGCCAGGTGGATCTGTATGTTTAGCTCCTGCTAGACCCTGTTTTATACCACCCTGGCAAAACTAGGCATTTACATGGCCTCATTGTACACTCGTGGAGTAGAAATTCAGGTAGAATATCATTTTCCCTCTTGGTGCTCCAAAACTATTATTCAGTAGGACAATTAGAGCACCCCCTGTCTCTGGCAGGTGAGAGGTGGAGCATTAGCTCTCTGTTCAATTTCACCAGTACTGCCAAGTAAGGGAATCATAGGATTGTCCTATGGGGGAGGGGATTGTAGTTTTTACTTTTGGTCTTTGGCTGAAGTCTTAAACGGCACTACCAAATGTCCTCTCTAGGTGTGAAGCCACCCTTTTCTGGTCCTTATGCTAAGAGGAACAGTTTTTCTTCAAGTGTTTTTTTTTTTTTTTTAATATGTGCCTGTTGGTAGTTCTGGATTGAAGTTTTCTGCAGAGCTCTTTCTGAAATATAATGGAGGCAATAAAGGAAGCTCAGGAAGTCACTTTCCGTGTTTTTTATAGAGTCTCAAGGTCCCTAGGCAGTCTGGCTTCTTCCACCTTTCAGGTGTTTACATGTGCTTCTACTGTATGTCCAGAGATTTTTAACTGTAAGAAGGAGAGCCTTGAAGTAATGAAACCACTCCATCTTGCATATCTGTAGGGTAAATGGAAAAGTGATCAGGCTTTTCCACCCTCCTACCATTGGCGTAGCTGATGGACACCTGCAATCCTGCACACATGCCTAATGGAGGGCACCTCCCAAATGGGATGTGGGCATGCGCAAATGGGTGCACCTGGGTTGAGACACGGGCATATAAGGACAGTGTCACAAGGATGCCAGGGGAGAGCAGAGAGAATAAGCAGTAAGCAGCAGCCGCTGCACCCCAGAGAGTGAAGATGCACCAGGGGCTAGGGGTCCTGCCAGCCTCCTGCCCCCCAACCCCCTGCCTCCTGTGTACCTGGTCGCCTCTGATACAATGAAGTAATAAAAGCCTGAAAAGGCCACTGAGGGCTTCAGGACTTCTCCTTTTGCCTGTCTGCTCAGAATCATTGAGAACTTGCTCTGTGTCCTTGCTGGCATGACAATATCCCACAAATTTGATATATTTTCATTTTCACTCAGTTCCAGATATTTATAAATCTGTCTTGAAACTTCGTCTTTGATTCATAGTTCATTTATAACTTTGTTGGAAAATACTTAGTGATTTTATTAAATACCTTTCTGCTTTTTATTCTCTGGCTCGATTATGTTATGGTAGAAGAGTAATCCTTCTATTATTTCCATTATTTTAAATTTTTAAGGTTTTTGGGGCCTCCCTGGTTGTTCAAAGGGTTGAGCACTGCATTGTGGAGCTTCTGCAGCCACTGCAGCACTTGACTTCAATCCCCCAGCCAGGGAGGGGACCCACTTGGCTCAGCAGCCCTCTCCTGTCTCTACTTCTGCTCCTCTCAGCAGTGTGTTTCAGTCAATCTGCCTATTCTGTTCCCCACTCTGTCTCTGGTGAATCCTCTCACCTCCCATACCTCTGGCCTATACCCCAGCTCTTGTATGCATAAATAAAATCTTTTAAAAAAATTTTAAGGCTTTTTTCTTCTTTTTGGTTCTGATGATGACTATTTCATTTCATGCACCTAAAAACATGGGTTATTCTACTGTTATCAGGTGGGACATTCTATTATTAACTAATATTAACTAGTTAATTCTAGTATTAACTAGGTCAAGTTGATTGATGATAATCGGTCTTGCTTTTTCTGACTACTTGTTCTGTTGCTTACTAAGAGAAGAATACTAATTCTAAGAGTATACTATAGATTTGTCTACTTTGGCTTGATGTTTTACCAGATTTGATTCATGTATTTTAAGTTTTGTTATGTGCACACATATTTAAGATTATATTCCTTCTTAATGAATTGTCCCTTTTGTCATTAGTCAATGGTCCTCACTAGACTGATGCCTTTTCTTTTGTTCTGAAATTTGCTTTATCTGGTATTATTATAACAACTCAGCTTTCTTTTGATTAGACTTTCCATGGTATGTCTTTTTCTCTTTTACTTTTAACCTGTGTCGTATTTAAAGATGTTTTCTTATACATTACAGAGATGAGCATTTTTCTTTACCAAATCTGACATCTACTTTTCATTAATGTATTTTGAATATTTATATTTAATAAAACTATTGATTTAGTGCTACTATTTTATTGTGTACCTTTTGTTGTTTTTGTAGTTTTTCTCCTCCATTTTTTGTTTCTCTTTTCAAACTTTCCTTTCTTAATCTGTATTATTTAGACATTTTTAGTATGTTATTTTACTAGTATGATTTTTAACTTTTCCTTTATCAAAAATTTTAGTGGTTTTTCGTAGGATTATATACACCATACTTTAAAAAATACACTTAAGTTAATGTTTTACCTTTTCAAGTAAAACCATCTCCCTTTTATAGTTGTCATGTCTTACGTCTGTACAATATAAAAACCCCATCAGTAAATTCTATAAGTTTTACTTTCTATAGTAAAGCATATTTGGAAAAACTTAACAGAACAAAAACTTCTATTTTCCAAGATATCTATCATTTTTATTTTTCTTCATTCTGAAATTCAAAGTTACTTATTATTTTTCTGTCACTCTATAGACCTTTCTTTAACATTTGTTCTAAACTAGCTCTTCCAACAACAAATTCTGTTAGTATTCCCTTTAACTAAGGACACTATTGTTTCTTTTCATTCCTTAAGGATATTTTTACTGGGTTATTCATTTTTGGTTTGAATTAATTTTCTTTCAACACATTAAAAAATGTGTGACCATCTTCTGGCCTCTCTGGTTTCCTAGGAGTAGTGCAAGTTTATTTGAATCATTAGCCTCTTAAATGCATTACATTTAATATTTTTGGTGACCATCTTCAAATTTTACTCAATATCTTTATATATATGTGTGTGTATATATATATATATATAATTGTAATTTTTCTGGTCATGATTTTCTTTGGGTTTATACTTCTGAAAGTTTGCTGAATTTCCTGAATCTATAAATTTATGTCTTTCAGCCTATTTGGAGAAGTTTAAGCAATTAAACTTGTTCTGCACCAGTATCTTTTCTCTTTTCTCTAGGAGTTAAGTGAATGCCACAACTTTTAGTCTCTGTAAATTTTCTTTTTATTTTTTTCCCTTAGTTCACGTTGCTGGATAATATCTGTTCATCTAATTTCAAGTTATTTTCTCATTCCCATTCTTCTATTGAACTCACCTTTTGGATTTTAAAGTTTCTCATATTATACTTTTGATTTATAAAATTTCCATTTGGCTTTAATTTCTTTGCTTAAAAAAATCTTTCACTTGTTCTTAGCAGCATTTATGTTTACTTCACCTTCACCCTATGGACCATAGTTGTAATAGTGTCTTTGAAATATTTGACAATTCTAACACCTGGGTCACCTTAGCACTGGCACATGCTTCCCCTCCCCCTTTTTCTTTCTCAAATTTTCCCAGTTCTTGATATGTAGTGTATACTTAGATTGTATTCTTGTATCCTATTTTATTGTACTTTGAATATTTTCATGTTAGAATCTAAGTCCTATTAATACTCTCTGAAGAATATTTTTTGTTTGTTTGGCTTACCTAGTTTGGTTCAAGCTAAAAATTCCGTCTCACCTTCTTTGGATGATTATTCCATTTTCAGTTCAGTTTGCAAAGAAATTGTTATGCTGCTTTGTTGCACACACACACACACTTCTCAGGAGTTAAAGACTTCAGTGACAGTTTATGGCATCTTGTGCATGTGCAGTGTAACAATAAGCCTGAAATATGTGTAGACTCATTCACAGAATTAGAGTATTTCCCTCTTATGCTCTCTGCTCTCCAAGATTCTCCTTCCTCATGTATTCTGTCTTCCAAGGACCCTTTTAAAAATCCTCTGTCCAGAATGTCCTTTGATTTTTAATAAATCATGTAACATCAGGAGAACTCTGTTGATGAAAAGTCTATGAGTGCACAAGGATTTCAGGTGGGACATTCACCTTATCTTTCTCAGATCACAGCTATTTCTGGGAAGCTACTTTCTCTGAAACATGGGCCTTATTTGAGACATAGGACAGAAGAAGAGCTCCCTTCCCAAACCCTTTAAATGTACAAGATGCTTTTATAGCATCTCTTGTTTTTGTTGTTCTTTACCAATGGAAAATTGAGAGACAGATCCCAATCTTGTTAGTTTCAGAGAAGAATCTTTTAGGCTTGATGAATTATACTTTACAGTGTAAAGTGCTTCTATTTTTCAGTTAAAATTGTATTGGATGTGGATGAGTATCTTAGGAATAAAAACTTCCATATTTCAGCAATTATAACATAATTAAATTGCTGTTATTATCTAGAACTGAGTATTTACATGCTGTGAAATGAAGAGTGGTCCATTGCACTCATTACTTTATTAGTGAAATAAAAATTAACTTTATATATATATATATATTTACTTATGCTTTGCTTTCTTTTTTTGGGTGTAGTTCCCAAAGAATTTCCACCACCAATTCACCCGTGCACCATCACCATAGTCCCTTGTTTTCTTCCTGCTGTTGTTTTTATCTCTATCCTTTCCCCTCACCTGCAGAATGTCCCTGATTTGTAGTTGTCTCTTTATTTTTGCTTTGTTGTGTTTTTCCCCTTTAGTTATTGTTGATGTTATTATTATTTTTCCATGATCCCCTATATTCCTCCTATAAGGGAAACCATCTGGTATTTTCCCCCTTCTGACTTATTTCACCAAGCATAATCCCTTCAAGCTCCATCGATGTTGCTGTGAATGGCATTAGTTTATCTTTTTTGATTGTTTAATAATATTCCATTGTGTATATGTACCACATCTTCTTGATCTAGTCATCTACTTTTGGGCATTTGGGTTGATTCCAAGTCTTACCTATTATAAACAGTGCTGCAATAAACATAGGGGTATAGATATTCTTTTGAATTGCTATTTCTGCGTCCTTTAAGTAGATACCTAGGAGTGGAATTGCTGGACCATATGGAAGCTTCATGTTTAGTAGTGCGAAGAACCACCATATAGCTTTCCATAGTGATTGACCAGTTTGCATTCCCACCAGCAGTGTAGAAGAGTTCCTTTTTCTCCACATCCTTGCCAACATTTGTTGTTGCTAGTTTTTTGATATGTGCCATACTGACAAGTGGAAGGTGGTATTTCATTGTGGTTTTTAATTTGCATTTCCCTGATTACGAGGAATGTTGAACATTTTTTCATATGCCTTTTAGCCATTTGCATTTCCTCTTTGGAGAAGTATTTTATAAGTTATTCTGCTCATTTCTTGACTGGATTGTTTACTTTGTTTTTGTTGACTTGTTGAAGTTCTGTGTATATCTTTGTGATCAGTCCCTTATCAGTTGTATGGAGTGCAAAAATTTTCTCCCAGTCAATAGGATGTCTCTTTGTTTTGGTTAATGTCTCTTTTGCTGTACATAAGCTTTTCAGTTTGATGTAATCCCAGGTGTTTATCTTCTCCTTCACTATCTTTGCTTTAGGCGATGTGTCTTTAAAGATGTTATTGAGATGTATATCATATAGTCTTTTGCCTATGTTTTCTTTTATGTATTTCATGACTTCAGGTCTTATGTGTGTGTAATTCTTTAATCCATTTTGAGTTGGTTTTTGTTCATGGTGAGAGGTAGTAGTCTAGCTTCATTATCTTGCATATAGCAGTTCAGTTTTTCCAGCACCAATTATTGAACATACTGGGTTTATTCCATTGCATATTGCACTCAAATTATAATGTGCATAACATGAGAAAGTGTGCTTCACAGCATAAGAAAATATTATAATTTTCAAATAAACACAAATATTTGGTTTCCCCAACATTAAGAGGTAATTTAAAGTGATATTCCTTTAAGGGGGTCTAAAGTGGATGGCTCTTCCACATTTCTGAGCTTTCTTTTGTTTTTAAGCATCCCAGGTTCTTTTTCAACTTCTAAGTCCTTGAGCTCAAATTTTAAAACAATTTTAAACATTGTAAGGCTTTTACCACTCCCAGTCAACAATAGAATCTTTGAGAATAATACTGGCAATCACTCCCTTTGGATACATTACATTTTAAAATCCCCCCCCACTACTAATTACAGTTAAATAGTCTCAAGAAAACTTGCTTTTTATATAAAATAATCTCTTGTATCCAAAGACAAAATGCACTTGGATATCAGTGGTTTAACATAAAATATACTTTCAAAAAACAATGCTGTTCTGTTTCCCATTATCTACTATCCTTCTCCAAACTTGGAACCCAAGGTTCCAGTCCTTTATTATTATCTTGGAGCATGGAAATTTTATTAACAAAATGTGTAGCTCCAGGACAAACTCAGGTAGAAACTACAGAAAAAATTTTTAACAGAGTCTATTCCTTTATTTCTGGCACAGTGGAAGCACACTCACACTTACACACACACACACACACACACAGAGACGGTGTAGCCAAAAAAAAAAATCTCAAATATTACTTTTTTTTTTCATTCTGGAGGCCACTGTGCTCAGCAAACAAGGATGTCTGTAACCTCTGAATATTGATCTCAAACCAATGAACTCTGAACTGATCTATACAGAAATATTGATACTGATACTTGTTGAACATTCAGGACATGCCAGCAATGTTTTCAGTATTTCACAAGTATGGGATGACAATCAGCAATTTTACAATGAAGGTGCTTTTATCTTTTAGAATATTGCATAGGAGGAAATGAGGGATTTTAGTCAATTTACACGAGCAAACAGTGCCACTGTGCTTTGAATCCAAGCATCAGCCTGGTCTTAGTATCTAATATCTTAGTCCTCTATAGAATATTTCCTCATCATTTGTGAAAACATGAGACAGAAGAACATTTGTATAGAGAAATATAGATAACGAAGAAACACACACCTTCCCCTATCACCCAGTCTCTCTCCCTCAAATCCACGTGTAGTGCTGGTTTATATTTCTAGAGGAAAGTGCTCCTCTGGCAGTCCTTGACCACAACCTCAAAATAAATGGACACCCTGGGAAAGACTGGGTTGAAATCACAGAGAAAAGTTGCATGCTTGGCATGTCAGAATGACTGCAGCTCTTAGAGGCTGTTCAGAAAGTGGGGGTGACTGACTGTATGAACTTTTTCCTGAAAACAAAAGATATTAGTTGCCAGGTTACCAGGAACAGTCGTATTTGGGGAAAATGGGTCCTGAATTCGTTCTTCATGTCAAGGTAGGGAAAAGGGGATGGGTGGAGGTAGGTGTGAAGGCAGGTCATAAAGGGAAGGTAGGTTTTATTGTGTGATGGTTGTGATTTCTACCCAACACAAATACATCACTACTTCTTGGAATCCCCCCAAACATTAGATCATTTTGCATTGGACAGTGTCCACATGGTAGTAGATGGTTGCCACTCCCAGATGGTGATTGGTGATGACAGATGACTCATGAGGAAAAAACAGAGGAAGTGACAAAGCATTGGACATGAGGCTATAGCAAAGGGATAGGTGGGAGAACCTGTATTATAAATTCTTTAGGTGGCTGGTAGGGATTGGAGGTGAAGGAGGGAGGGTTAAATGGGCTGAGTTTCTCTGTGAATCAAATAGGTTACTTCAGTCATAGCGCACTCGTGTGGGAATACGTGATAATTCATGTGGATAAACTTTTTTAAAAGTTTAGAACGTTTACTTTGTAAAGAATTCAGTAACTGTCGAAGTGAATTAAGTATACTGATCAATAAATTCTCTATCCATTTTTACCTAAGTGATAGCACATTGTACACACTGTTCAATACCTTTCTCTTTGTCTATGGTTACAGTGATAATTTAAAAAAACCTATTTTTTTATCAAAGAGGGCAACAATTAAGTGAATTATGCAATATCCATGAAATTTATCATCCTTCTTATGGTAAGGTGATATGGGGAGGAAAGAATGCTGTGCAAGCAAATATACTCAGTGTACCAATATCAGAGCTAGAGTAGAAATCTGTTCCTTCCTCTTACACTGCTGGTAGGAATATGAACTTCTACCCAAAGCATGCAAAAACACTAATTGGAAAGGAAACCTGCCCCCCTGTATTTATGGCAGCACTATTTATAATAGTCAATATATGGAGGCAGTACAAATGCCCCAAAATAGGCCAAGGGATCAAAAAGTTGTGCTACAAGTACACAATGGAATACTACTTAGTGATTAAGAAAGATAAGCTCATGCCATTTGCGGCAACATGGATGGAGCTGGAAGGGATTATGCTCAGTGAAGTAAGTCAGAAGGAAAAAAGTAAATATTAGATGGTTTCGCTTATATGTGGAATATAGAGAAACTAAACAAAGGACCAGAAAAAGAAAATTTTCATACTGAACATAGATTGGAGGCATCCAGCAGGGGAGTGTGAGGTCAAGGTGAAGACAGGGCAGGGAAGAGCACAAGGGACTTGGATCACAGGTGCTGTGGTGGTAGGAGAACTAGGGGGACCACACCTGAGGGGAGAAATCAAATACTGTTCAAAAACTAACAGTGATGAAAGAAAATACAAACATTAAAACATTTTTTGAAAAAGTGTCTGTTCCTTGTGTAAACCAAACTCTCTCTTTACTCTCAGGACCTGAGAGATGCTGTTTCACTGTGTTGAAAACATACTTCCCCCTTTTACCCTCCCCACATGTCTGTCTCTTACTGTCCTTTCATGTCTCAGCTTATAAATATCTTCCTTTGGAGGCCACACTAAACTAGGAAGGATTTCTGTCCTATATGTCTCGCATCTCAGAGAGCACTTACACACTTTGCTGTAAGTTCTTTTTGTTTTGTTTCTTTTAGCAGACACAGGAACTCTGCCTTGATCATTTTTGTACCCCATATTTTAACGCAGTGCCTGACAGGTTGTGGAAAATGTATCTCATTTGTCTTCCAATAGCCAATACAAGAACTTTGTCCCCATCATTTTATCATCCAACATAGAGTTTGAAAAGGCAAAATAGAAGAATTGAAATTTTAGGGGGTACAAAATGATCATCACTAATTACAATATCCTAAATGGACCAAGATCCTACGTAGGTTCAGGAAAAAAATAATTGAAAATAGAATTGTGGGAAAGGCGATTTCTGGGAAAGGTTTTCTTGCTCCTTAGAAGAACCCTACAAAAGAGGGATTGATGTGGTTGTGCCTCGATTTGGTGCTCGGAACTCTTACTGCAAAGGAACGCATCCTAACTAAAGTGTCTTGTGATGTCAGAGGGCACATTTTAACTCTCTGGAGATAGACGTTAGTTGTTAGTTACCTATGGGTCTCAGAGAATCCTTCCCGACAGGCTGAGAAAAAGCTAGCCGAAACACTGGCTTCCGAAGAACCTATCCAAGACTGCCCAATTTCCTCAATATCCACTGGAGGGCGCTACTTCACTGCTGATCTCATCGCTCTTTCTCCGTGACAGTAGATGTGATTCGCAGTCATTTATCATAAGTCTTTAAAACGCAAAGTACCCCCCCCCCAAAAAAAAAAAACCAAAAACGCAAAGTACCCAGATGAAAAATAGGTGCAAGGCTTAGTTGTGTGGACAAAAAGGATAAGCTAGAAATAGCAGTGATTCTGCTCCCAGCCTTATATCCCTCACCACCCACTGGTCTAAGGTCCTCAGGGGTCCTGGCATGCTACCAACATGTAGGTAACAGGTGCAATGCACATGCTTTCCCTGGAATGGCATATACTAGTCAACAGATCTTTGTAAAGGACATCATAATCCAGGATTGCGCCATTATTTTAGCCATAAATTGCAAAACAGCTAATTGTAGACAAAACTTAACTTTTAGCTCTTCTGTCCCATCACCTTCATGTTGCAACTTTCCAACTCATGCCTGTCTAACTTTAAAGACTCCTCTTTTCTGAATGTGAGGGCTTCCAAAGGTGTGGAACAAAAACAACCGATACATACAATATTATTTTTTTAAGATTTATTTATTTATGCATACAAGAGCTGGGGTACAGGCCAGAGTCACAAGAGGTGGGAGGATTCACCAGAGACAGAGCAGGAAGCAGAACAGGCAGATCGACCAAAACACACTGCGAGGGCAGCAGCGGACAAGGCAGGAGAGGTCTGCTGCGCCATGTGGGTCCCCTCCCTGGCTGGCAGCAGGGATCGAACTCGTGCTGCAGTGGTTGTGGTTTGCTTCATAGTGCGTTGCTTAATCCACTGTGCCACCAGGGAGGCCCCTACATACAATTATTTTAATGTTACCGGGACCCTTAAAATGTAATAGTATGTGTGTTTCATCTGACTGTAAATTGATAGTAAACATGCTTATCACAAACAGGTTAAGGCCTTTGTGGGATGATAGAGAAGAGCAGTGACATTGCACGTACCATGGAAAATCACATAAAATTTCCTCTAAAGATCTCTTAACTATCCCCCAGATTTCTGCTATTGGCAATTGCCCAGTTTTTTTTCTCTCTAAATCCTCCATCCCTTATCAGACTTCTTGTTTCCTAAAGAATAGAAGCTACTCACCACCTCCATTTTTCCTCTGTGCCATCTGCTTTTTCAGAAACCAGTCCTAAGCTTCAGATTGTCATTCTTTCTACCGGAAACCATTTCTCCAATAAAGGACCTGCCTCAGGATAGTATTTGGATGACAGCAGGACATTGCAAGCAGCGATGATTTTTCCCTCTCAGAAAATGTTAAAATTGCCTTGCCCCCCAAAAGCAGGAAACATAACTACATTTCAGGAAGAAAAGAGCCATACTTAATCTCATTGGGTAACCTAAGCATGTTGCCACAGGATCTGGGAAGAGGTCTCCGGGAGGACATATTGACCAATAGTTTTGAGAGGAAATGGGATATCAACTCTGTAAAGTTGTGTCAGAGAAAATAGAAAAGGGATGATATTGGTAGGTTTAAAGCTGAGGGCTGCCTGCTCCCTGCTTAGCAGACTGTGCGGACCTTGACGTCATATGAGTTCCCATCCTAAGTCTGAGGCATGGCTGCTCTATTACTCTGCTTCTCAGATCTCAGTTTTGTCATCTTAAAACTGGCAATGGTATCAGTAATTCTGAGTTGTCTTATGGGGATCACCTGAGAGAATGCATGTAAGTGTGCAGTAGTGTGGAAATAATGGCTGTACATAGTAGAATCAAATATTATTAGTCTCGTATCTTGTGTGAGCATCAGGGATTCACAGAGCTGTTCATTTACATGAGGCATTATTACTGATTTACATGTTTATGTTTAGAAAGTGGAAAGTAACTGACTGCACCTGACCTGTACTAGCAGGACAAATAGAAATCTGTAGAGCAGATCAAGTATCGTCTAAGGATGTGGCCGATGACCTTGCTAGCCCCAGTAAATTCACAGTCTGGCAGCACCGTAGACTGGCAAGGCTTCGCTGCTGGAGTGAGAAAAGTAATTAGGATAAGAGTAATATTATTGGGGGTTCACAATATCATAACATCCATTTTACTCTTTTTTTAAGGATTTATTTATCTATGCATGCAAGAACTGGGGTACAGGCCAAAGGTGTGGGGGGTGAGAGGACTCACCAGAGACAGAGTGGGGAGCAGAACAGGCTGAAATACACTGCTGAGGGGAGTAGCGGGCGAGGCAGGAGAGGTCAGCTCCCTGAAGGATCAAACTCATGCTGTAGTGGCTATGGTCTGCTTCATAGTGTGTTGCTTAACCCATTGTGCCACCAGGGGAGGTCCCCCCATTTTACTCTTTAGCATAAAATTATGTGGTGGATGTTGTTATTCTGTCCTATTTCAATATAAAAACGAAAACCAAAAATCCCTGAGACTTGAGACTTGGGGGTTTTTGGACTTGAGAAAAAATACACAGTCATTGTAGGAAGGAGTACAGATTCTAAACTAGGCACTGTGATTTCAGCACTTAATACCAACCAGGGACTACTTTTTAAGTATTTCAAATCTACCGTCTGATTTAATCTTCACAGTTAAACAGCCCTCTTGCCCCCCTCCCCTCCTCCGTTACTCCTCCCTTTTCTCCTTCACCATCTCCTCTCTCCCCACTCACATTCAGGCAATAGAATGTTACTAACAGCCCCTTTGACATTCTTTTGCGTGCAGTAAAGAGGTGCTCCTAAAGACTAGGGTTCAGACCATAGAGAACCAGGCACCGGGCAGAGTAGCTTCTGCAATGGTCCAACTCAAAGGTGATGGAACCAGGAATTCCTGGAGGACTTTAAGTTTAGAATAAGCATCTTGAGGTTTGAAGGTAAGGCAAATTTAGGGAAACTGGCTCCTAATTTTAGTGCTAGAGGCCAGTTGGAGGGCAAGTACAGAAGGTAGGGTTCTCGTTGGAGGGTTATGACTCAGGTTTCCATGGATCTGAGAAGAGGTTTAGACCAGTTGTGTGCTGCAGGCAGCTCATACCAACTCTCTGGTGCTGCTAGTTAAAACATTATATGAACTTACAATGAAATAAATTATATTGAAAATAAAGATAAAAATACTCAACTTATTGCTTCCTAATGATTTTCTTACATTTTATTATTGTCTATGTTTTTGAAGTTATTTACATCTCTTGTATCTGTAGTGTGTGTGCACATCTCTTTCTAAGTATGAAAACGTTTTGCACTGGTAGCTTGCAAAAGTCTACCACGAGATTCTTTACACCACATTATGGAAATCAGGAAGTTAGAGTGTGATTTTCTGTTATATTGTTTAGAATTTAAAAAGGCATGTGAAAAAGTGTTAATCTGCAAATTAAACTTCAGTGCATTTTGTGTTGCTCGTCATTACATTGTGAATAGCACACAAAATGAAATAGCACACAAAACGGAGAAACTAGTCTTTTAGTATTTGAAAACTATTGTCCAATACACTAAAGAAGACCCTGGAGTTGCTGATGATTAGTGAAGTTCTGATATAGGTCTCCACCTGTGTTTGAACTTCATCTGATTTATTAGCAAACAAGTTACAAAGCAAAAATCATGTCAGGACTACATTTGGAGAGACATATGTTAAGTATTTACCAGTGTACATTGGACCAATGCCTTCAAATCCCCCCCACCACTGCACATACATCCCCTGAATAACCTGGCCCCCTAGCACTGCTTAGTGGTTCTGGAGCAGTACAGATGATGTTGAAAGGGATGGCCAGAGAGAAATAACTCAGAAGGCCTTGAAACAAGGGGCGGAGATGGAGATAAAAGGAGGAGGGAGGAAGAAATGCAAGGAAACAGGGTTTGATCTTTCTACGTCTATGTAATACTTACTTTGAATTTATTTGTCCATAAACTTCAATGAATGTTCCTTGCATATTCAAGGTCGACATGTACACACAAGCAGATATTCAAGCACATAAATATGATAGGTTTGATGAATTTAATTTATTCATTCTTAAACAGGTTAATGTGCATCCCTATAGCAGCACGTACTGTGAAGGTTCAGTATTTTTCAAAAACACTAGTTAGTTGTTCCTAACTCCTTTTACTCAAATTGTAAATATATATATAAGCTATGGATAAGTGTGAGTCTGAATTTAACTTTTCTTTATTGGGGTAACATTGGTTTACACGAAAAGTCAATAGTTTTACTTCAGTGCTTGGTACCTAATGGGTGTTCTGACTTTATACATGCACATATTTATTGAATATTATGATGTCAGGTGCTATACTGGATACTCTGAGCTCAGAAATAACTGGTTAGTCATTACTCTCAAAATGTTCACAGAGAACAATAAGCAAATACCATTTATGATCTAACGCTCAGGCCAGAATAGAGGTCAGATTCTTATGCCCATCAGACTTCCAAGATCTCATACATGTCACTCCCTGTCTAGAAAATTCTAGTTTCGCCTTTCATCTAATCCCTATTCTTTATATCTCACATGGCAAGTCTCTTCCTCTGAAAGGCTATTGCTTGCTCCCATCTTAATATGTATTATCAGGACATCCTGAATTACCCCAGCATCATGACAATGTAGCAGTTAGTGGCTGTTCCTTGTTTTGCTGTCTGTCTCCTCCAACATCTGTGAACTCTGCAAGGACTCAGACCAAGTATGCCCCCCCAGAACCTACTTCAGAGGTAGAGGCAGAAGGATGTAAAGTCTGTGATGACACAGTTATGTTATTTGTGACACGCCTGGAACATACACCTACTCAGTTGATTTTAACTTGTTGAATAAGTAAAACAAAAACATATTGCATGTACAACTAGTGAAGACACCTAGCCAGACAACTGAAAAGAGGTCCAAGACCTTTTACCCAGGTAAAAGAACAATGAGGATATTCATGAGTACATAAGGCCTTTGAAATATCATTATTATAATGAAAACCTGGAAAGAATCAAAACGTCCCTCAAGAGAGGCTTTTAAAAGTGCGCGGAAGATCCACATTTATAAATTCTATGGAGCCTTTAAATGAATCTATTTATATCCCTCATTTTACATGACAAGCCAACCACCATCTACTGTTTGACTAAAAATATCAGGTATCAAGAAATTATGGTTGCTCTTACAGAAATAAGAAATGCATATTTCTTTATTATTTATTTCTGAATACTTAGCACATGTACAAGGTAAGAATTTCAAAATACCAAGAGGGCACACTGTACACAGACATCTTTCACTTTTTCTGTCTCCCTGTCCCCCTACCCAGAGACAGTATCTAAAACAAAACAAACAAGATGCCAACATCCTTGGGAAAATAAGCACAAAGAACTATGTGACACTAAGGAACCTTAAACATCACTTTAAAAGTACACGAAGCCATGTGGCTGAAAGCGCCAAACATGTGAGTGCCCACTCCAGTCCCCCACCCCCAACACACACACACACACACACACACACTCACTCACTCACGAAGACAAAGATACAGGAGACGTCCTGATAAATGTTCACGAAACTGCTTGCGCTAAAACACAAGTGCTTGTGTTTAACCCGACGCAAGTGCTAAAACAATCCTGTCACGACACACAGACACAGCCCTACAGCCACCGGGGATGACCTGCCAAGGATTCGCGAGAACCCTGTGAAAAATGGGAGGGCAGAGGGGTGTAAACGGCGACTGGAGAAGGGAGAGACACTGCCCGTTTATTGGACTGCCAGGTCAGCCTGGACACAGACAGACGTGCGCTCAGGATCTCTGGTTCGCCGGCCTGTCTGCTCCACTACCAGCAAGTCCGGTGACAAGCACTGGAAGGGGAGGGGTAGAAGCGCGGGGCGACATCCCAGGGTCAGCAGTCCAGAAGCAGGCGCGTCCGCAGAGGCCCTTCGCACAAGCACTGAGCTGGCGCCCTCGCGGAGCCCGCGGGCCGCGTTTGGGGCGCGCGGGCGCCCCGGGTCCCTCGGCCTCTTCGGGAGGAGAGGCGGGGGCTTACTGGCTGGCCGCGTTCCGGGGGCTGTCGTGCTCCTTGGCCGCCTCCTCCCCCCAGTCGCCGCCGTCGACCTCCTCGATGACCACGCTGCGCACCGTGCCCGGGTCCAGGCAGTGCGGCGCGACGCCGTAAACGCCCGGCTCCGAGACCGACGCGTGGAAACTCTGCACCCCGCACCTGCCGCAGAAGCTGTGCAGCGCCGGGTGCGTGTGGCAGCGGTAGGCCACCAGGCTGTCGGCGCCCAGCAGGAGCGTGAAGCGCGCGGCGGGGACGAGGAAGTGCCGGTGCTGCTTCTTCCTGCACAGCGGGCAGCTGCAATCCACCACGCGCAGGTCCGCGGGCGCCCAGACGGCGAAGCGCACGGCGCCGCAGTGGCAGCCCCCGGTGTGGTGCACCAGCCCCGGGTACTCGAAGGTGTCCAGCAGGAACTTGGCGGCGCCCTCGCAGCTGAGGCCCCGCCGCTTCCTGAACGTCTCCCAGCGCTCCCGCTGCGCGCCCAGGTCCATCTCGCTGGGGGACGGGGCGGGCGCCGGCGACCTGGCGGGCGCCAGCGGCGCTCTGCAGCCCGCCGCGCGGGCCCGCCGCCACCAGCGCTTGCGCCTCAGCCGGGCCGAATCCCTGCGGGCGCCCGGTCTCCTGCCCGCCGCGTGGCTCCTCATCCGCGCCCGCACCTGGGGGCGCCGGCCGCCCCCGACCCGGCGGGCTGCGCGGACCGCTGCTGCGGGACCCCGGGGCTGCGGGCGCCCGCGCGGCTCAGCGTTCGCGCCTCTCCTCACTCTGCCCATGGCGCCCGCAGCCTGCCAAGCGTGTGCCCACCGCCCCTGTTTCCTAGCAAGTTACTAAGCAGACTCTTTGCATTGGCCCCGATTGGCCACTTGTTGAATGTGATGTAAAGGGACCCTTCCCTTGACCCTATCAAAATAGCCTTTACTGGCCTGAAATTCTGGCTGAGCCTATCAGCTGCCTCTACAAGTAAATAATATTTCCTATTGTTGATTTAAATCAGCAGGCTAACCTTGAATTATTGGAACACTGAAAATGCTGCAGCAGCCTATACAACAGTTCACACAATATAAGGCTTGCTCCCCTACTACAGAAGAGCAAACTGATAGATAGCAAAGGCTTTCAGGGACCATATTGTGATTATGGTCAGAAACTGAGATGACCTTTGCTATTAATTTATTTAACACAGATTTCCTGTGGGAATTATAATTTAGAATAACAACAGGAGCCGATCACCTATAGTATAATGTCTCTTAGTAAGTCAGTAAAGAAATAACATTCTGTAAAGCAATGATGGATTGATTGCACTATTGTTCCATGCAAAGGAGAGATGAAAGAAAGTCCAAATTTAGTTGAGGGATACCTGTCTATAAGTTGTCGCTCTTGGTAGAGTCACTGCTTCTAAATAAAAGTTAAGTATCAGCTTCTGGGTCACCTAGAGAGCTGGGAAGAGCGCAGGTGTTGGAAGGCAAGGAGAACTGCACACAAGCCAACCCCAGGGACTGTTGTGTGGCTGAGCCAATTACTGCATAGGAGGAGCAGTCTTGCCAAGGCAGGGAGACATGTCCTTTCTCTTCATGAGACTGTTGCTGAGCTTAACACCTCAGCTCACCAAGAGAAGCTTCACTGTACAGGAACAAGTATTTTGTGATCTCAGAAAGCTATTTATTTAAGTTTGTTTATTGAAGTGCTGTTGTTTTACATCCTTGTTAATATTTTGAC
>JAGFMF010012180.1:37450-47606 GCA_019455555.1 Galemys pyrenaicus | reverse complement strand
CTATGTTTATAGCAGCACTCTTTACAATAGGTAAGACCTGGAAACAACCTAAATGCCCAAACACAGATGAGTGGATCGGGAAGCTGTGGTACATAGACAGGATGGAATACTACTCAACAATCAAAAAGGAAAAACTAGACACATTCATGGGAACATGGATGGATCTGGAAGGGATTATGCTCAGCGAACTAAGTCAGAAGGCAAAAGAAAAATACCACATGGTTCCTCCCCTAGGAAGAATATAAGGGAATCAAATAAGGATCAAGAAAGGAACAAGAACAACAACAATGAAAATAATAATAATAACAATAAAGACACAAAAACCAAAAATGAAAAGACAAGGACAAATTGGGGATACTTCGTGTGGAGGTGGGAGGGGGAGAGTTGAGGGCAGATGGGAGCACAGAGGACTGAGGTGATGGTGCACTGGTGAGATGGTGATGGGGAATACATGGGGATTACAATTGATGTCAAATATATACAAATTAAAAAAATAAATTAAAAAAAAGAATAAGTCAGAAGGCAAAAACAAATACTGGGTGATTTCACCCCTGTGGAATATAAACAAAGTGTGGAATAAATAAAAATAATCCTAGAATACTTACTGTAGAATTGAAGCTACCAGAAATGCAGGGTGGGAGTGGAGATAAAAGTGGGGATGTGGACTAATGGACTGTGGTAGAAGATATTAGGGCTTTGGTGGTGGGTGTGTTATGGGGAAATAATTCTGAGGACGTCTGAACCTATACCCCTAAATCAAATACTGTGCTGTAGCCCAACATTACCTTAATAAAAAATAAAATTAAAAAAAGAGCCTCTGATGTCTCAGAAAAATCCTCAAAAACAATAACTGCTAAAAAGTATTCCCATTTGAATTTTAATCAGATGTGATTGTAGAACAATGTATGCACCAGGACATTGTTGAAAACAATTGAAAAATAAAGTGTTAATTAGTGGAAACTAACAGGTTTCCATTTCTCATTTGTAAAAACAAATGAGGTAGACAATTATCAGAGTCAGAGAAGACAAAGAGAACACTGCCCAAACCCCTGTCATTCCAGACAATGTGCATACCAAGTGCACTGACTGAGGAGTAACAAAAAAGACTTAAACTTTCAACAAAGGTGGCAAGACAACTGCCTGAACAAACATTATCAACAAATGGTGTTGGGATAACTGCAAACATTCACGTACAAAAGAATGTATTGTTGAAATTCTTGGAATAGAAGGAATGTACCTTAACATGATAAGGCCATATATGATAAACCCACAGCCAATATTATTCTCAGTGGTGAAAAGCTGAAAGCCTTTCCCTTAAGATCAGGAACAAGGCAAGGATGCCCACTCTTGCCATTGCTTTTCAATATAATACTGGAAATCCTAGCCAGAGCAATAAGACAAGAAAAAGACATACAGTGACTCCAACTAGGGAAACTATCATTATTTGCAGATAATATGATAATGTACATAGAGAACCCTAAAAACCCCACAGAAAAACTAATCAAAACAAACAACCAGTTTAGTAAAGTTGCAGGATGCAAAATCAACACACAAATAATCAGTAGCCTTCCTATATACAAACAACCAATCTGAAGAAGAAATCAAGAAAACCATCCCTTTTATAAGCAAAACAAATAAAATCAAATACTTGAGAATAAACCTAACAAAGAGATGAATGACCTATATAAATAAAATTATAAAGCACTGTTAAAAGAAAAAGACACAAAGAAATGGAAAGACATCCCCTGTTTATGGATTGGAAGAATCAGCATTATTAAAATGGCCGTCCTACCAAAAGTGATTTACAGATTCAACACAATCCTGATAAAAATCTCAATAACATTCTTCAAATAAATAGAACAAATACTGATGAAATTCATATGGAGTCACAAAAAAAACTCGAATAGCCAAAGCTCTCCTGACTAAAACAAAGGAAAATGGCAGTATCACACTCCCAGACTTCAAACTATACTACAAAGCCATAATAATTAAAACAGTATAGTACTAGAGCAAAATCAGGCACAATGGAACTGAATAGAAAGTCCAGAAATAAAGCTACATATACATGGACAACTAGTCTTTGACTAGGGAGCAAAGAATGTGCATTGGAACAAGGACATCTTGTTTAATAAATGGTGCTGGACCACCATAAGCATAAAAATGAAACTACACCACTATCTAATACCATACCATACACAAAAATCAACTCAAAGTGGATAAAAGAACTGAACATAAGACCTGAAACTATAAAATATACAGAAGAAAATATAGGCAAAACACTACATGCCATATATCTCAGCAACATCTTTAAAGATTATTCCCCAAAGCAAAGAAAGTAAAGGAAAAAATAAACAGCTAGGATTATATAAAACTAAAAACCTGTATAAAACAGAGCCATTAATCAAAACAAAGAGACACCCTACTGATTGGGAGAGAATTTTTGTACTCCATATAATTGATAAGGGACTGGTCACAAAGATCTACAAGCAACTGACTTGACTCAATAAAAACAAAGTAAACAATACATTCAAAAAATGGGCAGAAGAACTTTAAAGACACTTCTCCAAAGAGGAAATGCAAATGGCCAACAGACATGAAAAAATGTTCAACATCTCTCATAATCAGGGAAATGCAGATTAAAACTACAATGAAACATCACCTTATACCAATAAGAATGGCACATATTAGGAAAACAAAAACAACAGGAAACAAGTGTTGGTGAGGATGTGGAAAAAAAGTAACTCTCCTACATTGTTGGTGGGAATGCAAACTGGTCCAACCACTATGGAAAGCTGTGTGGAGGTTCCTCAAGCACCTAAAAATGGAACCATTCACCCAGCAATTCTATTCTTAGGGATCTATCCAAAGAATACAAAAACATTAGTTCAAAAGGATTATCTGCACCCCTATGTTTACTACAGCACCGTTTATAATAGGTAAGACTTGGAAACAATCCAAATGCCCCAAAACAGATGACTAGATCAAGATGTGGTATATATACACAATAGAATACTATTCATCAATCAAAAAAGATAAACTAATGTCATTTGTAGCAACACGGATGGAGCTAGACGGGATCATGCTCAATGAAATAAATCAGAAGGAAAAAGAAAAATATCAGATGGTTTCACTTAGAGGAGTAATATAGGGAAACCAAATAAAGGACCAAAGGGGAAAAATAAGCACAACAAAACAAAACAACAATAAAGAGGCCACTATAAATCAGAGACATTCTGCAGGGGACAGGGAGAGAGACAGACCAAAGCGAGGGCGGGAAGAAAACAAGGGACTATATGCTGGTGGTTAATAGGTGAACTGGTGGTGAAAATCTATGGGGAATGGGGTGTACACCTGAGAAAAGAAAGCAAACATTGTGAAAAAAAAGGGAACAATGATGTAAAATATATATAAAATAAATTTTAAAAAAGAATGTATTGACTCCTACCATACTCTGCATACAAAAATTTAAACCCAAAAAGGATCAAAGACCTAAATGTAAGAGCCCAAAACTATGAAACTCTTGTATGAAAAAATAATGGTACAAATATTCTTGATCTTAGGTTAGGCAATGGTTTCTTAGACAGGATTCCAAAAGCACAATAACCTAAGGAAAAGGAACAGTTATCATCAAAATTCAAAAACATTTGTGTTGCAAAGGACACCATTAAAAAGTGCAGAGAAACCCAGATAACGCAAACAAAACTTGAAAATCATATTTATAATTTACCTAAGATGGAACTTTTATGAAATATATATAAAAAACTGTCACAATTTAACAAAAAAGCCAAATACACAATTCAATAGAAAAATGTGCAAATGACTTTAAGAAATTGTCCTCCAAAGATATGCAAATTGCCAACAAGCACATGAAAAAAAAGCTTAACATCATTAGACATCAGGAAACACACAAATCACAACTACTTCACACCCATGTGGTAGACTATAATAATGAAAATGGAAAATAAAGAGCATTGTTGGGAATGTGGAGTAATTGAAGCTGTAATGGTGCAGTTACTTTGAAAAGCAGTTTGCTAGTTCTTCAAAATGTTGTATGTATATAATTAGCATATGACAAAGAATTCTACTTCTATACATACTCAAATAAATGAAAACAACAAAAATTTGCACTTGAATGTTCATATGTGAAGTATGTGAACAATGTTGATAGCAGCACTATTCACAAGAAAAAAAGTGGAAACATCACAGACTAAGGAGAGGATGAATAACTGTAGTATATCAATATAATGGAATGCAATTTGCAATAAAAATAAACAAAGTCTTTATAGGTGCTGCAACATAAATGAAATTTGAAAATATTATCCTAAGTAAAAGAAGTCAATCACAAAGGACCACATATTATGTGATTTAATTTTATTAAACATTAAAAATAAGCAAATCTATAGAGACACAAAATAGATTGCTTCCTAGTCTAGTATGGACTCGGTATTGGGCAGTGATGGCTAATTGGTAAGGGTTTTTTGAAATGATAAAAATATT
This sequence comes from Galemys pyrenaicus, assembly GCA_019455555.1. Taxonomy (NCBI): domain Eukaryota; kingdom Metazoa; phylum Chordata; class Mammalia; order Eulipotyphla; family Talpidae; genus Galemys; species Galemys pyrenaicus. Next base: position 43,109 of record JAGFMF010012180.1, on the reverse strand, counting down.
TTTCAATTGATTATAGTAATTTTTGTATGAATATATTAAAGTATTTGTATAAAAATACTAGTATTAAAACCCAGTGAATAACTACCCAAATGACACAAAAACACTGATCCAAAAGAAGATCTGTACCCCTATGTTTATTGCTGCACTATTTATAATTGGTAAGACTTGGAAACAACCCAAATGGCCAAAGTAGATGACTGCATCAAGAAGATGTGGTATACAAAGGGACTATGGGGGGGGGGAGGGAAAGGACTGGGACGAGGGCAGAAGGAGCATAAAGGACTGAGGTGATTGTGCACGGGTGAAATGGTGGTGGGAAATCCCTGGAGACTACAATTGCTGTCAAGTGTATTTAAATAAATTTAAATATTAAAAAAAATAAAATAATATAACTGACAGAATAGAAGAAAATATCATCAATATATATGACTCAGGATTAACCTCAAAATTTTATTTAGTACTAATACTGTTAGGGGAAAAGGGTGTCCTGAAGGGATTACACAAATGGGTTTATGGACTCCAACCCCAACTCCAGACCAACAATATCCCAAAAACACAAATCCTATAAGGTCATTTATTGAAGACTGGATCACTGGGACCTGGGGGTGGAGTTAAGCAGCCAGGCTGGGTATAAAACCAGACATGTGGGCCTTGGGGTCTCTCTTCGTTTGGAACCAGCTCTCAGCTCACCTGTTGGGTTCCAGTTCTGAGGATCTGGTAGGACATTTACGGATTTGTATCCCTCTCTTGTCCTGGTGATAGTCATTACTTTAATTTCCCTTATTTTGTAAATAAAGCCCTTTATTAACCTTTGTTGTGTGTACCTGCAGTTGGGGCTTCTTGTAAGTGCCTTTCAACCGCGCGTGTGAGGCCCCAGTCAGGCAAACCCACTTTATTTCAGGGTTGCCCTGTAACAATATGATAAGAAACAACCCAGATACACAGGCAAACAATATGAAAAGAAAGTCCACAGAAGAGGGAAAAAGTTGTCAATAAATATGTGGACAAAAAATTATCCTAACCAATCAGCAGGCAAACCCAAGTTAAACCAGTAACAAGATATCATTTTTAAATGTCCACAAGATTGGAAAAGACTAAAAAGATTGATAATATAGTATTTGGGGGAATGGGATGGGAAAATGTACACTCTCATTTACTGTTGAAACTGTTCTGGAGTGGGACTGAGAGATATATAAAAAATTTTAAAAATTTTTATCTTTTGACTTGATAATTCCATTTGTAAGATTTTAACCTACAGAAACATGATTTAGTAGAAAAGACTATATGTACAAGGACATTTCCACTGCAGCATTATTTGTAAAAGTAAAACCTAGAAAGAGGTTAGAAGCTATCTTTAAGGATGTTTAAGCAAATGGGCATTTGTATATTGGGAGTGGCTACAAAGTCTAAGGTAAACATTACCTCTGGGGAAAAGGGGCTGTGAATAGAGGTGATAGTCGAAGTTCTGAGATAGGGAAGTTGCCACCATATCTGTTGTTCCACAACCACACATGGTAGCTAGACCCAGAGCACCAAATGGAGGTCTCTCATTTGCTACCTCTCTCTCCACTTGACTAAACTTTCTTTCTTTCCTTTATTTTTAAACATCCTTGTTTATTTTTTTACAGTATAGGATTTTTCCTCAAGTACAGTCACTATAGGTTTCCCTCCACCAAAGTGCCCACAATGCTTCACTGCCTTTCACCCTGCACTCCTCCCCTCCTGTCTTCTACTCTCTCCTACTCCCTCTCTTTTCCTCTCCCACCTTGAGTGTAATTTGTTCTGGGGTATTTAGGTTATTTCCATTTCTTGGCTATAAACAGAGACGTTCAGGTTTCCTTTCAAATTTGTATTGTACTCTTTGGATAGATAGCTAGGAGTGGAATTGTTGAGTCATATGGTAAACACATTTTGAGTCTTTTGAGAAATCTCCACACTTCTTTCCATAGGGACTGGATGAGTCTATATTGGCACCAGTAGTGCAACGGGCTTGTTTTTATCCACACCCTGTCAGCACAAGTTTATTATGGTTTATTTTGCTTTCTTCCTTTTTTTTTATATATATGGGCCATCCTCATAGGTATGAGGTAGTAACTCATTGTGGTTTTGATTTGCATTTTCATGATGATAAATGATGATGAGCATTTTTTCATGTTTGTTGGCCATCGGCATGTCTCATTTTGAGAAGGGCCTATTTAGCTCTTCTGTCCATTTTTTTTGAAATTCGATAGTTTCTTTTCTTCTTGTTCAGTTGTACCGCTTTGTAGATCTTCATTATCTATCCCTCATCAGATATATGATGTACAAATATTTTCTCCTATTCAGTAGAGCATCTGTTTAGGTCACTTCTGTTTCACCATACAGAAGCTACATATTTTGATACAGTCCCAGCTGCTTATATTCTCCTTTGTTTTCCTTGCTTCTGGATAGTTCTCAGAGGTGATTCTGAAGTTTATGTCATGGGGTATTTTGCCCATGTTTTCTTCCATACATTTTTTGGTTTTCAGTATTACATACAAGGCTTTTATACATTTTGAGTTGATTTTTTTACATGGTGTGAGGTAGTGTAGTATTCTAGTTTCATTATTTTGCTTGTGGCAGTCCAATTTGAGTAGCACCATTTGTTGAAAAGATTTTCCTTGTTCCAGTGTATATTCTTTGCTTCTATGACATAGATGAGTTGACCACATGTGTGGTTAATTTTTGGACTTTCAATTCTATTTCATTGGTTTGTGGGTATGTGTTTGTTCCAGTACCATGCTGTTGCAATTATTATGGCTCTGTAGTATAGTTTGAAATCTGGAAGTATACTTGCCCCCATTCTTCCCCTTTTTGGTCAGGAGAACTTTGGCTATACAGGGTCTTTTGTGATTCCATATGAATTTCAGCAATATTTATCTATTTCTTTGAAGAACTCCATTGAAATTTTTAAAAAAAGATTTATTTCTTTATGCACACAAGAGTTGGGGTGCAGGCCAGATGTGTGGGGGATGAGAGGATTCATCAGAGACAGAGTGGGGAGAAGAACAGATGGATCAACTGAAATACACTGCTGAGGGGAACAGTGGGTGAGACAGGAGAGGTCAGCTGCACCATGTGGAGTTAGCTCCCTGTCCGGGGATCAGACCCATGCGCTGGTGGCTGTAGATAGCTTCAAAGTGCTGAGACTTAACTCCTTGCACCAGGGAGGCCCTCCACTGAGATTTTTATTGGAATTGTATTGAACCAGTAAATTACTTTTGGGTCATTTTGACCATGTTGATTCTTCCAATCAATGAGCAGTGAATATATTTCCATTTTTTGTGTCTTTTTTTATTAACAGTGTTTTATAATTTTCCTGGTATGGTCCACTTCATTTGTTAGGATAATTCCAAGGTATTTAATCTTTTTTGGTATAATTGTAAATGGGATGGTTTTCTCAATTTCTTCCTCTTCAAGCTGAATGTTTGCACACAGAAGGCAAATTATTCGTGTGTAAATTATTCATTGATTTTGTAACCTGCTCCTTTACTGGTTTATTATTTTAATTAATTTTTCTGTGAAATTTTTTAGGTTTCTATATATATATTCATATCACCTGCAAATAATGATAGTTTACTTCTTCTTTTCCTATTAGGATTCCTTTTATGTCTTGCTCTTCCCTAATTACTTAGCTAGAACTTCCACTACCGTGTTGAATAGCAGTGGTAAGGGTGGACATCCTTGTCTTAAATCTTACTCTAAAGGCTATCAGTTTTTCTCCATTGAGAGTTATGCTAGCTGTGAGTCTGTTATATACGATTTTTGTTATGTTAAGATATGTGCCTTTTATCCTAAGTTTTTTAAGGGTTTTCATCATAAATGGATGTTGAATCTTATTAAATACATTCTCAGCATCTACTGATATGATCTTTTTTTAATATTTCTTTTTGTTTATGTGGTGAATTATATTGACTGACTTTTGATGTTGAACCATCCTTGTGTCCCTGGAATAAATTCCAGATGGTCATGGTATTTAATTGTTCGATTCAGTTTGCTAAAAATTTATTGAGGAGTTTAGCATTCGTGTTCATTAAGGAGATTGGCCTGTAGCTTTCTTTTTTGTATTTTCTTTGTTTGGTTTCAGTATTAGTGTGATGTTTGCCTCATAAAATGTATTGGAAGTATTTCTCCTTTCTTAACTTTTTGAAAAAGTTTGAGCAGAATAGATACTAATTATCTTTGAACATTTATTAAAACTCACTTAGGAAACCATCTTTTGTTTTCTGGAAGAGTTTTGATCACTGTTTCAATTTCCTTGCCTGTAATCCATTTGTTCAAGTTTTCTATTTCTTCCTTATTTAGTCTTGGGCAATTGTATAATTTTAAGAACTTCTCTATCTCATCTAGATTGTTGAACTTGTTTGTATCCTTTGAATTTCTGCTGTGTCTGTTGCAATTTCTCCTCTTTCATTGATTATCTTATTTGTGTTTTTTCCTGTTTTTCTTTGTGAGCCTAACTAGGGGGGTTGTCTATTATTTTTTTCAAAGAACCAGCTTTTGATTTCATTGATCTTTTGGACTATCTTTTAGACTTCTACTTCATTTATTTCTGCTTTACTTTTAATGGTTTCCTTCCTTCTATTTGCTTTTGGTTATTTTTGTTCTTTTTCTAGTTCCTTGTGATGGGACATTAGGTTGCTTTGGGTTCTTTCTTGCTTCTTAATGTGTTAAGCCTGTTATTGCTATAATCTTACTTCTTAATACTGCTTTTGCTGTGATTCATACATACTGGAAGGTTGTGTTCTCATTATCACTTGCCTCAGGGTATTTTTTAAAATTTTTTCTTTGATTTCCTCATTAACCCAGTGGTCTTTCAGTAACATGCTGTTCAGTTTCCACATAATGAGTGCAGTTGACTTTCATTTTGATACTTTTATGGTCAGAGAGAGTACTTGGTATGATTTCAATCTTCATGCACTTGTGAATGTTTTGTCTTGGGACCCAGTATGTGGTCAATACTGGAGAATATCCATGTGCAGTTGAGAAAGTGTGTATTCAGTTTTTTGGGTGTGCAGGGTCCTATATATATATCTATTAAGCCCATGTGGTCTAGATCTCTGTTTATGGCAATTGTGCCCTTGTTTATTTTCTGTCTTGTTGATCTTTTGGAGAGAGTGTGGTATAAAGTCTCCTACTACAAATGTATTTTCTCCAATATCTACTTTCAGATTAGAAAGTAATATGTATTTTGGTGCTCCTTTATTTGGTGATTATACATTGATGTCTTCCTGATGTGTTATCGCCTTGATCATTATATAGTGCCCAACTCTGTTATCACTAAAAACTTTACCTGATATTTGCATGGCTATCCCTGCCTTCCTTTCGGTGCCATCTGGATACAGAATTGTTTTCTAACCTTTTACCTTCAGTCTATATTTGTCTCTGGAACTTACATGTGGTTCCTGGAGGCAGCAAGTTTGATCTGTTTCCTAACTCGGCATTACTCTGTGTCTTTTTCATGCTGAATCCAGTCCATCTGTATTTATTTATTTTAAGATTTATTTATTTATGCACACAAGCACTGGGGTACAGGCCAGAGATGGGGGGGGTGAGAGGATTCACCACAGAGAGCGGGGAGCAGAACAGGCAGATCAACAGAAGTACACTGCTGAGGGGAGCAGCGGGCACAGCAGGAGAG
>JAGFMF010012180.1:25693-37400 GCA_019455555.1 Galemys pyrenaicus | reverse complement strand
ACACTGCTGAGGGGAGCAGCGGGCACAGCAGGAGAGGTCTGCCGCACCATGTGGGTCCCCTCCCTGGCCGGCAGCAGGGATCGAACTCATGCTACAGTGGCTGCGGTTTGCTTCATAGTGCGTTGCTTACTGTGCCACCAGGGAGGCCCCAGTCCATTGGTATTTAGAGTGGATATTGATATGATTGATATGTGAAAGTCCTCTGTCATTTTGTTCATGTTTTTGTGATTCTGTTCAATTTCTAATTTAATTCTTTGTATTCATTCTTCTCTTTAGTTTACATCTTGAAGCTACTTTTAATGTTTCTTTGGGGAAGAGGGGGTTAGTGGCTGCAAAATCCCGAATATTTCATTTGTCCCTAATAGGAAGGAGAGCTTCAGAGGATTAAGTATTTTTGGCTGGCATTTTTTCCTTGAAGTATCTTGAATATGCCACTTCATTTTCTTCTTGCCCTTAGTGTTTCTTAAGAGAAGTCTTGATGTTAGCCTAATCAATGTTCCTTTCCTCCACAATCAGCTTATTTTTTTCTTTTTCTTGGATTCCTGGGAGCCTTACCACTCTGTGGTTTGCTGTAGATTTCCTTTTATTAAGGTAGTCTGGTGTCCTCTTAGCTTCCTGTATTTCTATGTTCATTTCATTCTTCAAATTTGAGGTTTCTTTGATAGTTTCATCAAATAGTTTTCATCTCCTTCCTCTCTCTTCTCCTGGGATTCCTGATTCTTATATTTATCTCCTCATGATATCGGATAATTCTTTCTCCAATTCTTTTTATTTTTCTCTTTCTATCTTAGTTCTTTTTGTATCTGCATCTTCAAGGTTATTGATTCATTGTTCCATTTGATCTGTTCTATTTTTGTGACACTTTCCAGAATTTTTTTACCTCCTCCAGTGATCTTTTTATGGGTTGCAGTCCCATTATTTTCTTATTTAGAGAGTAAATGCTAACTTTCTGTTCTTTGTATTTCTTTGTATTGCTTCTTTACCTCTTCTGAGTTTTCTCATGTATCTATGATCTGTTTTTCTGTTTTCTCTGTATTGTTCTGGTTCTTGATGCAATTCTTTGATTGTCTTGATTATGGCAATTTTGAATTCTTTGTCTGATAAAAAATTCTCTTCCATATCTGTGTTGTTTGGGTCTAGAGATTGGTTTCCTTTCTGTGCTGTACTGTTCCCCTGAGGACTTGCTTGGCCATTTGTATTTTTCTTTCTCAGCATTGTTTTCTTTAGGGTTTGCTCTGCTGTAGATGGTGCATCTGTTGGTTGTGGGTCTTCCTTTCCTACTGTTCTGGGTGTTTATCAAGTAGTAGGTACAGTAACTGGGACCTTTCTTAGAGAAGAATTGGACATGCAATGTAGCAGTGGTCCTAGTTGGGGTGGCTGAAACCGGTGGGACTAACCTACAGTGGGGCTCACCTCCATCTCCCATGTAGGTCTGGATGTGCAGTACAGTGGCAGTCCTGACTAGATGGGCGAGCAGCTGGTAGGGTTTTGTGGGAGGTTGTGAGGGCACTATCACTCTGGCATATCAGTCAGCATGGGTGCTGGGAGGATCTTGTGGGAGATCACAAGGCCTCTGTAAGTCCAGGTGGGTGCTAGAGGTGTCCTACAGGAGGCCATGAGGCTTCTGTCATTCTGGGTGGGTGCTGATATGGTCTCATAGAAGGTCACAAGGGCTTTACAGGTCCAGGCAGGGGTCTCATTTCTTTTTTTTTAAGATTTATTTATTTATGCATACACGAGCTGGGGTGCAGGCCAGGGTGGCGGGAGGTGAGAGGGTGAGGATTCACCAGAGACAGAGTGGGGAGCAGAACAGGCAGATGGACTGAAATACACTGCTGAGGGGAGCAGTGGGCGCGGCAGGAGAGGTCTGCCATGCCATGTGGGTCCCCTCCCTGGCCAGAACTCATGCTGCTGTGCCACGGATGCTTTATAGTGCAGCGCTCAACCTGCTGCGCCACCAGGGAGGCCCTCTCATTTCTTCTTAAGGTTGAACAATATTATTTGTATGCATATACCACATTTTGTTTATCCATATGTCTACTGATACATATTTGAGTTGTTTCTACCTTTTGGCTATTGTGAATAATGCTACTAGGGACTTTGATGTTCAAGTACCTGTTGTAATTCCAGCTTTCAGTAGTGTAATTGCTGAATCATAAGGTAAGTCTATATTTAACATTTTAAGCAACTATCATGATGTTTTCCACAGTAGCTATAGTATTTTACATTCCCAGCAATGCAGCACAGAGTTCCAATTTTTCCTCTTCCTTGCCAAAACGTCTCATTTTCTGGTTTTTATTTATTCACCTATTTAATAATACCCATCCTAATGGTTATGACATAATTTTCATTTACATTTTCTATTGATTAGTGATGTTGAACACCTTGTTGAGTGCTTACTGATCATCTGTCTATCTTCTTTGAATAAATCTCTATTTAGTTATTTTGCCCGTGAGGATGGGTATAATAAAAAATATAACAAACACTGGCAAAGATGTAGAAAATCGAGAACCCTGGTACATTGTTGGTGAGAATCTAAATTTGTACAGCCACTAACTGTCAGAGTGATTATTGATACATTAAAGTCTGCTGCTGCCATTTTGTCCATAATTTTGTAGTTATATTGCTTTCATTTTTTAGGTCTTTGTGCATGTTCCTTAATTTGGCTTAAATACTAGAGATTCTTTCAATATTTTTTGGAGAGGGGTGTCTAGATTTTGCAAACCCCTTTGGTTTTTCTTGATCTGAGAAGGCATTTATTTTTCCCCTCATATCTAAAGGGCCTAGCAGGATAGACTATTTTTGGCTGGCAGTTTTTATCTTTAAGTTTTCAATCACATTGTTCCATTCTCTCCTTGCCTTCAGCATTTCTTCAGAGAAGTTCATGTTAGTATGCTCAGGATATCTTTATAGGTTATCTGTCTTGTCCCTCTGCAACTTTAATATTTTTCCTTTGTCTTGAACTCTTGAAGTTTCATTACCATATATTTTAGTGTTGGTCTCATAGTTTAGGTATGCTAGTGTTCTTTTAGCTTCCTGGATTTATATATTCTTTTCCTTCTCCAAGATTGGGAAGTTTTCCTTTACTATTCCTTTAAATATGTTCTCTGTTCTTTTCTGTCGCTCTTCTCCTGGGATAGCCCCTATTCTTATACTAGCTTTCCTTGTGGACTCAGGTATTTCTTGCAGTGTTCCACTTTTCTTACTTCATTCTCTCTTTCTTCTTCTACCTTGCTTCTTTGTGTAGTCTCATTTTCAAATTTACTGATTTTTTCTTCCATTTATTTATTCTACCTCTATAGCTTTCCTGTATATTTCATCTGTTCTATTAATCTTTTTACATCCTGCAACTCCATTATTTTAAATTACCATTTTCAATCTTTTGTTCATTGATTTTTGTTTCTCATTAGATTTGTTTTTTATATTTTCTAGTATATCTTTAACCTGCTTTTCTGTGTTTTCTCTGTATTCTTCGAGGTTCTTTATGATGGCAAGCTTGAATTCTGTATCTGACAAAAGGAACAGTTATCCCATTTCTTTGTGATTGGGTTCTGAGATTTGTTCTCTTTCTGTGGTGTAGTATATTCCTTTTAGGTCCCACATGGCAGTCTGTTGTTTTTTACCATCTCTCTATTCTTTGTTTTCAGGGTTAGGTTGCTGTGGGTGAGGCTTTCATTGGCTGTGACTCCACTCTCCACACTGGTGCAGTGTGCTCATAAGGGGGGATAAGGGTTTTTGGAGCCAGTCAGGAACTTGTGTGACCTTGGCTGGGGCATGCATCAGCTGCAACAGTGCTGGGCAATATTTTTGTTATACATTCATGTTTAATTAGGACCCACAGTAAGAAGTACATTTTATATTGCAAAGCAGTCAATATATACATTTTGAATAAAAATTTAATAAAATAGCAAACTTTATTATATGCAAAATTTACTATATGCTTACTGTTTTATTATATTTTAATTCTTTAAAAGAGGTGTTTATTGGGGCTCCCCTGGTGGCGCAAGGGGTTAAGCACTGCAGTATGAAGCATCCACAGCCACTGCAGCACTAGTTTGATTCCTGGCCAGGGAGGTAACCACATGGTGCAGGAGACCTCTCCTGCCTCACCCACTGCTCCCCTCAGCAGTGTATTTCAGTTGATCTGCCTGTTCTGTTTCCCACTCTGTCTCTAGTGAATCCTGTCACCCCCCACACACACACCTCTGGCATGTACCCCATGCCAGATTTTATTTATAAATATATAAATATTTAAAAACAAAAGAAGTGTTGGTGGTAGATCAACAACCTTCATGGTAGAGTGAGGTTCTCAATGAACTCATTCTTACATAGAAATAAATATATTCTTGACAAAATAAATAAAATCAATCACTTCAGAACTCTACAGATTAGCCAACCCCACAGAACAAACTAAAAATCATCTATCAAAGAGAAACTGAGCCTCAACAAAACAATAGAAACAGGTGTTTTAACCAGAGGCTATTTCTTTTTAAAGATTTTTTTTTTATGTATACCTACAAGAGCAGGGGTACAGGGCAGAGTCACGGGAGGTGAGAGGACTCACCAAAGGCAGAATGGGGATCAGAACAGGCAGATTGACCAAAACACACTGTTGAGGGGAGCAGCAGGCAAGGCAGGAGAGGTTTGCCTTGCCATGTGGTTCCCCTCCCTGGCCAGGGATTTAACTCGCGCTGCTGTGCCACAGATGCTTCACAGTGCAGCACTCAACCCGCTGCACTACCAGGAAGGCCCTAACCTGAGGCTATTTCTATATCTCCTTCCTTTTGAAGCTCAGAAAAGTTAACAAAAGTAAAAAAAACACAAAAACCAAAAACCAAAACAGCAGTAAGAAAAAGGCAAGTGAAAACAACTAAACAAACACTGGAAAGGGTGGGAAGGGTGGTCTAGCACCAGAGCTATTACAATATGTCATCTAAAATGTCCATATTTCACCAAAAAATGTGATAAGATACATTAAAAATATATCATATATGCAACCAACAGGGAAACAAGCCAATAGAAAATATTCTTGAGGGGGTTAGATGTAGACTTTAAATCATTTATTCCTAATATGTTTTTGTTTTGTGATTTTTATTTATTTTTAAAAAATATTTATTTATTTATGCATACAAAAACAGGGGCACACCCAGAGTAGTGGGAGATGAGAAGATTCACCAGAGACAGAGTGGGGAGCAGAACAGACAGAAGTACTGAAATATACTGCTGAGGGGAGCTGCGGGCAAGGCAGGAGAGGTCTGCTGTGCCATGTGAGTCACTCCCTGGCTGGGGATCGAACTCGCACTGCAGCAGATGCTTCACAGTGCGGTGCTCAACCTGCTGAGCCACCAGGGAGGCCCTTGTGATTTTTAGTTTTAAATTTTTTTAAAATTTCATATATATCTTACATTATTTTTCATTTTTGTACAGTGTATATTTCTTGTCCCCATGAAATTCCCATCATCAATTTACCTGTGTGCCATCTGCAACAATAAATGTTGGCGAGGATGTCGAGAAAAAGAAACCCTACTAAACTGCTAGTGGGAATGCAAACTGGTCCAGCCACTATAGAAATTTGTGTGGAGGTTCCTCAAACTACTAAAAATGGAGCTCCCATATTGTCCAGCAATCCAACTCCTAGGAATTTACTCCAAGGACACAAAAACATTAATTTAAAAGGACACCTGCACACTTATGTTTATTGCAGCACTTTTCACAATAGGTAAGCAATGGAAACAACCAAAATGCCCTGAAATAGATGACTGGATCAAGAACATGTAGTATCTACACACAGTGGAATATTATACAGCAATCTAAAAGATAAGCTCATGCAATTCACAGCAACATGGATGAAGGTAGAAGGGATTATGCTCAGTGAAATGTCAGAAGGAAAAGGAAAAATATCGGATGGTGTCATTTATTATTAATATGCTAAAATACCTTATAGTTCAAGAATGGAAGAACAATATGATAACTATGGCTTACCAAAAGAATGATTTATAATAAAAAGATAAAAATAATTCTTAAAGGTAAAAATTCTGAAATTGAAAAGCACAGTAAATTAACATAAATATTCATTACTAAAACGCTCAAACCACAGGTTTGACCACAATGAGATATCACCTTACACCAGTAAGAATGGCACATATTAAAAAAACTAGCAACTACAAATATTGGTGAGGATGTGGTGAAAAAGGAACTCTCCCACACTGCTGGTGGGAATGCAAACTTGTCCAACCTCTATGACAGCTGTATGGAGGTTCTTCAATCTGCTAAAAATGGAGCTACCATATGATCCAGCAATCCCACTCCTAGGGATTTACCCAAAGGACACAAAAACATCAATTCAAAGGAATACATGCACCCCCATTTTTATCACAGCATTATTTATAATAGGTAAAACATGGAATTAACCCAAATGACCAAAAATAGATGACTGGATCAAGAAAATGTAGTATATACATATACACAATGGAATACCATTCAGCAATCAAAAAATATAAATTAGTGTCATTTACAGAAACATGGATGGAGCTTGAAGGGATTATGTTCAGTGAAATAAGTCAAAAGGAAAAAAAATATCAGATGGTCTCACTTCAAGGAGGAATATAGGGGATCGAGGAAAAAAATTATAGCATCATAAACAACAAAAATCTACAACAAAACAAAAATAAACAGATAACTATAAATCAGAGACATTCTGCAGGGAAGAGGGAGGAACTGGGATCAAGCAGGGATGGGAAGAGCACAAGGGAATATGGTGATGGTGCACAGGTGAATCGGTGATGGGAATTCTATGGGGACTACACCTAGAAAAGAAAGAAAACATTGTAAGAAAAAAAAAATATATATATATAAATAACTGCAGGTTTGAGCTGGCAGAAGATTTACCAAACTTGAAGATAAGTCAATTGAAATCCAGTCTCGAGAAAATAAAATTAAAAGAAATAAACATACCTAAACAAAGTTGTTATATTATTGTCATAATTTAAAAAGAAAATGAAACAGAACCTCAGAAATCTGTGGCACATTAATTATACCAGCACATGCATAATATGAGTCCAAGAAAGGGAGGAGAAAAGAATGGAAAGAAAGAATATTTAAAAGAAATAAGTGCCAAAAGCGTCTCAAATTTGATATAAAATTAATTTGCATATCTACAAAGCTCAATAAAATCAAAGCAGGATAAAGTCAAAGAGGTGCAAACCTAGACATATTGTTGTCAAACTGTATAAAGCTAAAGATTTTGAAAAAGACAAAAATTAACTCATCACATTTCATAGATCCTCAGTAAGACTAACAGCTGAATTCTCATCAAGAACATCAAGAATCTCATGGCCAGAAGTCATTGGGATAAACATATTCAGAGTAGTGAAACAAAAAGACAGTCAACCAAGAATTCTATATTCATCAAATTATCCTTCATAAATGAAAGAGTAAGACACTCCCAGGCATACAAAAACGGAATTTGTTGCTAACAGACATGCCCTACAAAAAATACTAAAGGGAACAAAGGGAATTTGTTTCCCTGGGCTGAAATAAAAGGACACTAGATACTAATTCAATTTCACATGAAGAAATAGAGAGCACCAGTAAAGGTAATTAAAGATAAATAAACATACAAATAGTACAGTTTTGTTTATAATATTTTATCCTATCACATTAAAGCACAACTGCATAAAACAATTATTTTTAAAAGATTTATTTATATGTACAAGAACTGTGGTACATGCCAGAGGTGTGGGGGGTGACAGAATTCACCAGAGACAGAGTGGGGAACAGAACATGCAGATTGACTAAAGTATACTGCTGAGGGGAGCAGTGGGTGAGGCAGGAAAGGTGTGCTGCGCCCATGTGGGTCACCTTCCCTGGCTGGGGATTGAACTTGTGCTGCAGTGGCTGCAGCTGCTTCACAGTGTGGTGCTCAATCCACTGTGCCACCAGGGAGGCCCCACATAAAACAATTATAAAACTGTTGATGAGCTTATAATACATAATGATATACATTTTTGTCTCTAAGATTTTGCATGTTTATTTACAATTACAATTTACATTGCTCCAACAAAGCAGTTCCACTGTTATGTTCTAATTCTTAGGCATTAAATCCTACAAGGAAAAACCAAGCTTTTACAGAAAGTTAACATAGATCTAAAACTTTTATAGCTATTTAAAAGGACTTATCATAGCTACCAAGGTGTTTATGTGGAACATAACATCCTGCTGATCAGAGAGTAGGAACAACATAATACTCTACTGATCAGAGTAGGAAGCTTCTACTAAAGCTGACCCACTTACTCATATAACAAATTTATATTCCACCCTCCCTCCATGCATCTGTAAAACAAAAACACAAACTATTTACAATTGAGAAGAAATATACTCTTGGTCAATCAAGCAACCTTGTTAAAAAAAAAAAAAAAGACTGGCTCATTTCTAAGTGGATAAGACAGAAGAGTAGTTGGCCTGATTTCAAGTCTGAGCAACCCCAGTCAGGGCTGACAGGGACACCCCACCACAGTGTGGCTTCTCCTGGGCTTTGACCCCTAACATCCATTTCTATAGAAGACAAGCTCTGAGTCCCAGCTCTACGCTAATGTTTGGGACTGCTTCCTATCCTTCCAGGAATTCCTCATTCCTGCCAACCCCTGAACAGCAAGGTAATCTGGCTTAATTATATAACATGATCCTTTGCCCTCGTCCCACCCACCTTCCACACACCTCTGGGCTGGCCCAATCTGGCTACAGAGAGCCCATCTGTGGTTGCTGGGGTGCTAGGTAGCAGCAATAGGTTCAGCAGAGTAACGGAAACACATTTGGTGCTGCATCTGCCAAATGAGATTTGTTTCATTTTTTAAACAAAAACTTTCAAAGAAAGTCACAAAGTGAGGATCAAGTGCTCACTGTGGAAACTGTTTTTGCAAAACACCAAAACCTCAGAATTAGGTTGTGCATAACTAAAAAAGAGTCAAGACACCTCAAAGAGACTATATTTATCCGTGAATACTTCCCCTCAACCAAGTGATTTTAGCTCAGACCATGTTGAAGTTCATGAAACCAGAAGTTGATTAAATAAACAGAAGTAGTAGTACTGGAATTTTTCAATCTCAGTGAACAACATGACCCCCAGTAAGTACAGTGTCTCCTGACGCGCTCACAGACACAGTTTCACTTTTGTGCTGCTTCAGCCGGAGCCTTCAGTCCCAGCTCTGTGAGAAGCTGGGTTGCAAAGGGTTGTACTGTTGCCCCTGCCACCTCAAAATCTGTCACAGAAACTACAAACATGAAGAAACCTTTCTGACACCCCAAAGATCTTTGTGTTGAGTTTCCTCTCTTCAGTTCACATAGTCCACCTGGAACTGTTCTTGAGTTCAGAGGAGATATTGTCAAAGGAGGACTTGGATTTATCACAGAAGCATTTGGGCCTAGTCTTCCCTGGCAGGGGCTCTTCACTTCGCATCTCCGCTGCTTAGTCCTTCTTGTCCCTTCTCTCAGCCTTGTTGTCTTTAAAGTTCAATTCATCTCAAACTCCTTGCCCATATTCTCTTGGTTGAATTGGTGTTTGTTTACTCCCTCAAAAGAGCAGTTACCCCTAAACTTGACTGTATTTTCCTTGACATTAGGCAATTTTGCCTTCTGGAGTGTTTTCCTGGCCATCGCTCCCCGACGTCCTCTTTTGAGGTCTTCTGTTTTTGTCATTCTCCTGCCCTTGAGTTTGCACTTCTGCTGGCTGAACTTGATCGCTGGCAGTCTTGCTGCTTGGCTGTGCTGGGAGGCCAATGAACTGCCCCCCTGCATCCTGCGGTATACTTGGCAGGTGGCAGCTTTCTTGCACTCAGGTTATCAACTCAACTGGTCTGCACAGCCTGCTCCACTATGGGACTCTTGCCACCTGGGACAGAAGGAAAAACTGCTCCCTTGGCAGTGAGCTGATATGGCTCTGAGCACATGTCAAATTCTGAAACAGGTTGTGGAGATGGAGAAGAATTAGGACTGGAATTTGTGGCTGAGGCTAGAGAGCTTACTAACTTCTTTCTATCCAAGGACACGTGTATTGCTGACTAAGCGGGGACCTGGCAGTGAGCAGGCTGTAGGGCAGCATCCCTCTGAATGGCAGCTGTAAGGCACATGGGGTTAGCAGGAGAAGGCCCAGCTGAGCCCAGGGAAGAGTGAATGACAGCAGGATCCTGTCAGGGAGTGTGTGCTGGGTGTTCAGAGATTCACACACAGTAGTATCTTTGATATCACTTTCCCCCAAAATGAGGTACTCATGAATTTCCTGAGGGGAGGGGTGGAATTCTATCAGCTGGACTTCAGTACCAAAGGACATCACACTGGCCAGCACCAGGAGGAGCTGCCCATGTTGATGGCATCAAGGATGCCCTTGTAGCAAATATGCACCTTGGAAATGAATCTGACTGGGGCCCAGGTAAGGAATGGCAGGTTATGGCAGTGGCTGATCTGTGGAGCAGAGTTATGGCAGTAATTGAGGAGTAGGTTATGGTATGGCTGCTATGCTGGGCCTGGCCACTCACCTCCAAGCAGTCATGCCACCTCCCCCAAAATGTAGCTTTTTGAAACAAAAATACAAGAGGGGTATGAAACAGATGTATTGAGAAAAGCTTTTACATACTATAATGATTAATTAATATGAATATAAATAAGATTGTTTCAAGATGCCAATTATGATGAATATTACAAACAGTAAAAAAATTCAAAAGCATACCAAAAGAAAAAAAAACAGTGAACTAATATGTTACACTAGAAAAAAAATTCATTCAACACAAAATACAGGACTAATGAAGGAACAGGGAAATTAGAAGACATAAAATATACACAGAAAAATAGCAGACAGAAATCCTTGAAAGTAAATGTATAAAAATGATATATTGTGTGAACAGTAAAAATAGGAAAAAAAGGAGCAAGAGAACTGTAGTTAAGCAATATCAGAAAATAAAGTTTAGTAGAGACCAAAAAGGTATTTTATAACAAAAGGTTCAATCTATAATGAAAAATTTAAAAATACAATATATGTATACCTACAGGAAAGGCCCCAGAATACACGAAGCAAAAACTAATGTAAGTATAAGCATACAATGATGAAAAGTATGTTTCAGACTTTAAAACATACATATATATATATCTATTAATACAATGAATAGAATGCAAGGTACAAGAGCAACCGGGGTGCAAAAAAATTTAGCAACACTATAAACCAAATTGACCTAATAGATATCCATAGAACACCCCACTCAACAACAGAATAATAAATATTATTTTTAAGTACACATAGACTATTATCCAAGAGAGATAATATACTAGGTCAAAAATCACCTTAAGCACATTTAAAAGGATGGGAATCATACAAATTATCTCCTCCAATCACCATGTAATGAAATTAGAAAAAATAACAAAAGAGAATTTAGGAAAGCCACATATGTGTGGAAACTAAACAATACACTCCCAACTATCAATGATTCAAAGGGAAATTAAAAAACACTTTGATGTTCCAATAAAAGTTTCAGTGTCATTCTTCAAAGAAATAGAAAAAACATCGATGAAATTCATATGGAGACACAAAAAAACTTGAATAGCCAAAGCTCTCCTAACTGACAAAAAGGCAAGTGGAGGGATCACACTTCCTGGCTTCAAACTTTACTACAAAGATACAATCATAAAAACTGCATGGTACTGGAACAAAAACAGACACACA
>JAGFMF010012180.1:0-14202 GCA_019455555.1 Galemys pyrenaicus | reverse complement strand
GAAGGAGAGTCTTGGAGCCCTTGGTGGCTTTTCATGCTTTATTTAGGAGAGGTGGCCAGGTACATGGCAGGCAGGGGTGCCGGGGGGCCGGGAGGCTGGCAGGTCGCCCTGCCCCCACTGCGTCTCACCCTCTCGGCTGCTGCTTCTCTCTCTGCTGCTGCTCCTTCCTGTTGGTCGGGCCTGTTGGTTCTTTCAGTTCTCTGTTGATCCTCACAGTTCTCACAGTTCTGGCGTCTTCATGATGCCGCCCATTTATGCCCGTGTCCAACACAGGTGCGCCCACTTGCGCATGCCCACCCTGGAATGGTCGCAGCACCACAGGTGTCCATCATCACAGTGGGAGGGTGGAAATACCTGATCAACATTTACCATACAATGATCTACACCTGCTAGGCCTGCTAGCCACCTTCATACTACCCATGGTACTCCACCGTAACACTTAGGCTTCTCCTCCCATGCGCGCAGCGTCCCCGTGATGCTAGTCTTATATTCCTCGTGTCTCAGCCCAGGTGCACCTACCTGCGCATGCCCACTTAGGCAGGTGTGCAGAACCGCAGGTGTCCATCATTACACTAATGGTGGGAGGGCAGAAAAGCCATCTACTTTTCCATTTACCCTACACAGGTCCAGGATGGAGGCACTGGAGCAAGGTTCAGGATGGTTCTGGGCAGACGGGTCAGGGAAGGAGAGTATTGGAGCCCTCGGTGGCTTTTCATACTTTATTTAGTAGAGGTGGCCAGGTACATGGCAGGCAGGGGTGCCAGGGAGCTGGGAGGCGCATCTCACCCTCTCGGCTGCTTCTTCTCTCTATCTCTCTCTGCTGCTGCTGCTACTGCTGCTGCTGCTCATCCTGTTGGTTCTGTTGGTCGGCCCGGTCCTCGCAGTTCTGTCTGTTGGTCGATCCTCACAGTTCTGGCATCCTCATGACACCGCCCATTTATGCCCGTGTCCCAACTCAGATGCGCCCACTTGCGCATACCCACCCTGGAATGCCCGCAGCACCTCAGGTGTCCATCATCACAGTGATGGGAGGGTGGAAAGACCTGATCAACTTTACCCTACAGGCATGAGTTTATCTTTTTGATTGCTGAGTAGTATTCCACTGTGTGTATACATATCTTCTTGATGCACTCATTTGTTCTGGGACACTTAGCTTGTTTCCATAATCTAGCTATAGTAAATGATGCTGCAATAAACATGAAGTGCAAGTTTCCTTTTGAATTGTGTTTTTGTGTTTTTTGGGTACGTGCTTAGGAGTATAATTACCGAGTTGAATGCAGATCCTTGTTTAATGTTTTGAGACACCTTACACTGCCTTCCCTAAGGGCTGGACCAGTTTGCATTCCCACCAGAGTGTAGGAGGGTTCTCTTCACATCCTGCCTAGCACTTCTTATTTATGGTCTTTTCAATATGGGCCATTCTCAGAGGTGTAATATGACATCTCATTGTGGTCTTGATTTGTATATCTTAAAAAAGAAAATTTTTAAACATGTATTGAGTCTCTATGTCATCATCTTTTTTTTTTGTCCTAAGAGAGAACATTGTTCAAGGTGTTTGTGACTTTGTGCTGGGGTAAATGCAATCATTTGGAGTTAAAATTGGGTTCAAGTCCTGGCTCTCACAAGCTGTGAAACCACGGAAAAGTGACTGAGAATCTTTCAGTTGTTTCATCTCTGCAAAACTGGGATAATACTACAGTCCCTGGATGGTTGTCCTGAGAATAAGAGATTAGAATTATAAAAACTGTCTGATTATCTCTCATTTTCACTTTTTCCCTTTTTAACACTCCCTTCTGTTCATTCTAAAAGTACATTCAAGTATTCTCCACATCCTAAGTCACCTTCCTTTGCATTTCTTACTCCAATTACCAAACTCTTATCCTCTTTTTCTTTCAAATCAAGTACCATCAGGCAAAATAAACTTCCCTGCTTCACATTTCAATTTAATTCAACCTTCATTCCCTATGGACCTCCAGCTGCCCCAACTAACAAAGTTCTCAGTAAGGTAATAAGGATGTTCTAATTAGTGAATCCCAAAAGAGACTTTCCTCAGTTCTCATCTGATCTTACCTCTCTATAGAACCCTCTCCCTCTTTCCTTGTGTCTGTGATTCTACTTTTTTCTCCTGGTGACTTTTCTGTGCCTCTGAAATTTCCTTCTCAGTCTCCTTCCTGACTAGGTTTCCTTTGTGCCTTTAAATGTTAGCATCCCCTAGTCCCCACCCTGGACCATAGGCTTGTCACCTTCGTGGAAGAATTCAAGCTCATGGCTTCACTTGATAGTAATAGTTGAAGTGGCACCCAAATATACATTTTCTGACTGGAGCTAATTCCTAACCACTAAGCAAAAATATTCAGTTTCCTCCTATTCACCCTGAACATTTTCACAAGCACCTCTAACTCGGATTTCATCCCAATGCACTTCCCTCACCTGCAAACATGTGTACACCTACGTATTCAATTCTTTTTTTCTCCCACATTATGTTTATTGAAGTAAAGTAGGTGTATGTCTTTGTATCTGCTTTGGGAGTTATCGGTTCAAACCTCTATGTGTACTTTCACACCCTGCCCACCACTAGTGCCCAACAATCCTTCAACATGTTCCACCCCGCTCCTTCACTCCCTGTATTCAATTCTTAATTTACTATACAAGCATTACTCAGTCATTCAACATATAAAATTCCTTATATCAAAGTCTGGATGAACCCAGGCCTGCAATCAAGAAGCAGAAGCGCAAATGTGTTATTTTTGTTTAATGTGTGCACACCCTCCTGGCTGTAAGATAACATGAAGGCAGTGATGGCAAACAGATGCAGGTTCTCAGCCTACCAGAGAGGCCTTGCTAAATGTAGGCTCAAAGGGCACTGGGAGAGTCATTCTAGAAGTAACCTTTTAGGAACACCATCTGGCCAGATGTCCACACCTCTATGCACAGCTTAGAAAAACCCGGGCCAGGGGCTACAGTGAACTCCCTCACCGTCTTTACCCCCTTTTGAAGTGAACAAGCCTGTGAGGAAATCTACCTGTTAATACGAAAACAGTGTGATTCTATCCCGGTGCTTGTCGATAAGGAGTTAGGTAAAGTCGCCCGAGAAAACCTCCACGCATCCGCCCCTCGCCTGCATGCTCAATCCCACACTCACACCTAGCCTTCCATCCACGATCTCCGAATTCAGGACACGTCGTTGTCCTCCATCCCTGGTGTTTAAAAACTATTGGCAGGAGTGGCCCAAACTCACCAGCCCTTGAGCGAAAGGGCACACATGCCCGGAAGTGTTGCCCCTCCTTCCCACCACTTCCACTGCTAAGCACTCTCATCGTCGCCCCTCTAGGATGCTGGGAAGTCTGGTTTTCTCGTTGTTCTCTCGGTTACCTCAAGTAGCTTAGACAGCTACCAGTAGAGGAGGGACACGTGGAATTGAAAGAATTGGGTAAATGCAGTTTGAAGTTCAAGGGAAAGAATGCAGATTACTGCATTGTATGCAGGTGCATAGATTTTGGTACTACACTGGTATGAGGATCTTACCTTGCCACTTAGGTGCCCTGTGCCTCCAGCTGAGTTAACTTAACCTCACCAAGCCTCTGCTTTTTCATTCTTAGAATGGAGATCATAATCCCTCTATCGTTCGATTATCGTGAAAATTAAATATCATGTAAAGTATTTAGCACAATGCCTGGACACAGAGCAAATTATTTTAAAACAGTTAAAAATTTACATTCTTCTTGAGGTCCAAATGCAAGTACTCTCCTTACAAACCACTGCACCCAATCATTATACTTCTTTACCCCCCCCCCCCCCCCCCCCCCCCCCCCCCCCCCCNTACTTCTTTACCCCCCCCCCTCCCATTTCACACCATTCTCCCACTTGGACTTCACTCTTCAGTCATAATAAATCCTTTTCAGTTACTTGAACCTGTTGCAGTTACTCTAACCTAAAGTTCTGTGTACATTCTCTACCTGCAGTCAAGACTGAAAAGCCATTAGTGTCCCACTCATCCTTCAGACTTCAGGTTTAGAGACACTGAATTGTCTTTGACTCCTAAGTCTTTTAGACACCTATTATCATGACCTCACAAGACATATGCTTCTTATCAGAGCAATTAAGTCACACTAGAATTGCATGTTCGTTTACATGATGTTAGATAAATTTTATTTTCTCTGCTTAACTGTAAGCAGAAAGAGATATAAGATGCTCTCTAGTTCTGCTCATGTCTGCGTTGCTAACTAACATGGACACACACAGTAAATGTCTGACACTCTGGGTGGATTTGATTAATTGTGGGCATTACAAAGGTGAGTAGTAAGAGGCAAGGTAGAAGGAACAGTATGTGCAAGAGAGAAATAGCATGTTTGATAAAATCATAGAAAAACTGATATTGTGTATGTCAATATTCAGTTAAAGAGCAGCAGAAATACACAGGTACTTAAATAAGTTGGGGTTATTACTCATTGTAGAGAAGAAATACACAATATAAGAAATAAACTATGAATGTTTCAGGAAGACAAGTTAGAAAGACCCTGTTATAAAAATTTAATTTTGGTTGGGTGATTTAATTCTATCTCCAACGGGAAAATAACACTTTATCAGCATCATGTTATCAGCAACACTGAGGCCTCATTAAATATATCAGACAAATGCCAAGTGTCTGACCCTGCTTTTCTCCTCCATGTGACTATAAACAGAAAAAGATTTGAGGGGAAAGTAGCACAAGAGGCTGGAGGTAGGCAGGGCGAGGCCATGGGTAGCCTATGGTTAGAAAATTGACCTTGATCTTTGTCCTAAAATCAAAGGGAAGTAAAGAAGCAAATCTGTGTATGAAATAGTGGAAGGTCTGAGCTTTTATCCTGGAACAAGATAATTTGCCACAGACTGATGGATGCTTACACCTGTGTGAGAGAAAAAGACTTACAGTAGGAGCAGTAACCAGAGCTTCCTGTTTATACCTGAATCCCATGGGGGCAATGAAGGTGGATTTACCTGGATGTCTCTACATGCAGAGAGCTGTTACACAGGGAGAAACCCTGGACTTGTGAGATTTGTTTTTATAGTGAAAAAGAGTGATCCTGCTTTTTGGAGGTGTTACTTTACCCCTCAGGATTGTTCAATATGAATACAGCTGAGAAATCTCTTGGGTAAAGAGCAGTTAAGGTTTTCAATTCTTAGACAACTCTGCCAAAACATGAATGAACATTCAGGACCAATAGTGGAATTTTTCTCACAACATTTGGAGAAACTGACTCATTATATAGAGAAAACTGATACCAAATTGCTGCCTTATGTCACATTAATATAAGAATCCCTGCCATCAGCCTACATATATGCTGTGCTTCTTCCTGCACTGACTTTCATCCCCCCAACTACCACCCACCCCATCACCCTATTAATGTGGAAGGGGAATATAATACTAGAATAACTAGAATAACTCTGATGATAAGAGTGTATTCAAGGATGGTAGCACACTGATGAGGGAAAGGAAGTACTCAATTTTATAAGGAAGAAAAAATAGGTGGATGCAAAGAGGAGGATGTTCTGGGTTGGTGACATGATGATGCCTGAATCTATGGGCACTGGTGCCCCAAGAAAGCATGAAAATTACACCCTAAAAGGTAGTTTTTATTTAGACAGAGTGTGGACCTGGTGTGAAGTGCATATTACCTAGAAGAAAGGAAGCAAACCATTCATGAACATTCAGGTTTGCCTCTGAGAGACTGCCATACCATACATTTTTTTTTACAGGAGCCTGCTCGCCCTGAGATACTGGGTTGCCATGGGAACTCAGGTACTTGACCCAGCTTCTGTGAACCGAATGTGCCTCACCAGGATAAACATTTCCCAAGATGATTCGTAATTCAAATGCTTTGTTCTGAACTCGCTGATATTATCTGCAGAAGAGGGGACAGCGGGCATATTTGGGTTTTAGGGATGCACTGGGGCACATTACTTAATATAAAAGGAGAAATACTACTGTTTAATTTGTTGTGGCCCAAGGTTGTATCAGTTGTGATGCTAGCATGTATCATAAAATGTTTTCACTATTTTAATAAGTGTTAATAATTATAAATTCTGATATAATATTAACTAAGATTAATAGCATACACAAATTAGATCAATAAAAATGTAGTGATTATATTTAATATGAAAGGTTTTATTACACTGTACCAGGTACTATGCCAAGGATTTTCATATAAAATTTCATTGAAGTATCACAAAGAAAGATATGAGCGTTTGTTTGCATTTGACAACCACCTAATCAATGAAAAGACTAAAGCCCCAGAAAAGTTAGTTAATGGAAGACAGTAGAGACCTGGTAGCAGGACCAGCTTCAAGGGACTGCAGCCACTGTACTCACACCCACAAACCCTTTGCTGAGACTAGGTAACTGGTTTTGTTGGATAGTGTCGCTCTCTTGAAATGCTTTACACTTTACATGGGATATGTGTTCTCCAATGATGTCTGATGGACCAGTGCATCCCATGTTGTCCTCCTGCAGTCTACCCCACCACCTGCTGGACACGCTGCACAGGATCTCAGCAGCCCGCCACCCAGACTCTCACTCCCTTTCCTGCACAAGACACTGTGGCTGCCCTCCTCCCTCTGAGGGCCAGCCTGGGTGTGGGTAGGAGGGTCAGGGTGGAGAGTACCAGGTCACAAGGTGGGTCCTCTTACCACCTGCCAGGACTTTCAGGATACTAAATAGACACAAAACAGAAATCACAATGACAGGTCAAAAGAGAGACTTTGAGGAGAAAAGAGAGAAGCTCTTCCCTGCTTTTTGAATGAGAAAATACCTATTTTCATTCTGCACTAATCCTACTAGCTGGACCCACATGAACAGAAGTGGACACATTCAGGACTGCACAGTTCCAGAGCCTGTGCTTGGGTGTTTTCTATTCTGTTCTTGCCTTTGACAAACAGAAAAGAAAAAAAATGAGTAGACGACACATACACAGGTGGCATAAAATCCCCAAAGTTTCACAAACACGTGATCCAAGACATTCCAGATATTCCTGTTATGGCTGTTGCGGAAGCATCCAGATCTCCTCCTCAGAGGCAACCACTCTTCCTCACCAGCTTGCCGAATGTCCTTCCTCCCAGAGTCACAATTTGTGAAGGACATTCCAACCACAGCCTACACATATGAGTGTTAGTGTTCTAAACCTGTGTTATTTTAGGTCTGATGTATGTTGGAGAACTTCCTGTGTGATTGTAAGAGGGCAAAGGTTGTAGACTGTGTGCCTGCTGTTGTTTCAGTGCCTTAACCCAGTAATTAAATGAGTCCTCATCAAACGCAAAGAAGGAACCACAACCCTCATTAAATGACTAAGGAATCTAAAACATACAGAATTCATATAACTTGCAGCAAGCAGGAAGGCTATAAGGGGGAAGAACAAGTTTGGACCCAAGCGGTGTAACTCCAGAATGTGCAGGAGCACTAGGCTAAATAATATTATGAGTGTTTAACAATGACTGCTCGCCACATGGTCTCCTTGTATCTGGGTGTGCCTGTTCTCTTTATGGAGTTGGAAGACTGCTACCGATGGCCACTTGCGGTCCATCCAATCCTGTGTGCTTACGGGCAGTGCTGCATTGAAAATGCCTGGAAGTAACATCATTCCACACACAGGTAAGTACAGCGAGTGGATGAAGTCCAGAAGTGGGATTTCTGGAAAAATAGCAAATTCACAGATAATCCTGAGAGGTATTGCTAACACGCCCTCTCCAGGCACTAGTCAGCTGACTCCTGCACTAACAATGCAGGCGGGTTTCTGTTGCTCACATCCTCACCACACGCTGTGGACCAAACATTTTCATATGTGGTGATGCGATCGGTGATGGATGGATGGTACCTGCCGCAGCTGCAACACAGTCGTCTTCTCACGAGCAAGGCCGGGACTGTTTAAAACACACGTAGAGGCATGTTGCACTGTCCCTCCCGCGAACAGTGCGTCACGTGAGTAACAGTCTAGACAGACTGGATTTCTCAAACCGGGTCCCCTTTCCCCCTGAAGTTCCCCAGTCTCCCAGCAGGTAATTGGCCCAGCAGAACAAGTCCTGCTAGAGAAAGTGGGCTTAAGTAACATCCCACGCTGCCCAGCATTGGTCTTCACAGTCTCTCGTGAGCCCTTCCGATTCCTTCTGCCCACGGCTGCTGGCACAGTGTTCACACCAGAGCAACCCACGCAGCCCGCGGGAAGGAGGCAGAGCTGCTGTCAGTCTAGCACCCGACTAGAGCCAAGCCCCCCAGCCCCGCTTCCCTTTGGGCTTCACTGGCCAAGGATCACTTCTGGTGCCGGCCGCTAAGGTTCCGGAGTCCATGTGATCCAGCAGCGGTGTTACCCCACACATTAGAGTCTCACTGTTCCTCCTTGCAGAAGTGGGTCAGTGGGAGACTATTTCCTCCTAGGGAAATCGGCCTTTGGGATGTGGGGAGCACCTACTTGCCAAAACCTTGTCTTTTGAGTGTCAACTGTGTTTTATGGAGATTTAGGCTGCTGAATACATTTTTGGTTTTCATGTGCTCAAATTGATCATCCTTTTAAAAAACTGTTCTCCTTTGTTGAGACCCTCTTCACTCCAAAAGTTTTCTAAAAATCTCTCCAAGTCGCTCTCTTCTACTCTTTTCTTATCTTCCCAGAAAGTTGTTTGATTCCAAATGAACATTGATTTTAACCAAGTGCATTTCTACATCCACTGGGGTGATGACATTTTGCTAGCTTGTCTCCTTTCTTGTGAAGTAGTTGAAGGGCATTGTTGAATTTCTGAGGTGAGGCAAATTCTGCTCTCCTGGAATAAACCCAGGTTGGTCGGGACATGCCATCAACAGCATGTTGTCTGCTTTTTGGTGAGGGTGCTGCTCTGGATACTTCAGCTATGTTGATGAGACAGCTGGTTTGTGATTTAGTCTATTCCAATTGCCATGCCAGTTTGGTGCCTGCATATGTTTCACAAAGCACAGGAGTGCAGGGTGCTCTGTGTCTGTGTGCTCTCAAACATTCACATCTAGTGGAATTATCTCTTAGTTAAGCGTTGACAGGATTCCTGTGTGAAGGTATCTGGGCCTAGGGACTCAATCCCCTGTGAAAACCACTGATTCCATTTAGTTCAAATCAATTTGGGCCACGCTTTCTCTGTTTATTAAGTTACACGTTACGTCCACATCCTCTAAATGTTCAAGTTTATCCATTTTTAGCTTCTAGTGATATGACCAACCTCTCATTCTTGGAGCCAGTGATTTGTGACTTTACTCCTTTTTCAAATGACACTCACCAGAAGTTTATCCATTTTACCCACTTTCAGAGGACCTCTGGAATACCTTGAAACAATGACTCAATGTGTGTTTCCTGCATCACTATTTCTGCTTCTATTTCTGCAGCCTATATTTAAAGACTTTCCACTTGGATTCCAAGTGCCATGGGCCAAGGTCACTCAACATGGATGTGATTTGGTTCGACAGGGATGTACAGTAGTGCCTCTGGGGAAAGGGACTTCAGAGTTTGTCCACGAGTTCACTGTAGGATCATCCAGTCGGTAACACTTAAAAAGTTTGTGCGGTTAAGTGTTTATCTTTCAACAATTGTGATCCGCATTGTTTATAGATCTGTCTTGGGAGTCAGCATGCACTCGAGTTTCTTTGTAATGCAATGAGAACTCATGGTATGGATTCTGGATGATAGCCTCTCCAGGTTACAAGTAAACTTTGTGATTTGTCTGGTTCTGCTTCAGCTCTATCGTAATTTGATGTGTTTCCAACACTGGCTCTGGCCACATACACATTTGTAGACTGCTGAGACTTCTTGCTGGATTTGTCCTGGTACTTCGAGGTAACCTGCCAGCTGTGCCTAGTAGAATTTCATTGCTTGGACCTACACGTTTTCTTACACCAATACAGCACTCTTTTATTTCCCCCCCCTCAAAATAGTTAATGCTAACATCGTATTTCCCTATGAAGCTAATTTCATATAATGTATGACTAACTGCATAGTTATCATCGGAATGTATTTCTTACATTTCATCAAGTCTTTCCACCTCTGTCTTGAATTGGTGTGTCTACAGAATGTACAGCTAAGGTCAACATATTCATAGGTTAGGTCTTCACGTACTATTTCATTTTTTACCTTCCGTCACTTTCTGTTTCCCATTCCTGAATCCCTTTGTTTGCATTCCCCAGCTTACATGGGGGAATGTCCCTTTAACGATTCCCTTCTGTTGATTTGGGGTATGTGACCTTGTGGCTCCTTTAGCGGGTCCTCAGCGGTTATAATGTATAACAGAGCACGCCTGTCCGTTTTCACATCGCTGTCATTCATCTCCCTCATCCCCCTGCTGCCATCCCCAGATGTACTCTTTCGCTGAAGCAGTTGGTTTTACATCCATTAAGATTCTGAAAATTAAAAGATTAACTTTACTTTTATTGATCCTTCTCCGACCCACATCTTTACTTTAGGTCCATTCACATTCTGACCTACGTCATTTTCCTTCCTCCTGAAAAAAGTCTTTCCCCTCTTGGATGGGGTCAGACTACTGATTACACTTCCTGAATTTTAAAAAAATCTCACCGAGAGAGTATTTACTGCACTTCCTAGGGATACTCTTGTCAGGTAGGTACCGATGCCTTGTTGGCAGAATGGTTCGGTTTTACTGTTTGGCCTAAGACTGTCCGGGTACTCATGTTTTGCTAGTCTGGTGAAGGGTAAAATGTCCACTAGCCTTTTCTCGTTTTTCCTTGAAAGCTACGGAGGGTTTCTTTTGGCCTCATCTTGTTTTCTGGTCTCCAGGAGGATTGCCCTTGTATTTTCTCTTCTGCATGTTGAAACTGGTGCTACCTGAGGCCGCTTTTGGGGTGAGTAGCTCGGTGCCCTGTGACCACTCTGGGTGGGTGAGCATGGCCTATCACTAGCTCTGGAAATTTCACAGTCACTGTGCATTTGCCTAATTTCTCTGCTCTGCTGTCTCTGAGTTCTCCAATTTTATGTAGATCAGGACTTTTGAAGTGGTGCCACGGTTCTCAGATGTTCTCATCTGGATTTCTTTCTTCTGTTCCTCTTGGAGCTTCATTTGGGAAGTTTCTGTTGGCCCGACGGGGTTACTGATTCTGTCCTCGGGCAGGTCACAGCTACTGATGCCCCCATCAAAGACACTTGTCACTGCTCCTAAGGTCATGTGAATTCTGGCATTCCTTCTGTGTTCTTTCTAGGTGCCATCTAACTGCCTACATACCTATGTATCCTTACCTGTTGTCGACTTTCCCACTAAAATGCTCGATGAATGAATCAGAGCTTTTCTAATCTCCTGCCTGATGATTCTCTCTGGAACCCCCATGATCAAAATGTTAGGCCGTCTTGTTCCCCCACAGCCACAAAGTGTCTGTTTATGTTTGCTTGTGATCCCCTGTTTCTCAGATGAGCACATCACATCCTGTTCGTCTGTACTCGAGCTCGCTGTGTCTATCTTCTCTCATCTGCTTTCCTTTAAGGCCCTCAGTCAGGTCATTTTTCCTTTTGTTATTGCAGTTTTTAGCTTTGTAATCTCCATTTGATCCTTTCCTACAATTTCTGTAACTTGGCAGAGATTTTCTACTTTTAATTGATCACACAGTAATGAATCCACAGTGACTCGCTCAAGCAGTTTTACGGTGTCCATGCTAAATCTGAACATCGTCTCAACATCTGATACATCTCTCTTTGTGTCTGTCGATGGCCTTTCCTCATTCCAGTTATAATTTGTCAGAGTCCAGTCACAAAGAATGACTTTTTAGCAGCGTCCTGCATATTTTGCTTGTTATGTAAAGAGACCCTGTGTCTTTCTATAGGACCTTACCTTGTTTCAATGTTTGTCCTGTTGCTTCCGGCCTCTCACACCGATGACACTTACATAATGAGCCTCTGCAATGCATTACTGGCGTCTTGTTCCTGTGTCTCCAGCAGAGATCTTGCTGGGTTATTGCTAGAGGTGACAACGGGGGCTGAAAGGGCTTCTAGGGGCCCCCAGGTGCCTCAGGTGGGGGCGTGCGATTCAGGACCCACAGAACACAAAGATCTCTTTCTGGGCAATTCAGCCAGCACCACTGGTGTCCCTGTTCGCTCTATCCCAGTATGTCCAAGGCAAGAAAGCACCCATGTGAGGAGCCTGCTATTGCTGGGAGCATTTAGGAGGTCAAGGCCAGGGTGTCTGTCAGCCACTGGGTGCGGTGCTGAGAGACACCCACATGGGTTCACCTTCTGGTGCAGGCAGAGTGTCTCAGAAATGCCAGACCAGTGTGTTCTCATGGGCCATGAGCCACATGTCAGTTGGTCGCCTTCTGTATGGCGGATGACAGGTACAGTGGTCTTGCGTCACCTTCCACACTGAGTGGACCCTTAGGACACAGGTAGCCTGTTGCAGTCACCTGCACAGGTTAGTGGCATAGCTGTGGTTGTGCTGAAAAGGGCACAGATGTGTCAGTGCTTGAGGATCAACTATGGTGAGATGGTTTGTGGATATGGAGCCGGCTGTGACTTTGACTTTGGGTGTGAGTGGGTTACATAGGTTTTTAACTATTAACTTAAGTGTTAAGACGCCAGGCAGTACCGGGTTACGTCTCGTCTTGCACAG
Source organism: Galemys pyrenaicus (assembly GCA_019455555.1). Classification (NCBI taxonomy): domain Eukaryota; kingdom Metazoa; phylum Chordata; class Mammalia; order Eulipotyphla; family Talpidae; genus Galemys; species Galemys pyrenaicus. The sequence continues at coordinate 1,611 of JAGFMF010012180.1, read as the reverse complement.
GGAGTGCAGCTTGGTACTTCCGTGGGGTATTCCTCTCTCCCTGTGTCACATCAGTGGGTATCCAGGTTTGCACGCCTTTATGCACTGACGGCAGCCCTTTTCTTTAGTTTATATTTATTTCTTGTGTCCTCGTTTTCTTGCTTTTTTCCTTTCTTTCTTTTTTTGACTACGAATTGGTGTTGCTTGTTGCAACTTGATTTTCTCCATGTGAGTGCTAAAACAAAATTCAACGTATTCACCAGTCTGTGGTTCTTTATATACGTTTTTGATTTTTAACTTAGGTGTATTAATTTATTTCTTACATCATTGACAACTTCTGAACAATACTTGACATTTTCCACCAGCTGTAGTCCTCGTAGTTTTCACACCACCATTGCACCCGTGATCCATCACCATGGTCCTGTGTGCTCTTTTCTCCCCTTTCTCCACTACTCTCCTGACCCTCCCCTGCAGGGTGCCTCAGGCCTATGGCCAGCTTCCAGCTTCTATCTTTGTTCTTCTTGACCCTTTGTTCAGTTCCTTGCACTCCAACTTTTATCTCTTTGCTTTTCACTGATTTCGCTGAACATAATCCCTTCTAGCTCCATCCATGTTGCTGCTAATGGCATGAGTTTATCTTGTTTGATTGCTGAATAGTGTTCCATTGTGTATATATAATACATCTTCCTGATCCGGTCGTCTCTTTGTGGGCATTTGGGTTGTTTCCATAGTCTGGTATTGTTCGTAGAGTTGCAATAAACATAGGAGTGCAGCTTTCCTCTTGAATTAGTGTCTTTGTGTTCCTTGGATAGATTCGTGGGAGTGGAATCGCGGCATCATATGGCAGGTCCATTTTTACTGCTTGAGGAACCTCCACACAGCTTTCCATAGTGGCTGGACCACTTTACACTCAGTGTGGGTCTTTAGGTCCCCTATGTGCCTCACCAGACCACCTACTTCCTCCCACCTTTTCATCTCATTGTATGTTTCCTTGTTCCAGTAGTTCCAAGGCAATTATTTGAACGTGGGGAGGAATTCGGGGAATTTGTAGTCTCTCTACCCTACAAATCAACTCCTTCTAAGCTCTTTTAGAATTGTAATGTCATATCCTACACTTAATTTTCTATTCCTTTAGACAGTTTTATATTTTTGTTGTAAACGTAAATGACGTAAGATTTCATTTTGACCCATTTTGTTTAAATAACTTAGCGGCATTCAGCATATTCACATTGTCACGCAATCATGACCACTAACCAAACGTGATTTTTAAATAATATCATTGACTGTAGCTTCCACTACATACATTATATTCCTGTGAAGGATTTATTTTCGAAGTGGAAGTTGTAACCCTTAATCTCGTTCATCTCTTTGTCCCACTTCTCACCCCCACCCCTCTAACAAACAATGATTTGTTTCTGCAACTATGAGTTTGGGGATATTTTGTTTGTTTGTTTGTGTATTTGTTTTATTTCCTAGCCTACACATATCAGTGAAATCATACTGCATTTGCTTTTGCTATTTTACCGACTGTAAAGTAAAATCAAGTTCCATCATATGGTCACAAAAGGTAAGATTTTATTCTTTATAATGGGGTTCAGTCTTCAGGTGTGTATGTGTGTTTGTGTGTGTGTG
>JAGFMF010012179.1:21372-61116 GCA_019455555.1 Galemys pyrenaicus | reverse complement strand
ATTATAGATTACAGTTTTGTTCCTGTTTGCTAGTTCACCAATCTTGTGTTCAATTGTCTAATCTTTGCCCTGAGGTCTTTATTCAAATTTCCAAACTATTAAATTGGTGATTTTAAAATACAGTCCTCTCCTCTCTCCCCGACTGCTGCCTAGGCCTCCTCCTCTTGCAGCTCCTGGCACACTCTGGTGCTGTTTCCTGCAAACCCAGCACCTCTTTTATGAAATGGTAAATGAATCTCTCCCCAAGACTGCAGTCTCTCCCCAAACCAAGAAGAAGCCCAAGGGGGAGTCAGAAATTAGAGAAAAGATGATGATAATTTGAAGGTGGTGGGTCAGGGCAGTGCTGTGGTACAGTTTAAGTTTAAGAGACAGACACCTCTTAGCAACTAATGAAAGCTCATTGTGCACTGGGCTTTGTCAATGAGGCAGATCAGATTCCGATAACCCTGGGGCCAGTCAGTGAAGCAGACAGGNCTGCCCAGGTGGACCCAGAGGAGGAAGCCACACTGGCATGTCCACAGCAGACAGGAAGTAGCCACTGAAGAGGGACCTGCTACTTACTCCAGAATTCTCTTCCTCCAGACCAAGAACACATTCTCAGTTAGAAAGTCACATTTGGCTCCATCACATCTGACTACTAAGCTTAGGGTTTTTTTTTTTTCTTCTTTCATTTTTCCTTCCCCTTCAGAAATTTTCAGCTTCATTAGCTGGTCTTCTGTTCCACACATATTCAAAATTTAGTAAATATTTTGAACTGAAATGTGTTGAGACCATCAACTCTCAAATGCTGTTCTTTCAATACTTGGCAAGTGCACAAGGGACTGAGGTGATGGTGCACGGGTGAAATGGTGGTGGGTACTCCCTGGGGACTACAAATGATGTCAAATATAATTAATAAAAAAATAAAAATTAAAAAAATTAAAAAGGAGGGAAACAAAAAAAAAATTCACAACAACAAATGCTGGCAAAATGTGGAGAAAAATAAACGTCTTACACTGTTGGTGGGAATGCAAACAGTCCAAACACTATGGAGAGATGTGTAAACTCAAATTACTAAAACTGGATCTACCATATGACCCAGAAATTCCACTCTTAGAAATCTACATAAAGGACACAAAAACATTAATTCAAAGAGATATGTGCACTCCTATGCTCATCACATCACTATTTATAATACCTAAAGTATGGAAACAACATAAATGCCACAAATCAGATGACTGGATCAAGAAGATGTGGTATAGTCAGTGGACTACTACTCAAAAATCAAGTTATGACAGACTTCCATTAGGGAACCAGGAGGCACTCAGAGAGGTGGAGAGAAGATCTTTATTTACACCAGGAGGCCCAGAGGAGATCTTTCTCCAAAGTCTGAGTCCTGAGCAATTAGGCAACAGGATATTTATGGCCTTAGCGGAGGTACACTTGCACTTTAAAAGCAAGCAGGGGGCCTCCCTAGTGAAGTAAAGGATTAAGAACCTTACTATGAAGCCTCCACAGCCATTGCAGCATGGTTCAATCCTGGCCAGGGAGATGACCCACATGGTGCAGCAGATCTCTTCTGTCTCACCCACTGCTCCCCTTAGCAATCTAATTCAGTCAATCTGCTTGTTTTGCTCCCTACTCTGTCTCTATTGACTCCTCTCACCCTCCTACACCTCTGTTCTGTACCCCCATTCTTGTATGCATAAATAAAGAAAATTTTAAAAAAGCAAGCAGGAAGTATAGAAGCAGGAGATTGGCAAGTGGTTATCTGGGGTGCATAATTCAATCATGTGGCCTTGAGAACATTTGTCATTTACTCCCTGGAACTTTCAGCTACAGTGAGGCTTTGCTTCAACATAGCTTTAGAGATTTTCCACTTCATATCCCCCTTTAAGTTTTTATTCCACCATATCTATGGTGGTGCAGATCTCAGGGTGCATTCTTTGAAGAAAGTTTTATTTTCCGGAGTTCCAGTTTGTTCAAGAGAAACTACGGTCAGTCACCAGTCATTGTCCAGTGTGGCAAAAGTCCTCCATTTCTGGAAAATAGTTCATTAGCCCATGACAAAAGAAAAAAAAAAATGTGGAGGCCTTAGTCAAAATTGAACAACAAACATTATAACAAATTTACAGGAAAAAATCTTTAATCGTGTTCAACTTATCTAAAAACAAATTCTCTCAAGTTGATCCCAATCCTAACATTATATCAAAATATTTATAAACTAAATCCACTTTTAGTTCATTTTATGCATGTTTGCATAAGGTCACAGGATAGAACACTAAAGCATAATTTTAGTTGTCTCTGTTGGAATAGTCCCTATGGGTTCAGGGTGTGCTCTCAACATCCAGTCTTTGAAGACTTCAGGAACAAGTCTACTGACATAGGGCACCAAGGGGCACTAAAACTAGCCAAAGACACTGCCCAAATTGTTTACTGGTCACTCTCTTCATCTGTACGCACAGTTGCAAGACTACTCAGGCTCAGGGAAAAACAACAATGGGATTTACTTAAGCAAACCAGGGAAAAGGTAAGAGTTACTGAGGCAAAAAAATGGCTATTTACCTCAGCAGAAGCAATGTCCAGTATTTTAAAGTCTTAAACAAAAGCAGCTATAATGGTGTCTTTCCACCACTGAGGATGCAAAGCTCCTCTCCCAAACAAAAGGCCACATGCCCAAGATGACATCCTCCTACCTGGAGCATGGGGCAGCCAGATTATAGGCAGGTTCCAACTCATGAAGACAACATAAGATACAACAGGAGATGCTCTTGGAGCTGCCAAGATGCCCCAGCACTAGCACAGCAGATGAGCAACACTGAAAATAGCAGCTACAGCAGCCAAATAACCTGACAAATGGCCACACTCACACAGCTAAGTGAGGTGCCTGGCTCGGGTCTTCACTTGCCCTGCCAGTCTGTAAGAGCACCAAAGCCAAGAATAATTTCAATTACTTGGCTACTTGCCAAAGTAGTCTGAACTTTTCCTGTCTGGGGTTGCTTGCTGGAGGCCTCTCCAATTTCTTCGAAGGCCCACAAGAGCCTTCTGGAATATTGAAATAGTGGGGGCTAAAATGACTGACTCCGGAATCCCAAAGATCTGAAAATGCTGAAATCCCAAACACCAAATGCTAGGGGCTGCTTCTGCAATCCTTATCTTTCTTATCAGTCTCCACCCCAAATGTGATACTTCCTCAGCATTTGCCCTGGGACTATCTATCCTTACCAGAAACACCCTGAAGGGGGCACCACCTGTAACAACCTTTGGTTTCAGTCACCAGTTAAAATATCATGTCATATCGGGAAAGCTACCAATTTTGACATTGTTTTTTTTTTCAGCCACAAAATACATCAGGCTTACTTCTACTTTTCATAAATTATATTTTTAAAAGAAAGTTCTCTGACATCTATGTTGTTAGTATTTTGCTGTTGCTGTTTAACACTTAATATGTGGGGAATTATCTTAGATAAATTCAAGGATTTTCTTTTCCTCCTGCTTTTTTCAGGTAGCCTATAGATTGCTTTTAGCTAAAACTGCTACTGATTTCATATAGATACATGGATATTTTATATACACATCTCATATGCAAAACCATCGCACTATCTCCTGAATTTTATAGACCAGGATTACAAACTAACTCTGTATCTAAATTTACTTGTGAAAAATGACATATTTTTCCTGAAACCTTATCTAGTTTGTGTCGTTGCATATCTAGAGTACTGTAACATATAATGTTTTGAATAGGATTTTTTTCCAGTTCAAGAAGAAAAAGAAAGAGTCAACAAAAAAGTTATTCTTAGGTGAACACATGTTGGTTTATGATATTATTTCTTCATTTACTATAGGAGAGAAAAATTGCTCTAAAATTGAAAATATTTGTAGTTATATAAACAAAATAAACATTAAGAAGGAACTGAAGATAAGTGTTGTGCAAACATCCCAGGCTGGGTAGGTTCATTGTTAGTTCTTGCAGATGAAAAGAGAATTTGGAAACTTTGGTGGATTTTGTAGGTCTTTAGCAGATACAGGGGACCATACACACAGTTGTTCAGGAAGACCAGACTCCAACTCTGAGAGAGGCAGAATATCAACTCCCTGCTTAGTCCCCTTTACACCATAACCACACAATGGATATTCAGGTTGCAAATTCAAGGCCCATTTGTTGTTTGCTGGATGTCCAAATGGTGGGAAACACAGAATTTCATGGAATGGGCACTCTGTTGTGTGGAAGGAGAAAAATAGCCTGATTTACTCATTTTCCTTACAATGGGAAAAATATAATTTGTCTATAAAGTAATTCTGAACCTTTCTTGGCTGTCCATAGTGTGAAATTATACATAAGTGGCACTGATTCTCAGTCTGTTGTTTACAAATACATGTAAGTAGTTTGTTACAGTTGAAAAATAATGCAATAAATATTCTGTTAAAGTTATGAGACATAGAGCCTCCCTGGTGGTACAAGGGGTTGAGCACCACACTGTGGGGCCTCCACAGCCACTGCAGTGCAAGTTCAATCCCCGGCCACGGAGGGGACCCATATGGCACAGCACACCTCTCCTGCCTTGACCGCTGTTCCCCTCAGCAGTGTATTTCAGTCTATCAGCCTGTTCAGCTCCCTAATCTGTGTCTGGTGAATCTCCTCTCATCCTGTCCCCCATCTCTGGCTTGTACCCCAGATCTTGTATGCATAAATAAATAAATAAAATCTTTGAAAAAAAGAGAATGGAACAAGAACAATTCTTAAACAAATAAAATAAAATCATGAGGCATATTCAGAATATGGTTTAGGGCTATGACTGGGAGATCATCTGTCAAATCTTTAGCTAATGAATACAATGATAGTAAAATGTGTCTAAAGTGCATTGTAGATGATTGACAGATTCATTTGTAGTCAAGCCAAGACTTTTTCATGTTGTCCAAATTTTTTTTTGTTAATTGTCAGAGCAATCAATGAGTTTCTTTTTACTGAGCAGGGCAAAGGGTGTTATTTTGACTGTTAACCCTGCAAAAATTATATAAATATTTTTCTCCATGGATGGCTGTAGGTGTTAACAGTCCCAAATTAAGATCCAACCCAAAACTTGGTAGGACATTTACTTACCAAGATTCAGCTGTCTCCTTCACCAGTCATTCACCCGATTCAAAATCACTTGCCTGGCTACACAGGAGAGATTAGAAAAGACTGTGGAGATATGATGAAATAAAGACTGTTCCAGGAACTATGAATAGACGAATCACCTCATTTGCAGAGGATACAAATGATACAATTACTTTAGTAATATCCTTTTAATAATTAATAATCAAAATAAAACCCAACTTTTACTGAGTGTTTTCAAAATGCCAGATCAGCATTATATTGTTTTATGTGCAGTATCTCATTAATATTTATAATACTTTGTGAATTTTGTATTATTTGATATATGAGGAAAAGGAGACTTAAATAGACAAACTAGAAAATAGTAAATCTAGACTTCAAATTCTAACATGTTTATGTAAAACATACACTATTTACTTCACGATAAAGAGGAGTTAAAAACATAAAGTATGTTGTTCTGACATTAGTAATTCAAAATTTGAGGGTGCAGTGCTGATAAACAAGCCTTATTCATTGCCATCAAACCCCTTTGCAACACTATCCTTTTTTCTGAGGGTACTGATCTTCTGATTAGTTATTATATTGCCCTATTCTATACTCAAACACTCATCATGGACTAGTAAAAACAAAATAAAGCAGAATCAGCAAGTTACTCTTATTAAGTAACTGACTGAAGTTACATTTATGGTTTGGGCAAACCCACGAAGGATGAAATGAAGTCCTTTGTTTTGGAGATTTGAAAAGTGCTACCACACTCAGTGCCTTAAAAGTGGTTGGTACTCCCTGAGGAATACAAATGATGTCAAATATAATTAAATAAATTTTTAAAAAGTATCAAATCTAATACATTATTATCCTGCCTAAATTTAGAGAACATCTTATTTTTTTAATTGGATGAAGTTATTCTGTGAGATATTAGATACACAAGGGATATAAAAATATTCAGTGCCTATATTTCATAACTCACTTCACTAAAACTGGTCTAATGGGAGGGGGGTTAAATTCCACAATTTGACAGAAGGGTGAAATTTCAGTGGTTGTCAAAAAATCTGAAATAATGAATTCATAAGGATAGCAAATTGAGATAAAAATTAGATAACCCAAATATACAAGGCTTCACAGAATATTTCAAATTAGAAACAAAGAACAAGGAATATTTATGAAAATAAGGAAAGAGAGAGGGTTCTGTGCACAAGATTCTCCAGAATTGATTAATAAACTTACATACTAGAAAGACAGGTAGATCTCAATTCTCTAATTTTATATAAAAATTAAATGGACTATTTAATATAACACACACAAGGAGCTATGGTCTGGCTTCTGTACATTTTTAAGATGGCAATAAGTTTTATTTTATTTTGTACGACCAAAGAGAAGTAAGATTCAATATTTTCATAAGTAAGTTACCATACTTGTTATCTAATTTCAAGTGTCAGTCTTGCTTTGAGCCAGAGCACTTAGAAAACAAGGAACACCAAGTAAGATAGAATTAAAGGACTACCATATCTTTACCCAACAGCCAGTTATGCTTTAACTACCTTCATGAATTTTATTGACATATAATAAATTTATGGGTAAGGCATCACTGTGTCATTATACCCCTGAAGACAGTGATCTAGATCAAGAACTTTCAACTAATCATGGTGAAACTCTTATGAAAAGAACATAGTCCAAATAATTTCCTCTCCTGGTGTGATAGAATAGCCCTTGGACAATGCACTCTCTCCATCTTTCCCTGTCCTAAGGTTCAGTATGAACTGTTAAAAAAGGAGTAGGAGGTGTAGAGATCCGTGGACTTTGGCATATGAGCCTTATTCCTGGGTGTGTAGTAAAATCACTTAAGAAGATTTTTTTTTAATTCTAATTTAAACTTTTTCTTACACTCCCTCCCCAAGCCCCAAGAAATTTCTATTTGATTGGTCTGAGATGGAAATTTGGCACTGGTGCTTCTTACAAATTTCTTCAGATGGCTCTATAGGGTAAATGGAGTTTGGAACTGTTGCTATAGAAATAGGGTTAGTCTAGCAACCTACCTGGTTAGCCAAAAGAACTTTGATACCACATATTATATTGTCATATATATTTTTCAGAAAGGACAATGAGGATTGGTAACTGGCAGGCTGACTGGCCAAAAATTTGAAGATTTTTGTAGCTTCTCTAAGCAGAATTTGGGATTAATTTTATAATTTTTAAACATAAAGATATGAAAGAAAGCTTCAGTTTTTTCCCCTCTATCCATTTACTTTGATTACTTCCTCTTTCCACCCAAAGCATATAAAAGATGGTATGGTATGAATTGGTCCAAGTCAAGTTTAAAAGCACTACCACAACTTTACCCCAAGACCAGTCATAACTTAACTACCTTCATAAATTTTATTGGCATAGAACAAATTGTATGGGTGAGGAACCGCAATATCTTTATACCCATGAAGACAGTGATATAGGTCATGAATTGCAGCATTTTTTTTCTCCCATTAACAGTTTATTTAGAAACCTGCAAGGAAAAGGAGGAAACTTTCCTTTCTCTTTCCAGTGTTTCCAGAGACTTAAAACACTTTCTATACATACTTTTAATTTTAAATTAACACTTCAAAATAATGAAATATAGTATACATTTTCTGTTCAGAATAACCTTAATCTAGGGTCAAGGCATCTGCAACTAAGAGAAAGACAGGAAGAAGTGTAAGACAGAGCCGAACAACTGTCCTTTAAGAAATCAGTGTCCTCAATTTCTACCTCTCAGTTTCTTCCAATTGCTGACTTATGTTCCCACTGCTGACTTATGTTCTCATTGCTGACTTATGCTGATTTATGTCCTTGGGTAAGAGGCATCCACATATATTGAGGGAAATTGTTACATGAAAATTACTGGCTCCATAAGCTAGATAAGTGTGACTTATCAACTGAACTTCAAACTAGGATAATGCAGTGTTTTGTAAACAGTAGTCAGGTACTCTTTCAGAAGAACTAGGGATAACTTTGAGAATTAAGGCAGGCGAATCCTTGCCTTCCATTGTCTAATGTAAGATATTAGAGAAAATCTTACATCAAATGTAAAATCGCTGCATTCAAAGATAAACAACTAGAAAAATTCTTGTAAGCATGCATATATGGCACCATGTTGATAAGTGAGAAACTGAAATCCACATATATTTCTTTCAACAGTGTCCTAGTGAATTAGTTATAATTGAACCCCAAACTTAGTGACTCAAAACAACAAATGTATTTGATACCTCAGGTAAGAAATCTGAGAACATTTTATTTGGGTAATTCTGGATGCAATCATATGAAGACTTAATGATACTGGAAGGTTTGTTTATATGAAGGCAGGTTCACACGGCTACCTACTGGAGACCTCAGTTTCTCACTCTGTGGGCCTACTTATTGAGTCACCTATAGTCTTCAAGACTTGGCTCAACACCTTAGACTTCTTGAACTATTCATTCAAGATATATCTCTGCTGGAGTCTTCCTGGTGCTGTAGGAGTTAAATTTCTGTGCTCTCACACTATCACCATTATGGCATAAGCTTGATCTTTGGCCAGGGTGCTAACCCATATGGCACAGCAGACATTTCCTGTCTTGCCCACTGATCCCCCAACAGTGTATTTCAGCAGATCCACCTGTTCTACTCCCCACTCTGTCTTTAGTGAACCTCTCATTCCCCCTACATCTGGCATACACCTCAGTTATTCCATGTGGTCTCTCACCCACTAGGGCCTCTGAGCCTATGCACCTATGTATGTGTGAAAGAGTTGGTTAAGGCTCTCCTGCATGACTGCCTTGGGACAATGGCCCTCATCACAGGTGGCCAGGGATGCCTAGGTAGCCTTTGACTGGTTATGTGGTCAAAGTCTCAGACAGTCTGGACATAGCTCAAAATTATACCAAGCACCTACACGGGAAGTTCTCCCTGGATATATGGCCGACTTGTCCTCCCCTGGTACCCATAAAATGATTACCCTTTGATACCTTTGTAGTCCTGTTCCCCTTAAAGATGAATACTCTTTGTTTTCCCTGGACCCTGTTTCTCCTACCATTGTCATATGATCAGTCATGCTTGTGTATTATTGCTAATGAATAGCAAGAATGCTGCTCACTTAGCAGCAGAGTGTTGCCTTGCAAACCTGCTCTACGACTCATTCCTTGGCATGTTCCCGTGGAGGTGCTGGGGTGTCTGAAACCACAAGAGTTGGCACCCAAACAGGGACCTGAATCATTCGACAAGAGTTCACCAGGTGTCAGTGACGTGCTTATTGCTCCTCAAAAACCCGGTGAAGGTTGTTTCCAGGTCTTACCTATTGTTAAAAACAAAGTATCAAAAGATGTGGAGGATTTATTGATAGAATAAGCAGACTCTATTGCAATACAGACACTGTTACCTTTCCAGTAATTCTCACAGTTACCTGCACAGGAAGGTAGCCTCCTGCCCAGCTCTCTGGACCCATAACACATGCCTATGAAACGAAGTCTTGGGAAAACCAGGTAGACTCTCAGGCAGGTGGGAACTGCCTTGAGAGCACAAGGAAAGGAGTCAGTGGCAGGTTTAATTACTGAGTCTAGGGGATGAGTCACCATGAGAGTTTGTGCATGTCAGCAGTATCTTCCACAGCTTGAATTTCTTGTCAGCACTAAAGACATTCTCATCATCTTGTCCAGCTGTGCGACACAAGAGGGAATAAGGAGGGATGAAGGTTTACACTTTCCAGCAGTCAAATATTAAAAACTGAGTGAAGGGCCTCCCTGGTAGTGCAGTGGGTTGAGCACTGCACTGTGAAGCATCTGCAACACAGCAGCATGAGTTTGATCCCCCGCCAGGGAGGGGACCCACATGGCATAGCAGACCTCTCCTGCCTCGCCTAATGCTCCCCTCAGCAGTGTATTTCAGTCACTCTGCCTCTTCAGCTCCCCAGTCTGTCTCTGGTAAATCCTCTCACCTCCCATGACTCTTGTCTGTACTCCAGCTTTTGCAAATAAATGAATGAATGAATGGATATTAAAAAAAAAAAAAAGCTGGTGAAGGGAAAGGATGTCTGAATCAGCTACAACGTAGCCTCACTGATGTACCTAAGACCGGTAAGTGACGTGCTATCTCAAGTCATGTCTTTCTCTTTTTTCCCTCTAGTATCCCTCTTCTGTTCTCAAATTTTTAACTTCTTTTCCACCAGGTTGGTTCACTTTAATGCAAAAAATTAATGCTAGGCACGGGATGATCTCTTAAAGGGCCAATAAACCTGGTTGTCACCTTCTCAGAGGCTCCGTGACAGGATAAACTGGTACCAGACTGGTTTAGTGGGGCTAGTTCCATTTGGCAGTCTGAAGACAATGTCTGGTCATTGTATGAGGGACCTTGGTCTCCAAAGACAACAGGTACATACACACCTAGAAACCCATAAGGGACTTCTAGGATTTATAAAAGATTGGTCTAGAAAACCAGGCTGAGTTCCCCTATACTAGGCAGGGAAATTCAATACCAGACACAGGTCTGAGGGTGTCAGCCCCAGTGTGACAGCTGGGGAAGCTGCTCTCCCATCTAAGCACTACACTGAGACTAGATACACATTGTCCATTACCCGGCAGCTTGTCCTTATTAGGAATTTTATTTACAGCCTGATCTTTTAGTTTATTCTTCTCAGCAATATAAGTTAATAATGGGTAACAATCTTTCTCCTGCTCAACTTCAACATTGTGAGCAACTCAAGGTGCTCTAGCTATAGGATGTAAATTTTCTGATAAGATGCTCACTCTCACTTGGAACTTGTGCTGCTTAGCCATCAGAGCTTGAAAAAAAAAAAAAAAAATGAAAGAAAAACCTGCCAAACAGCCATGGGTTGGTGACCCAGAACTCTTCCCTCCTCCACCATTTTAGCACTCCCTTAAACTACATCTCGATGCTGGGAGGCTGCCTCTGGTCTCAGTAATCAACTGTCTGGACCTGGGTGTAAGTACTGGGATCACTAGTTTGCCTCTGCTGCCTTCCTGCTGTGCAAAAACTGGACTCTCCTTTTATCCACTTTAACAAACCATTCTGCTCTATTCTATAGGTTAAAAAAAGTTTTATTTCCCTAATCTTTAAATCTAAACTAAGGTAAAAACTAAATGACTTTAAAATTGTTGTAGCTTTGAGCCCTAGATCTTTGGTAATGGTTAATAATATTTAACACTCATTCTATATAAAAATGTTAGTTTCTATCTTATTTCAAATCTCCTTGACATAAACTGATGTTAAAAACTTGCTTAAATATGTGTCAAACTTAAACTAAAATCTAAGTTCAAGCCATAAAGCTGACTCTTTAAAATACAAGGCTTGTTTTACCTAAAAAAGTTACAAAATAACTAATATTTAATCAATTAAATTTCCAGTGTCTTTACAAATAAAATAACTACCTCTTAAAATTAGTTCATATGACCAAAGTTGTAAATAAAATAAAAAAAATCTCTGTGTTGTTCATTGTCTTTTTGTCTGTCATTGTCTTTTTCCTCAGATGGTTAATCATAACCAGTCCCTATATAAATTCTATTTAATAAATTTAAATTTTGAGATCACGATCTACAATTTTAATAAAAACTAGTTCAAAAATTAATGATTTAATCTAAAGCATACATGCTTTAAGTTTCTAATTTTGGGTATTAATTATTTTAATCTGTGTTTAACTGTGTTTACTTAAATGAAAAGCTTATGGTATCTCAACTTCATGTCATCTCACCTAAAATACAATTAAATCATATATTTATATATGTCATCTAATCTAAAGGGCTAGTAGTAAAACAGTTATTACAATGTCTGATAATCTAAAGATTAAAAACTAAGATCAAATAACTAAATACAAATAAAATACATGTTTAAATTTTTTATATATTTTAACAACTTGTTACAAAAGTAAGCTAAAATCAATACTATATTAATGGAAATGTTTTAAAATACGTAAGACTTCTTAAAGCCTAATATATCGTGATAGATAGTTCTAAAATTGACCACATTAAAACTACCAACTCCAAGCCCCTGGTCCTAAAAGCAGTGACCACATAACTTCTTCCCTCCTTCAGGTCATCCACAAGGTAATAGTTATCATTTTAGGCTAAATTTGCTATAGTTAAAAGAGCCATCTTTCAAAACAAAAAAAGGGATCTCTAGAGAGTAACCTGCACCCATAAAAACAGATATGCAAGTCTCTATTTACTTTTAACTTCTTATATTGCAAATTTCTCCAGCTAACAGCTGTTGAATAACACTTCATTCCTAATTCTTATGGCCTGACAACAGTAACATATTTTATCCCAACAAAATAAAACGCTAAGTCCTTGGTCCTGTACCACAACCCCTGTAAATACCAACCTGTTTGGGACCTGTAGAACTTTTAACCCATGGGAAAGGGTGTGTTTCTGTTTCATCACCTAAAGGACCAAACTGGGTTCCAGCAAAAACAGTAAGATTGACCAGGCTTCTTGAAAACCACAATGGCTCACTGTGCCAGACCAAAATGTGGGGGACACATTTTGATGTCACCTGGGGACACGTCAAAGGCCTAACCACTGATGCTGAAAATTTACTTGCCAAACAGGGAGTACCCTGCACCTCTAAAAATCTATTTATAGCTCTCCTATCTTGCAGTACAGCTAACTCCTGGGTGGGGACTCTCATGCTCCTCCTTTTTGCTGTTACTGTTGAGGCTAAAGTAAAATAGGCACATGTTATCAACCCCTGTCTTTCATGTTGTTGGCTGGGGGAACCCAGAACTCCTTATTGGGTCTAATGACTCCCTCCACATCGGTGGGCCAGAGATTCCAGAGTCTTTGACTAAATATAATACTCATACCCTGACTTTCCTTTGGACTACTCCTAGTCTGGGGTACTCCTTATGCTTGGCTTCATCTCTTACTGTGCCCCTTGTGCCCTCACAATGGTATATAAATAGTTTGGTTTAAGCTACACCTGAAGAAACTCAAATTGCCACAATTAACCACAGTTTTTTCTACATGTGGTGGAAATGGGAATATTTGGGTCTAAATTTGACTATGACCCTCTCCAACTCCTTTAATTTCTTTTTGCTGTCGGCCATTGACATATATAGCTTATGCTAGCTATGAATTCCATTGGAAAGTTTGCAGATCCACCTTCTGCTTGGAGACTGGTTTATCTAACACTTGCTCCTTGCAAAATTGGGGCCCACAAGACCTCATAGTTATTTAAAAAAAAAAAAACCCAAAACATAGCAGGGCAAAACCCAGAATTGGACACTTCCCTGTGCTTACCAACACTCCCATCCCTTATGAAATCCAGGCTTTGCTCATCCCATCTTAAGACTTTGTCACAATAACAATTCTATATGCTCTCCCTTTAAATCAAAAGTTTAGAGAGCTGCACTCCATAGTTTCCTTATGTCGTATGTGATGACCCAGTTCACTTGGGGCAAATTTCTAAGAAGTTTCATAGAAACGTTCAGTTATACCTGAATCTGTTCTCATCCCTATCTGTTCTTGTTAACCCCTTTTCTACCACCCTTTTCTGGTGATAATTTTATCTTTCCAAATGCCACATGTCATTTTTTGGTCTCGGTTGATAATATTATTTTTCTTGCTTCTCTGGCTGCTACTACAGCTTTGGCTGTGTCTGCTTTGCCTAAATCTATTCAAACAGCTAACTAGTTTCACCAATATATAACTAATACCATTGAAGATTTGTTGGAACAGGCCCATGTAGATCAACATATTCTTGCCAAGCTTGTGCCTTAGAATCCACTGGGCTGTGGCTTGGTGAATACCAATAGATTTTATGCACATGGTCTCTCCTCCAATGTGATACCAGTTATGAAGTTTTGTGTTACCAATCACACTGATGATAATTTTACTTCCTTTCCTTGGATGACTAAAAATGAAAAACTGCTATAATCATTTAGTTCTCTCCCTTACATACTTCTGTCCAAGAGCTATAAAATTAATTTCTTCTCCAACATCATGAGCTCTAGCAAGAAACATCACAATATACCATTGATGGTCTCCTGATCTTCTCTTCTTTGATGGATCCCCACACCGGGTGGTCTACCCTTTCTATCCATACTTTTATTTAGGTTTTCTTATCTCACCTTGTTATTTTCCTTGTCTTTATAATAGGATGCTAGTGCTGCTGTCATGCTCACTTCTGCAGACAACAGTGACAATCAACAATGATTTACCAGCTGACCCTTCGTAGTTCTTCACTCCCATCTTCCCCTCCTACCCTATAAAACAAAAAGGGGGGGTATGCTCTGCTAACTAGAGCCTCTGCACCTGTGTGTGCTAAACCCCTCTGTGCATCTATGTGTGTGTGAAAGAGTTGGTTAAGTCACTCCTGCATGAATGCCTTGGAACAATGACCCACATCACAGGTGGCCAGGGATGCCTAGGTAACCTTTGACTGGTTGTGTGCTCAGAGTGTAAGATGGTCTGGACATAGCTCAAAATTATACCAAGTACCTACACGGAAGTTCTTCCTGGACATGTGGCTGACTTTTCCTCCCCTGTTCCCCATAAAGTTGATTACCCTTTGATACCTTTATAGTCCTGTTCCCCTTAAAGAGGAATACTCTTTGTTTTCCCAGGACCCTGCTTCTCCTACTATTGTCATATAATCAATCAAGTTTATTTATTTCTGCAAATAAATATCAAAAGAACTGCTTACTGAGCAGCAGAGTGTTGTCTTGCAAACCTGCTCCATGACTCGGCGCTTGGAATGTCCCTATGCTGCCTTGTCTGCAACCACCAGAATCTATGCATAAACATATATATATATATTAAAAAATGATACATCCTCTTTTTGAGCTGCACTTGCCTGCTATCACTTGCCTGCTATGTTCTGGCAGGTCTCTGGGTAAGACTGCCAACCCTGCCAGGGAGTAGTTCTTTGATTGGCTATGACTCAGTCCTAGACCAAAGTGTACTCATTCTGCTATGGGTCAAGCTTTAATCTGTGTCTTCCTGGAGTTGCTTCAGGATGTGTGCTGGTGTGTCTAGATTATCTGTCATGTTGGTGTTCATTAGCCATCAGAGGTGTGCAATGTCATGCAGGGTCATGAGGGTGTTTATTTGCTCAAGGCATGGCCTCAACTAACTAGCTAGTTAGACTGTAGTAGATATGATGATGTAGCTAGGCTGCAGCTGGCGAGAGTTTTAGTACACATTCATGTGGTCCAATGGCAGGGGCCCTATAACAGCTGATGTCTCACAGGTACACCTGGGTCCATGTATAGTATACCTTGTAGCACAATGGGTCTTGCGGCATGGTGTACACTTTGGGCCATCTAGGCATGGCTGGTACCTTGTATTGACTTTGAAGTGAATGTGAGTGGTCTGGTCCTTTCTTAGGTGGTGGTTAGAACCTGGTGGCAGGCTATGGAGTACGAAATGGACTTATAGGGTTTGAAAACATGTGTAGGGCCAAAAGGGTATGGGCTGTTTGACTGTGGGATGACATTGGGGTGATATTGAGGCACATGGCAGGGTCTACTTGTCCAGCTAACAAATATAGGTTAGGAGTTTGTATGGATGTTGTCTGGCTAGAGAGTCATAATTTGCTTGCTAGCGGGCAAGTTGTTGGTGTCAGGGTTGATCTTGTTTTTCTGCCAGGGGTGACCATTATTTATTTTGCTCTGACCCCAGCTAGCTTGGCTATGTGAGGGTGAGTAGCTGGAGCTTTCACTGGCTATTCAGTTTCAGTCTGGGGAGCATGAAGAGAGGTTTCAAGATAGCATTTACCCTCTCTGACATGTAAGAATTTTTCTGTTTCTCAGATGAAGAATTCAAAATCGTCATAATTAAAAAAGTCAAAGAAGCTGAAAAACATATCACAAATATATGAGAAGATGAAGAAAAGGAAAAGAATGCTTTTAGAAACATAATCAATGAACAGAAGAATAAGATTGAAACTTTAAATAAAATGAATAAAGGAGGGGCACAAAGTGTTAAGTACCACATTTGAAGCATCTGCAGCCACTGTAGCACAAGTTTGATCCCTGGCCATGGAGCTGACCCATATTGTGCAGCAGAGCTCTCCTGCCTCGTTTGTTGCTCCCTTCAGGCACTGTAATTCAGTCTGCCTGCCTGTTCTGTTCCCCACTCTGTTTCTTGTGAATTCTCTCACCTCCCACTCCTCTGACCTGCACCCCAGTTCCTGTATACATAAACAAATAAATATTTTTAAACAAGAATAACGGAAATGCAGAATGTAAAAATGTCAATGCAAGCGATAAACATTTGGAGAAAAGTCATGAAAATAGAATATAAAATATGGAAGAATGAATCAGTAATTTTAAAAACATAGGTAAAAGTGTGAAACAAAGTAAAAAGATGAAGAGACACTTTGAGAATTATCTGACTCCTCAAGGAAAACAAGTATAAGAGCCATAGAAATTCCAGAAGGAGAAGAGAGACAGAAGGAAATTGAAAAGTTATTCAAGGAAAGAACTGAAAGAAACTTCCCAAACTTTAATAAGGAAATGAGAATAGACCACAAAAGAAGCTAGAAGGATGCCAAAATATCACAATGAAAAGAAAACTATGGCAAGGCACGTAGTAGTCAAACTTATAAGAGTTCAAAAAAAAAGAAAAAAAAAAGAAAAAATAGTGACACTGACAAAGGTGAGGGAAACAAATAACCTATAAAGGAAAACTAATTAGCCTAACATCAGATTTCTATGAAGAAAAACTATATATAAGAAGTAACTAGAGACATATTCATAACACTCTAAGACAAAATGCCAACCAAGAAAACTTTACTTACAAAGTTCACACCTTTATATATGAGGGAAAAATATGGACCTTCTAAGACAAACAAAATATTCTGGAATTTGTCATAATAACCCCCCAATCCAAGCAATATTACAGGAAACCTTAGGATATAAACGAATAGAAGGATGAATATGAAGAGCTGAACAAGCAATTAAACAGTACCACAAAACAATGAATAACATTGTAATAATAAACTTACTAATATCATTACTCACCCTCAGTGTTAATGGACTACACTCATCAATTAAAGACAGAGTAGTAACAGGTTGAATTAGAAAACAGAATCCAACTTTCTGTTGTCGGCAAAAAACACACCTGTCTCAGACAAACATATATTGAAATGAAAGGGCTAGAAAACAAGAAGGGCAAGAATATAGCAACCAAAAGAAGGCAAGAATAGCTTTACTTACATCAGATGAAATACATTTCTAGCTAGAAGAAGTGGCAAGATAGAAGGATGGACACTATGTAATGATCTGGGGGCAATACACCAGGAAGACATATCATTCACTCATTAATATATACTCACCAAATGAAGGGACACTAGAATACATTAGACAATTATTACTATCATCTCTGATAATAGAAATTGGGGGAAATACGTATGATACATAGTAGGAGATATCACCCTACTCTGATCAATGAACAAAAAACAAATAAGGACACAATAGCTCTAAACAAAAATATAGACTGCCTGGACTTAACAGATATTTATAACTGTATTCCCAAAAAACCAAGTGCACATAGAACATTCTCCATGTTCTCAGTATCTCTACTTACTGGGTTACAAGACAAACATCAAGTAAATGAAGACTGAAATCATACCTAGTATCTTCTCTGACCATAAAGATATCAAATTAAATGAACCACAGAACAAGCAAGGAGACCCCTCATTGCATGGAGACTGAACAACCTGCTACTGAAAAAACACTGGATTAATGAAGAAATCATTTACAAGAAGGGAATTAAAACAGCAGTCAAAACCCTATCAAAAAACAAAAGCTGAGGACCATAGATTTTACAAATGGTATTACTAAGCATTCAAAGATGAAATTATTGGCTATTTTGCTAAAACTCTTAAAAACTTGAGAAAGAAGAAATACTATCAAATACATTTTACAAAGGCAATATAACACTAATATAAAAACTAAAGGCAACATATAAAGATAAAGAACTATTGACCAATTTTCCTAATGATCGCTGATGTTAAAATCCTCAACACGAGGCCTCCCTGGTGGTGCAGTGGGTTAAGCAACGCACTATAAAGTGAACTGCAGCCACTACAGCATGAGTTCAATCCCTGCTGCGGCCAAGGAGGGGAACCACATGGTACGGCAGACCTCTCCTGCTGTGCCCGCTGCTCCTCTCAGCAGTGTACTTCCGTTGATCTGCCTGTTCTGCTCCCCACTCACTGTGATGAATCCTCTCACCCCCTACACCTCTGGCCTGTACCCCAGTGCTTGTATGCATAAATAAATAAATCTTTTAAAAAAAAATCCTCAACACGTACTCTGGTTTCTCTTCAGATCACATAATTCTTTTACCTTTTAAAATCCCCAACAAAATCTAAGCAAGCTGAAACCAACAATCAAATGTGACCAGGTGGGATTTATTCTGGGGACACAAGGATAGAACAACATCTGAAAATCAATTAATGTAACTCACCACATCAACAAAAAGAAAATCATATAATAATATCAATAGATGCTGAAAGAACATTTGTTAAAGTTGAACATCCGCTTTTTTAAAAAAAATATTTATTTAAGCATACAAGAGCTGGGATACAGGCCAGAATCAGGGGAGGTGAGAGGATCCACAAGAGAGTGGGGAGCAGAATAGGCAGATCCACCGAAACACACTGCTGAGAGGAGCAGCAGGCGAGGCAAGAAAGATCTGCCACACCATGTGGGTCACCTCTCTAGAGGGCTGCAAGGATTGAACTCGTGCTGCAGTGGCTTGCTTCATAGTGTGTAGTTTAACCCATTATACCACCAGGGAGGTCCTCAACATCCACTTATAATGACAGCCCTTATAATAATAAAAGCCATGTCTGATAAACATAAAGCTAGCTCATTCTTAATGGTGAAAAATTGTAAGCTTATTCATTAAGATCTGGATAAAAATATGGGTATGCATCTGTTTTTCAATGTAACAATGGAAATCAAAGCTAGATCAATTAAGGAAGAGATAGATGCAAAAGGAGTCCAAATTGGAAAAGAAGAATTAAAGTTATCACTAATTGCAGCTGATATTATAATATAGAGAGAAAACCCAAAAAATGAATGGATAAACTAATCAAAACAATAAACCATTTTAGTGAAGTTTCAGATTACAAAATCAATATGCAAAAATCAGTAGACTTCCTATAAGCAAAGTCATTCTGAAGAGAAAGAAATTAAGGAAAACATACCATTTATAATTGTATTCCCCAAAATTATACAGTTGAGAATAAACCTAACATGGGTGGTAAAAAACTAGAAGGATAATAAAACATTGTTAAAAGAAATAGAAGAGACAAAGAAATGAAAGACATCCCCTGCTCATGAACAGGAAAAATTAGAATTAACATAGCAAAGTGGTTCTCTTACCCAATTTACAGATTCAATGCAATTTTAATAAAAATTCAATGACATTCTCCAAAGAAATGGAACAAATATTACTGAAATCCATATAGAATCACAAAAATCTCCAAATAGCCACAACCCTTCTGACTAAAATGGGGAACAATGGCATTATATTCCCAGACTTCACACTTCACTACAAAGACATAATAATAAAAACAGCATGATACTAGAATTAAAAAGAGACACAAACCAATGGAATCAAACTGAAAGCCCAGAAATAAATGATCAACTAATCTATAACAAAAGAGAAAATAATATATACTGGAAGAAGGGAAGATTATTCCTTAAATTTTGCTGGGAAAACTGGATCTTCCTTTACATGCAAAAAAATGAAATTAGACTACTATCTCACACCATGCAAAAAAAAAAAAAAAAACAAAAACAAAAAACAAAACCAAAATCTCAAAATGAAGAAGACTTAGTTATAAGACCTGAGACCATAAAATTAATAAGAAAAAACAAAGGCCTAATGTCCTATGACATAACCTTCAGAAACATCATTAAGGCCTGTCTCAGAAACAAGGAAGACAATATAAATAGCTGGGACTACATCAAACTTAAAACCTTCTGTGTTAAAAAATAGACAGCAACCAAAATAGATACACTACTGAATGGGATAAAATAATTTCATATCATACATCTAATCAGGGACTCATAGCAAAGATCTACAGAGCTTACAGAATTCAACAAAAGCAAGCAAACAACCCAGTCAAAAAATGGGGAGAGAAGTACTTTTCTAAAGAAGTGCAAATATCCAGCAAGCACATGAAAAAATGTTCATTATCACTTGTTATCAGAGAAATGCAAATAAAAGCCACAGTAAGATTCAACCTATTATAAACTGGAAATAACAAATGCTGATAAGGATATAGTAAAAAAGAAATACTCATATTGCTGATGGGAATGCAAAATGGTACAGTCACTGTGAAAAGTTGTGTGGATGTTCCTCAAACCACTAAAAATATATCTACCATATGATCCAGCAATTCCACTCCAAGGAATCTACCTAAAGTACACAAATCACTAATTCAAAATGAACCTCCATTCAGTTTTTATTGTAGCACTATTTACAAACAGCCAAGACATGAAAGCAAAAACCTGATGAGCCCCCAGGTGATTTCTATGAGTGTTTATATGAAAGTTTCTACATTTACACACCTTTTGATCCAGAGTCACCAGGCAACCAACAAATGGTTAATGTGGCCTTTGTGACTCAAGCAACTCCTGACATCTGCTGCAAGCTCCAAAAAATAGAGGGCTTTGTTGGCATAAACACCAACTTCACCCAATTACTGGAGGTAGTCATTAAGGTTTTAAATGAGACTAGGAGTCTCACAGTGAGGCAGACCAGTACTTAGGGGAAAAAAAAAAAAAGACCAAAAGGCCTCTAGACCTGACCTGACTTGTCATGAGAAGGGACCACTCCAGTAGCACAGACAGTGGTTTCCCCTAAAACCAGACCAGTGCACCTATTGCAGACAGATGGGCCACTGAAAAAAATAAGCATCTTGAAGTGACAGCTCAGGAGTGTCATGGGAAGCCACAATAGGGGGGGATATCAACAGAAGCCCTTCAAGGATAAAAAACACCCTTATTGGCTTGACAGCTTGAACTCAAAATAGGACAGACTGAGCTCAGTCTGTCTCAGTCTCTGAGAGCCCATGGTCAAGTTGGGGACCAACCCATCACCTTCATGGTTGGCACAGGGGCTGACACAGATTCTTGCTGTGTGCTTGCACCATCCACATGCATGGGGCATTTTAGATGTAAGAGGGAAAGAATAAAAATCCTCTGGTTGCTGGAGATAGTCTGGTGTCCGGCCAAAGTGGTGGACATTCATGGTCAGGGACATCAATAAGGAAATCCTCAATTGCTAGAGAAAGTGTGGAGTCTGGCTAAAGTGGTGGTTATTCATTAACCAGCTGGCCAACTTAGCTAACAGGCTGGCAGCAGACCAAGAGGACAGGACAGGACCCTCCAAAGTCAGCAGCCCCTGGGCTGGGGCAGTGTCCACATCTACAGGTCCACCACAATCCTGGTGTTTGAGGAGCAATTCAGTCTGTGTCAGTGCAAAGAAAACTGGTCATGGGGTCTGCTCAGGAGCAAATGAGCTCAGGTGATGGCCTAATGCTAGAGCCCCACATCCCACACTGCAGGGGGCTCCACTCTTCTAATACCAGTCAGATCTTTCCCTCCTCATAGCCCTCCAACTCAGTCAGCTTCTGCCAACAACTTCCCAGGTCCTTGTGCACCACCTGGCATGCTGGGGTCCTAAAGAGCTGCCCCTGGCATGCAGTGTGATGCCTGTGAACAAAAAGCAGCAGAGGTTGGGCAGCCCCGCGATTCTCAGCTTGAGTTGCCATTAAATTCCTTGAGTTTGTGGATCACACCTAGTGGACCTGCAACTGCTGATTCTCCTCCTACATGAGGAGGCGTCCTACTTCAGAATAGCCAAGACTACCACCTCCTCCTGCTGCAAGCATCACACCAGGTCCTCCTTGCCCAGTGATGCCATCTCCTCGTCTGTCAGCTCCTCCAAACTGCCCACCTTGGGACCCCACAGTGGCCCAGACCTTTGAAACATTGCCTGCCTGCTGCTGTGGCCAGGAGCCTCCAGACAAGCTTGGTACTGCTCCAGATCCAGCTCCGCTGGTGGCCAGCTGCAACCAACCTAACATGGCAGATGAGAGATGGCTTGGATCAAGAATAAAGGAGGAACCAAAATACCATACCTACCAGATGGATCAGCTTTTGTTTCTTCAGTTTGTTTCTTCAAGTGCCAGACTTGTATGCAACTTAACACTGCTCAGTGACCTAGGCCCACACCAGGAATACAACACACAGGCTCCTCCTCTTTTGACAACCTGGGGGTGGACTTCACAGAAATCAAGTCTTGCAGAGGCTACAGATATTTACTTGTTCTGATGTTTACCTACTCCAGGTGAGTTGAAGCATTCCCCACCAGAATAGAAAAGGCCAAAAAGTCACCAAAGCTCTTGTGAGGGAAATAATTCCTAGATATGGGGTGCCCTTGACTATCAGCAGTGATAATGGCTGGCCTTCACTGCTGAAATCATTGCTCAACTGACTCGCTTACTTTACATTAAGTGGAATCTCCATACTGCCTACAGGCCACAAAGTTCAGGGAAAGTAGAGTGTGTCAACCAAACCATTAAGATGACTCTGAAAATTTTGCCAGGAAACAGGTTTGCCAGGAAACAGGTTTACCTTTCACCCTTAGTGCTTCTCAAAATTTAGTGTACCCGGTGGACACACCCCTTTTAAAATTCTGCTTGGCCAGCCTTCCCCTATTATTTCTATGGTGAGAGGAGACCTTAGACCAACTGGTGAGCTGGAACTAAACCAGAAGCTACAGCTCCTTAGTGATGTTTTACACAAGATTAATAAAACTGTCATCCTGAGAGGTCTGTTTCTCTGGAGTACCCAGCTAATCCCCACAAACCTGGGGACTTAGTCTGGATAAAATACTGAGAAAAAAAGCCACTCAAAGATCAATGGTGAATAAAAAAAAATCTTGGAGAAAGACAAGGAAGTAGAATAAAACAAATAGATGACTGAATTGGTGAGCTTAAAGACCCAGTGAAGAATAAATCAAGATAGAGAAAGATAGATACAAAGAAGAAATAAATCTAGGAAATATCTGACACCATGATGTAAGGAAATATAAAAATTTAGGTATCTCAGAAGAAGAGAGTGAGACAAAAACTAAAAAAAAAAAAATCTAATAGTGAAAGAAAACTACCCAAATTGAAGGAACTGAATATTACAAACACAGGTAACTAAAAGCATACCAAGATATATAAATAAAGGAAGCTTGTAGCAAACACATGGTAGTAAAACTTCCAAGAGGGGAAAATAACATCATCAATAACAACAACAAAACCCACAACAAAACAGAACAAAAATAAACAGACAACTACAAAACAGATATTCTTCAGGGAAGAGAGGGGTTGGGATTAAAGCATGGACTGGAAGAGCATAAGGGACTATGGAGAGGCTGCATGGATGAATTGGTGGTGAGAATTCTATGGGGACTACACTAAGAAAAGAAAGTACATTGTAAGAAAGAATAAATAAATAAAACAACAAAATAAAACCTTCCAAGAGTTCAAGGTAAAAAAAAAAATATATATATATAGATTGATATATATAGATAACCTATAAAGGATGCCCAGTTAGGCTAATATAAGAATTCTTTAAAGAAATCTTATGCAAAAGGAGAATGGAAAGAAATATTTAAAATACCCCATGATAAAAATTGCCAGTAAAGAATACTCTATCCTGAAAAGCCTCCCTACAGCTGAGGGCAAAATAAGGACTCTCTCAGACAAAAAGAATCTCAGGGTGTTTGCAACCACTAACACCCCTCCCCTCACCTCCAAGATATATTAAAAGGAACTTTAGTATTTAAATCAAAGAGTGGAATGAATGCAGGTAACTGAACAAGAAATTATATAATCACAAAACTATGGAGAAAATGGCACTAGCAAACTTTCATTTATCAATAATCACTTTAAATGTCAATATGAAACAGGGGGCAGGCTCTGACTGAGACAGGGGTCAGAGGAGGGCCCTTACAGCTCTTGTGAGTTGTTGGTTTATACCACCAACAAACAGCTCTTTGAGATACCAGGCCCAGGGCCTTTGGTGCTCCTTCCAGTCAGTGTCACAGACAGGACCGAGTCTCAGTCCCTACAAAGTCCTTCAGTCTCTTTCCCCTCCTCAGAGGGCAGCTTCTGGATGCTTCTCTCCATTCCTGGAAGGCTGGAACCGTCTTCTCCTCTTCCTCTGCAGGAGCTCTTCTTCCTCTGCTGCTTCTTCGGACCCCTTCTCTCTCTGGGCTGCTGCTTCTCTGTCTGCTCCTCCAGGTGGCTCCGAATCCCAATCTCTCCCCATCCCAAGTGCATCCTTCGACCTTGTCTTATATTCACTTTCAAGGTGCCCCTCCCACAGTCTGATTGGTCCATTTTCCAATCCTGCACCTGATTGGTCCATTTTGGCCTGTTCCAGAATTCAGGAAGTGTAATACATGAGGAGCTCTTCTACCACTGACTTG
Source organism: Galemys pyrenaicus (assembly GCA_019455555.1). Taxonomy (NCBI): domain Eukaryota; kingdom Metazoa; phylum Chordata; class Mammalia; order Eulipotyphla; family Talpidae; genus Galemys; species Galemys pyrenaicus. The sequence continues at coordinate 36,579 of JAGFMF010012179.1, read as the reverse complement.
TGGTGAGAGGCGGAGTCCTGGTATCAATCAACCCACAGCTCACACCCGATTGGTCCATTCCACGCCAGGCACCACACAGCTACATAAAAGGTTTCTGAGGCAGGATTGCCACACTATCTCCCAGGGGAGCCAAAGACACTCCTCCTGCCAGCTGTAGCCTGGTAACAATTAGACTGAATTCACCAATAAAAAGACACAGAATATCTAGTTGGATTAGGAAACAGAATCCAGCCTGTTGCTGCCTCCAGAAAATGCTTCTAAAATCCAAGGATAAAAAGACCAAAATTAAAGGGTAAGAAGACAATTTTACAAGCATATGGCAAACAAAGAAAGTCAGGATCAGCCACACTTGAATCAGATAAAATACGCATCTAATTAAAAAAGGTAATGAGATAGTGAAAGACACTACAGAATGATTAAAGGAACAATCCATTAAGAAGATATACTAGCCAAAATGAAGAAGCACCAAAATACATCAAACGACTATGATCAAATATGAAAGGATTTCAGATGATATTACTATGAATATTGATATGAAATCAAGTTCAACAACACAGATGAGACAGACAATTCCTTATAATAATGCAATCATCCAAGACTAAATAGGGAATAAATAAAAAACTTTAGCAAATCAATCACAAGCTAATAAATCAAACAAAATTCTACCAAAAAATAAATGTCCTATATCAGATGGTTTCATAAGTAGTTAAAACAAGCTTTCAAAGATAAATTAATACTTATCCTCCTGAAATTTATTAAAAATATAATGTCCATAAAAGAAGACTTAGGCAAACATACCAAGACTTAAAACCTCAGAGATGTCCCTACAGACTCATCCCCAGAGGTAAGGAGGATGAAATACTTTTGGAAACTAAACAATGGGAACTAAACCAAACTAAAAAAGTTCTGCTCAGTGAAAGAGGATTTAACTAAAATGAAGAGACTCACTGATGAATGGGAGAAAATATTTGCACACCATCTATCTGACAAGGGACTAATATTACAGATTTATAAAAAAAACAAACAAACAAAAACTTCCACATCTCAACAAAAGGAAAGCAAATAATCCAATCAATAAATGTACCAAGGAGTCAAGTAGGTACTTCTCTAAAGAAGACAAACGTATGGCCAACAGGCATATGAAAAAATGTTCATTATCACTTATAATCAGAGACATTCAAATAAAAATCACAATGAGATGATTTCACACCTGGGAAATGGCCCATATAAAAATGAACAGAAACATTAAGTGCTGGTGAGGAAGTGAAGAAAAAAGAAAACTATTACACTATTTCTGGACATGTAGTTTATTCCCCTATGAAAAGAGTAGGAAAGTTTATCAAAAGTTTGCTCACAATTCCACCCTAGATATCTAGCCTAAGAACACAAAAACACCTACTTGTCCCTTAATAGATGAGTGGATCAAGATGTGGTATAGATACACAATGGAATAGTATTCAGCAATCAAAAAGATAAACTCATACCATTCACAGCATCATGGGTGGAGCTAGAAGGAATTATGCTCAATGAAATAAGTCTGAAGGAAAAAGAAAAATACTGGGTGGTTTCACTAATAGGAGGAATATAGGAAAATGAAATGAATGGTGAGAGAGAGAGAGAGAGAGAGAGAGAGAAAGAGAGAGAGAGAGAAAACTTGCCAGCAAGCTATAGATATGAGGTTTACAGCAGGGGAGGGAGAGGGAGATGGCTCAAAGTAGGGGAGGGAAGAAAACAAAGTGAGTTGTGAGTTGATGGTGGGAAATTTACGGGAACTACACCTAAGGGGAGAAATCAAATATTGTACAAAAATAAACAGCTATGTAAGAAAAAGTTTAATAAAAATAAACCTTAAAAAAGTAGATGGCGTACACACACATAATGCAATACCACTCAGTTATTAAAAAGAAAAAAATGAACTCTTGTCATTTGCAACAAAATGCAATGAACTGCTAAACAACATAAACAGAAAGGAAAGTGAAAATTATTGGACTTTTCATTTATATATGGAACATAGAGATACAAAAGAGTCAGGCAATACCAAATCGATAACGAACACTAGAAACTTGTCTGGGGAAATGAGGCTACCAGAAGGTTGAGTGGAGAGCAAAATTTTGAGACTTCCCAGTGTCTTTGGTGGAGGACTTTTGGTACCTTTGTCATGTGTGTGGTGAGGTAACATATAATTAAGGGGTGTGATCTTATACCTTTGAATTATGGACACTGTGACAAACCAGTGTTACCTTAATAAAAATTGATTAAAAATATGCAAATTCTAAAGGAAACCTGCCATCTTATGTTCATTACTACTTACAATAGTAAGTTATGGAAACAACCTAAATGCCCAGAAAGAGATTAATGGATCAAGATGTGATATAATATAAACAATGTTTTATAATTTAGGAATCAAAAAAGATTTTCATGACATTTGCAGCAACATGGATGGGACTAGAAGGGTTTATGCTAAGTGAACTAAAATTAGAAATTGAGAAGGGTTGAGGGAAGATCGGAGCACGAGGGACTGAGGTGATGGTGCACTGGTGAGATGGTGATGGGGAATACATGGGGATTACAATTAATGGCAAGTATATGTAAATTTTAAAATATTTTAATGAAAAAAATAAATAAAAGAAAAAAAAAGAAATTGAATATTCAGACAAGAAAATAAGGGAGTTGTAAGGAGTGAAAAAAGATCAACAGAGTTAATAATCCTTCAATAAGCTAGATGAGTTGACTAGATTAAATGAGGGACTGAATTAGTGACTTTGAAGATCATTTTCTACAAAGGATACATATAGAAGAAAAACATAGCATTGCCGCAGACCAGCTACAGCAGAAGGCCAGGTCCTCGAAGGATGGAAAGGCATCGGCGAAGGAGGGGGGTTCAGGGTTTCAAGACACGAGTCAGGGTTTGGTGTTCATCCTTGCTGCTAAGTCTCAGCAGGCCTTTATTTTATATCTTGCAAGCAAGCAGTGAGATTACCCCAACACCTGCGTAGAGCAGGCAGTTAACAAACATTACATTTCTTCAAGGACAGCTTGGGGTCCCGCAACTCCCATTCACAATTTATGACACAGGCCACTTTGAAGTAAAGTTTACATCTGAAACATCTTTCTATCAGTTTCTTAATTCACAGGCTTACTTATCAATGTTAAAGCAAACAAGGCAACTTTGTGTGAAAACAGGTAAATGTTTTATTCACTGAGTGTAAGATAAATTAATAGCCACAAGGTCACACTAGTGTCAATATCTAAAAGCTATAAGCCCCCAATTAAAGGGAAATACTAAAGCCTAAGTTGTCTCTAAACATAGCAGTAGTCTTCAAAAGGAGGCACTAACTTCATTCCAAACCTAAAACTAATTGGGGAGTTTTTCTATGTATGATCTCCATTTAAGTAGAACAAAGGCAAAAGGGAGGAGGGTAGGGAGAGTCTACGTGACTCCTTTATCATCTGGAAAGTCTGGGAGACTGCCTAACGACTAACTTTTGGGTTTGTGAAACAACCATATTTTACTCCTCCTGGCTTCATGGCCTTTTTAAATTAGTGGCAGCATTTACCAGTCGTAAAGGTTTGTGTTGGAGTAAATGTATTGCATCCATCTATTTTGTTTAACAAACAGCCTAATTTACAACTGCCCCCGTGGATGATATTCCAGCAAACACGTTTTTTGTAACTTTTAAAATTTTAATTATTATATCAGCCAAAACAAAAGGGAATCCAAGGTGGGGCCAACTGTGGAACCTCTGACTTTTCAGGGCAGTTCCCCTATGATGGGCCTTTGCCTCACGTCATAGTTAGGTGGCCCTCATCATAGCATCAAGTAAGAAAATGAAGAGAGTCTTCAAAATCATCCAATATCACTAAGAAAGATCTTCTCCCAGGAGTTCTCACTCTCTAGCAGAACCAAGTGGGTGCTTCAGAGGTAGTCTGAAAGTGCACACAGTGGGGAGGAGGGTACCACTGCAGACTCCCCACACTGACCATCAGCTATCAGGATGCATTTTTTTGCAGGCCATGTTCACTGTCATTACTCGTATTTTCTGACTACACGCTCTGGGAGCAGGTCCAGTGTTCATGCAGTCGGTTGGAGTGGCTTCCCTGACTTTCCAAAGTCCTTCCTGTAGGCAAGGCTATGAGTGATAGTCCTGCACTTTCCCACTGTGCAGGGAAGTTGAGGAGAAGGGAAGTGAGCACCAGAGCTTGTGCCTGCTCCAGATCCAGCTCTGCTCCTCTGCCAGCTCCCCACGTTGGCACACAACCCTCCTCAGCAGACTGTGTTCACTGTGGTCACGAGCAGTTTCCTGCTTCACTCTCAGGGCATGAACCCAGAGATCACATACCTGGGAAGGGTGTGTGATTTCCTGGCTTCCCAAGGCCAATGCAGATAATACTGAGCCCAGTAATTGGGGGGATAGACTAGTAGTTTTCCCCACTGTTAAAACTTGTTAGTGGCCACCCTGGTGCCCTTCACTGAACAACTGGACAGCCTATGCTCTTGCTGAAGGTCTGCATCCCCTGTCCTGGATTGGGACCTCAGGAGATCCTGGGGGTACTGGGGAGGGGAGGACAAGGATGGGTGTTCCTGTTGGTGAACTGACCCACTCCTGAATTCCTGCTTCTCAGTCTTTCCAATGGTTTCTGCTTCTGTCTTTCTTGCTCAGACACTGGTCCTCATGGCCCCAGCTCCATTTCAGATGTGGCTGTTCCCTGCAGCTGCCTATCCTTCATGCACCTGAAGGAAGAGATAGCTCTGGGTTTCTGTCCATTCATGATCTTCAGTTATAGGATTATTTTAGTAGTGTTAACATTTTGAATAAGTGGAAGTATTCCAAGGGAAACAAGCTATGGGCAATTACAAATGTCTGTGGTAGATGTTTGCCTGGACAGTCTATAAACATTTATGGAATTGGAGGATAAACTGTAGGATTAATAAGACTAGATTGAAAAATCTTTAGTGGCAGCATATGTATAAAATCATTACTGTGTACAAGATAAATACATAAATGTAAGAAGTTGACTTGAGAGTATTTCTATGGCATTCTTTTGAAACTAATAATTGAAAGTAACTACTCTTCAGTTGTTCTGTGTGTGTGGTTATGTGTTCATGTGAGCCTGTAAATCAAGATTAAAGCAAGTTGCCTCTATGGTCATGTGAGGTCAGCTACCATATGAGTGGAGTGGAAAACACAGTTCAGAGTCCATTTCTTTAATGCTCCTTGCCCTTGTGTTCCTTTCAGATCCCTGGGGATTGCAGAACAGGGAGGAAGACAACAAGGTGGTCTGACTGCGTTTTCCAGGTAATTAACTTGGGCTAACAGGAGTAGAGATATGGAATGTATGAGGTGACATTGTGTACTTGATCACTAAACCTAGTGAGTTCAAAGAAATGTTTACAGGGAAATTAGACGGTGGGAGAGAGAGAGAGAGAGAGAGACAGACAGACAGACAGACAGACAGGCAGACAGACAGACAGGCAGGCAGGCAGGCAGACAGACAGACAGACAGACAGACAGGCAGACAGACAGGCAGACAGACACAGAGAGAGAGACAGACAGACAGACAGACAGGCAGACAGACACAGAGAGAGAGAGAGAGAGACAGACAGACAGACATAAAGTTCTTTTTTTTTTTTTAAAGATTTATTTATTTATGCATACAGGAGCTGGGGTACAGGCCAGAGGTGTGGGCAGTGAGAGGATTCACCAGAGACAGAGCGGGGAGCAGAACAGGCAGACTGACTGAAACACACTGCTGAGGGGAGCAGTAGGCGAGGCAGAAGAGGTCTGCTGCGCCATGTGGGTCCCCTCTTTAGCCTGTGGCAGGGCTCAAACTCCTTGTGCTGTAGTGACTGTGGTTTGCTTCACAGTGCCTTGCTTAACCCCCTGCGCCACCAGGGAGGCCCGAGAGAAGAAAGTTCTTATGAAGGGCCTGAATTCAGTCCATGGAAACAGTGGAGAACTTACAAAGAAAGTACTTATTAAATAATAATACATAAAAAAGATATGAATAATACAACAATATTTACTGTGCAAGTAAAAATTCCTGCAAGATTTCAAAATGTAATTCTCTTCCTCTCATACCAACCTCCAAATAAAAGCTTTATTTCTTTAAAATCAAAAGACTGCCAATTAGACTCTTGTGGCCTATTTCATAACACTCTGTTCTGGCATCCATAAGAGGAAGCATTACCTAGAGCTGGTCATAGTTTTCCACACAATATTTGCCAGATATTCTGTAAAAATTTTCCCCTTTTGTTTCCTGAGTATCATTCATTCATTTATTTATTTATTTATTTATTTATTTATTTAGGATTTATTTATTGATGCACATAAGCACTGAGGCAAAGGCCAGAGGGGTCGGGGTGAAAGAATTCACCAGAGACAAAGTGGGGAACAGAACAGGCAGATCTGCTAAAACACACTGCTGAGGGGAGCAGCGGGCACAGCAGGAGAGGTCTGCTGCACCATGTAGGTCGCCTCCTTGGCCAGCAGCAGGGATCGAACTCCTGTTGCAGTGGCTGTGCTCTGCTTCACAGTGCATTGCTTAACCCACTGCACTACCAGGGAGGCCCCCCTCCTGAGTGTCTTTTAAAGAGCAAAATCTTAACTTTTGCTAAGGTTTAATTTATAATTTTTAATGACTCATGCTTTTTATGTTTTACCTAAAAAGTAGCCTAATCTAGGGCACAAGAAGTTTCTCCCACATATTTTTCTACACTTGTAACTTTTATAGTTACATGTAGGTCTTTGAACCTTTTAAATTTTTTAATATTGTGAGGTAAATGTCATTGATTACTTTTTCCTTGTAGATAAACATTTTATCAAAAAAATTCCTTCTTCCATTGAATGACTGTGCCAACTCTGCCCCAAATTAATGAATTAATCAATCAATCAATCTATCTATCTATCTATCTATCTACCCTCCTACCTTCCTACCTACCTACCTACCTATATCTGTAATCCATTCCATCATTCCTTCCTAACCCATATTTATTGTTACATGTATTGCTACTAATGCGAACAGCATATTTCTGAGTTAGTGAAACTTTTGAAATTAAGAAAAGGGATATATAGGCCCTTCAACTTTTCCCCTATTTAATATTTCTTTGAATATTCTAGTTTACTTGATATCAATTTGTGAATTTCAATAAATTAAAAAGTAAGCTAAAATTTTGGGTGATGATATTACTATGTAGGGACTAGCATTATATGGCTCCCTTTAATATCAGTCTCTGTGTGGGGGGAGGGGCTAGCCAAGTAGCAGTTGGCACACCAGCTGTGCCTGTCCTAAACTCTGTATGCCTGTATGCCTCTTCTGGATGTCCCAGGATTTTGGATCCAGATGTTCGAGAGGATTTTCTCCCTATAGAGGAAGGCTTCTCCTCAGTGTATGGTTGCAAGTACTTCTTCACAGCCCTATGATGGGCGCATGGCAACCTGGGGCTTCCCAGGTGCAGTCACTTTTCTGTTTGCCCTTGGGGGCTGTCCTTTGTTTATGCAAGGACCATGTGATGGTGGTTTTATCTCTGTGTGGACTCTCAGGCATCTACATTCTTCTGTGGGGTATTCCCAGACTGCCTTAGTCCTGAGCCACCCTAAACAGAGGGGCGGGGAGGGGGGGTTTGCAATGGTGCCTCAAGCTATGCCAAGCTCGTTCTTCAATCGAGTGTAGTTTCCTCTCAGTCTCTGTGCCAGCCCTAGGCATGCAGCTCCTGGCCGGGGCATTTTCCAACTGACTTTTAAAGCTCAGACCTCAGCCTTCAAGGGCTGCTTTGTGACCTGCAGACTGCCAGTGTGAAAATTCCCAGTATCATGCTCCCAGGGAGCTGGACACAATGGGATCCCCCCTTGAGTTGGACCGGTGGTGCAGCCCACATTTGCTCAGTCTGTCTGTCTGTGCCAGCTCCCAGCACGCAGCTCCTAGCTGTGGCATCTTCTGACTGACTTTTACGATTCAGATCTCAGCCTTCATGAGCTGCTCTGCATCCGCAGCCCTGCTGCTCAGAGCGGCACCCTGCGGGTGTGGGGGATTGCCCCTTCCTTACTTCAAACAGAGTTCACTTAGAGTTTTCCACCATTTTCAGTGGGGCTGATGCTTCGTATATGTAAGCTGATAGTCCGTTTTCTGGATTTTTTTTTTTCTCTTTTTTGGGTATTCACCCTGTTATGTGTATCTGGAGGCAATGAGTTCAGTGTTTTCACTCTGCTGCCATCTTTTCTTCTCCCCAATAACCTCTTCTATTTATTTTTTAATGATTTATAATTTTCTTTGTAACAGTCCTTCACCTCTTTTGTTAGGTTTAGGCAAGCAATGGAAACAACCCAAATGCCCCTTGCTAGATCAAGAAGATGTGGTATATATACACAATGGAATATTATGCAGCAATAAAAAAACCTCATGCAATTTGCAGCAATATGGCTAAAACTAGAAGGGATTATGCTCTGTGAAATAATCCAGAAATGAAAGGAAAATTATTGGATGGTTTCACTTATAGGAGGATTGTAGAGGAAACAAATAAGGGAAAAGAAAAAAATTGCAATAAATTAAAATTCAAAATCAACAGACAAATATATATCTGAGACATTCCCTAGGGGAGGAGGAAGGAGAAGAAGCAAAATGGGTGGGAAGGACAAAAGGGACTATTGTTATTACAAGGGACTATTGTGATAGAAATTTCACAGGGACAAGAAATATACACTGTACAAAAGTGAAATATAATGTAAAAATATATAAATTAAAAAAAAATTGGTCATTATTTCTTCTTCCTCATTCACTTTTATGGTTTCTTCTTGAGACTCTCGTTGTAAGTGTAGTAGGCCATTGAGATTGCTTTGATTCTTTTATAAAGCCTGTTGTGCATTTTGTATACTTTTTTAAAAAGACTTATTTTTACTTATTTACACACACAAGAAGTGAAGTATAGGCCAGAGGTGTGGGTGGTGAGAGGATTTACCAGAGACAGAGTGGGGATCAGAATAGGCAGATCTACTGAAATACACTGCTGAGGGAAGCAGCAGGCAAGGCAGGAGAGGTCTGCAATGCCACATGGGTTAGTTATGTGGGTGGGGATTGAATTCATGCTATAGTGGCTGGTGATAGCTTCATAGTCCTAGACTTCAACCTTTGTGCCACTAGGGAGGCCCTATTTTGTATGCCTAATCATTTCTTATGTTGTGTTCAATCAGTCCTTATATTTTATATATCTTACATTGCGATCTTTCTAGACTGTCCATTTGAAATGTCTATTTTGAGATATTCAATTTCTCTTGAATTCAGTTTCTGTTGAAATTTAGTATACTTCTCTAGGCTTTCTTTTTAATTTTCTCAATATTTAAGACCATATTTGTATATTATTTTAAAGATGGATAATATATAATTAAGGTTATCTGTAGATTTACATCTATTGGTCTCTTTTTTGTCTTGGTAAAAATTTGTGTTTCTGCTTTTTTCAAATATATGTTATATTTTTAAAAATATATGAGACATAAGTGTAAAAAATCTAAAAAAGAGAACCGTAGTTATTTTACACTAGAGAAGTTATACTATTGTTGTCAAGACTTAGAATTTGAGGTTGAACACTTTTATCCACACATGAGTTAATTTTGGATTGAACTTTTAGTTATTTTTAGTATAAACTTTTGTTAGCAACTTTTTTAGTTGCTTTCATTTATTGAGAGGTCTTCGGTGCAATATATTTTTGTTCCCATGCTCTATGTAAATGCAGATATTTCTCTGTACCTTTCCACCTGGAGCTTCTTCTCTCTTCCATTGCCAACAAGTTAGCAAGTATTCTGTGGGACAAGAGCAGTTGCCAGGAAATTTGAGGTGAAACAGCTATATTGTAGAAATTATTTTTTTAAAACTATTTATTTATGCATACAAGAACAAGGCCAGAGGTGTGGAGGTGAGAAGATTCACCAAAGACAGAGTGGGAAACAGAACAGGCAGATTGACCAAATCGCATTGCTGAGGGGAGCAGCAGGAACAGAAGGAGAGGTCTGCTGAGCTATGTGGGTCACCCCCCTGCCTGGTGGCAGGGATTGAACTTGTGCTGCAGTGGCTGCACTTTGCTTCCACATAGTGTGTTGCTTAACCCACTGCACCACCATGGAGGCCCTGTATTGTGGAAATGCTACAAAGTCTAGTGCACCATTAGTCAATGAAATTATTAAAACATTGACTAGCTTTTGTTTTTTTGTTTTATCTTCAAGCAAAATTTCACTTGCTTTTTATCAAACTTAAAACTTTGATTTTATATGGCCAGATTCACTGAATGGCCCTAAATGGAATAAAGTGGTTTTGAATTTCGGTTCATTTAGTAAGTGTTCCTCTTATTCTGTAATTCATGTGTTTTTGTATTCAAAATGCTACAATGCTATAATATACATTACTTTTTTAGCTTACCTGATTTTTTTCTACTAAATCAAAGTGGGAAAGTTGCCAATCAAAACATTCTGCACTCTAATTTTATCCAGCAACTAAACACTCAAAATTACTCATTCCTGGTTTGTTGAATGTGATATTATCTCTCCCTCTCTGCTCTTAAAATTATACTAATTTATAAAAATGTCATACTTATAATGCTTGGAGATCAGCACTTAAGCTCAAAGATAGACATTTAAATTTTGGTCTTCTGAATCATAGGGAAGGACTATTCAAATGTCTTTGTACCTAATGTTGTTTAATGGTTCTATATGATTAAATAGCATGGTTATTCAGTATGCTGAAGTCAAGTTTTCTATCAACACAATAATTGAGATCTCCTCTATCTTTTGACATTGGTTGTTGTTAACCCATGCTTTTGACGACCTGGTGAATTTTATACATTTATTTATGTATACTTTAACAAGTTTAACAAGTTTCAAAGTTTATACTTTAAAAGTTAGGGAAATCTTCTATAGCTATGGCCATTTGGAACCTAATATTTATTATTTACTTTCATTTGTATCTAATTGTAGGGAATTTATAAATGGTTAAAATTAATGATTTATTTTACTCTTATGAGGAGATTGGTTGTAAATAGTGTTCTCAACTATAAATATTTACAAAATTCACGTGGGTAACTTGTTTAAAATAAAAAACGTTATCACTATGGATTTTAATAATGTAGCTGTGAGAAAAATCCACAATTCTATAATTAAGATCTGTATCTGCTATTTATTTTTAAAGAAATAAATTTAAAATTAAAGTTTTAAACAACATTGCATTATAACTTCTGGAAAACTGGAAAACTGATCCATGAATAATTAATTAGATACTTTTCTTTTTATTTTGCAGACATTATTTCAAGGGATAACGTGAGTACCCTTTTCCCACTACCTTTAGACAATGCTGCATTTCTGTAAGTAACAGATTTTGAATATGATACTTTATATCCCTGTATATTTTGTACTGGAATTTAACATGTATTTGTATTGGAGTTTAACATAAATATAAATTTTATGTTTGCATTCTTAGATGATGATACTTTTCTACATTCCCTTTATGAAGGATAAAATGCTTTACTACACTTATTTTTATGCAATTTAATAACATACTGGTTCAAGTGTTATTTTTTATGAACTGGCTATGTCAAGGTAATTTTGACAGTTTTAACAATTTGAGAGAAAGGGAGAGAGAGAAGTAAATGTATAACAAGAATGTCCAGAAGTATATAATTGATTTTAGGAGAATTTATAAGGACAAAGGTGTTTTGAAATAGTCTTAATTTCTTAAGAAAGTTAAAATGAAGTCATAAAAAATTTATTTTCCTTAGCACTATAGAGATCACTGCATATTTTGAAGAAGAATGTTAGATTGAAATGGTACACAATTAATTTGAAGAATATTTTTACTGAGTTAAAATTGGCTTACCATACTTCATAAGGCTTAAAAATATAGCTTCAAATTTCTTCAAATTCATAATACCACACCACACAAAACAGGGCAGTTCTAATAACCTTATACCACTCTCCAATGACCCTCCTCTACCAGCTCCTATCTGCCCAATCACTTCCCTTCTATTAAACATAGTGCTGCTGTAGTGTGATAGTGGTGAGAATAGCTTTGTTCATTTCTACTAACCTCCATATTTTTATGTTAGAGTGTACGGGTTATGTTTGTTTTGTCTAGCTTGATGTTTTCCTTTGATTTTTATATGTATTTATGAGTGAAAACACTAAGTATTATTTTTTTTCTTTCTGACTTATATTGCTTGGCATAAGCATAACTTTAGGTTCTATCCATGTTCTCTAAAGTGGCAAAATCAAGTATTTTTATAGTTGAGTAACATTACATAATCTATATCTATAGATATAGATGATATAGATACAGATATACAATTATCTATTATTGGCATTAGGTTGTTTCCATGTCTTATTTACTCTGAATAATGCTGTAATGAACATTGTGATGCATATTTTTTAGTGTCTTCATATTCTTCACATAGATGCCTAGAAGTTGAATTGCTGTATCATATGATAGTTCAATCTATTTTTGATATTTTGAAGAACCTTATTATTGTTTTCTATAGACTATGAGAAATGATTACATTGATGAGACAAATTGTGATTTAACTAAGTGAACATAAATTTTCAATTATTTTTAGTAATGGCAGACTAGCAGGGTGAACAAATCCTCTTAATCACTTCAAGTAGAGAATGGTTAGAAAGCTTAGATCACAAAAGCTGCTAAACAGGACATAAAATCCTCTTTGCTTCCCATAGGATTTTTAACTCAAAATCTAAGAGAAAAACAAGTATAACAGAAAAGTGCATGCTATGGTTTAAAATCTTTACAAAGAAGGATGATAAGAATTTGAATAGTGCTTTCAAAGTTTATGAGAGCTGACAGAATATGATATCTTATAATTTCTCATAGGCAACAGGGTTAATGAACTGCCACAGTAGACTTGAGAACCTAAATAATAAGAGTAATATAGGAATAAATCAAACCTCACAGAACCAAATCTCACAGAAAATGAAGCTTGTTTTTGACCCATATCAATGGTTATTAAGACTAATGTGATATGATATTGCTAGTTTCCCTAACTTAGTCATTGGCCAAAAATAATCTGTACCAAAAGATAACTGAGTCTCAGGTTTGTTTCTTTTAAGAGTGATTTGTACTCTCTAGATTTCAATTAGAAATAAGCAGTAGACAGGCATATAGAATTATGTTGAACAAAAGTGTTGGGTTTAAAATATATTAAACAGGGCCCCCTGGTAGCCAAGATTAAATCTCAGTGCTCTCACCACTATGGCCTAAACTCAATCCCTGGCCATGGAGCTAACCCACATGGCATAGCTGACCTCATCTGTCTTGCCTGTGCTCCCCTTAAGAGTGTATTTCAGTCAATCTACTTATTCTGTTCCCTACTCTGTCTCTGGTGAAACTTCTCACCCTCTGTATATTTGTCATATATACCAGTTCTTGTATGCATTAAAAAATATAAATCTTTAAAAAATTAAAATTAAAAGTCTGTAAAAATATATAAAATAAAAAATATTTTAAATAATTTAAAAACTAATTTAAGTGATAGCAAGTAAAGAAAATACATATAATGCAGTTTTGAAAATAATTAAAAGTAAGAAGACATCTATTAGTGTTATTATGATTATTTGGAAAGATCAAACTATTATGTATTTTGAATCACAGAAGGATATAACAAAAGATGTTAACTTCTAATATACTAGGTAAAAATAAAAATAATAAAATCTGCATATTTTCAAGTAATACAAAGAACAATCAAGTAAATAGGTGACAAATAATATTTAAGCACATTTCCATAAACTTCTAAAAATTACAAAAATAATTTTAATCAATTAGAGAAAAAATATCTTACACAACACATAAAAAGATTTCTCCATAGAAACATTGGAGTACAAAATCATATTTTTACTATGATAATCGAAGAATATTAAAATTGACTCCAGTTGGTGGGAAAAAATTGCCAACAATCTATAATTGTGAATGAAATCAAAATGTTCTTTAAATAAAATAGATACTTAATGATATCACTAGTATTTGGAATGTAAAATAACTAAACTAAGAGTCATTTAAAGACAATCTTAAAAACTAACTCTTGATAGCTGACTACACAACTGAAGTGCAAAGGAGGGAAGAGGTTAAGTGAGGTAAAAGAACGAGAAAAGGAAACAAGAAAGGAAGCAAAATGGATTATGATAATAGACTATGGGTGAGTTGGAGATGGGTGCATTATGTTGGTGATACTTAATTAAGGTATCCAAAAATTAACTCAATTGAAAATTAAAATTTAAATTGTATAAAAACCTTAAAATGAGTTCAAAATTAGTTCAGTCTTTGGGTAAATTAGACTAATATCAAAACAATGCTTTAACTAAATAAAATTACCAGAAAATGCAGATAAAAAACACAAGTCAAATATTGAAATGCAACAGCAATGTGTAGAATCAGTGTCAAATAAAATGTTGACAAATCAAAAGACCAGAAACATCTACAGTTGAAATAAAATATCTTAAGCCACCATGCTAACATTAATATGGAATAGTAAAAGATTTTATTTTTCAAAACAATTTGAGAAAGAAGTAAAAGCTAGAAGCATCAGACCAATTGAATTAAAATATTTTACAAAGGTATAATAATCAAAACAGTTTGGTACTAGCAAAGAAAACAACAAAAACTATACACATAGAGCAAAGGAACAGGATTAAGAGACCAGAAATAAATGGAGTCATATATAGTCAAGTAATATTTGACAGGTTATACAAGAATAATCAAAGGGAGATAAGACAATGCTTTCATAAATGGTACTGTGGAAACTATATACACATAAAAATAATTTATTTCAGTCTATATCATATACCAATTATAAAAATTAACTAGAAATTGATTAAGTGCTTAAATATAGCTTCTGAAACTATGAAATTTCCAGAAGACAATACGTGGGACAAAATGCATGACTTTGGTCATGGCAATGATTTTTTTCTAAACATGGCACCAAAGTACAAGCTACAAAAGCAAAAAAAAATCTACAAAACTACAAAAATTCTCCTCAGTATAAGAAATTTTTTTATTAAAATATTTTAAAATTTACATATACTTGCCATTAATTGTAATCCCCATGTGTTCCCCATCACCATCTCACCTGTGCA
Source organism: Galemys pyrenaicus (assembly GCA_019455555.1). Classification (NCBI taxonomy): domain Eukaryota; kingdom Metazoa; phylum Chordata; class Mammalia; order Eulipotyphla; family Talpidae; genus Galemys; species Galemys pyrenaicus. The sequence goes on along the minus strand of JAGFMF010012179.1, from coordinate 21,466 downwards.
CCATCACCTCAGTCCCTCATGCTCCCATCTTCCCTCAACCCTCCCCCTCCCCTCCCCACCAGGTGTCCCCAGTCTGTTCTTGTCTCCTCATTTT
>JAGFMF010012179.1:0-12925 GCA_019455555.1 Galemys pyrenaicus | reverse complement strand
CCACCCCCATGGATGATATTCCAGTGAGCAAAATTGGCCAAAACAAAAGGGAGTCCGAAGGGGGTCAACTCTGGAACCTCTGATTTTTCAGGGCAGTTCCCCTATGATGGGCTTTTGCCTCACGGCATACTTAGGTGGCCCCCATCACCTCACCAACACTTGCTATGTCTAGTCTTTTTGATATGAGCCATTCTCACAGGTATTATACAGTATCTTACTGTTTTTTACTTGCATTTCCCTGATAAGTGAGGGTGAACATTTTTTGATATGCCTGTTGGTCATCTGCTTGTCTTATTTACAGAAGTGTGTCTTCAGTTTTTGTTTTAGTTCCTTTGCCATAGGTGTTGAGTTAGCAAAAATATCTTTATTGTTGATATTATCGAGTGTATCACCAATTTTTTCTTGTATGTATTTTATTGCCATTCTTACATACAAATTTTTAATCCAATATGTATTTATAGTTGTGTATTATATTAGCAAGTAATCTAACTTTATTCTTTTATCTGTGACTTTCCATTTCTCAGTAATATTTATTAAAGAGACTGTCTTTCCTCGTTTTATGTCATGATGTTTTATGGTAGATCAGGTACTGCTATGTGCATTGATCTATTGCTGGAATTTATCTAGTAGGTCTTCTTCTTCTAGGATTAAATGAGATCAGTTTGTCTTCCTGCAGACCTGGCTATAATCAATCTGAACATGAACAGAGACATCAGAGAAATGTACTTAAAACATGATAAGGAAGCTTATAGTAAGAACACACATCTGTTTATAGTTAAATATTTAGGAGAAAACATATGAAGTCTATGACAATATTCAAGAAATCTATCCTAATTCTATTTCCTCTGAAAATTGAAATGAAATATGTCATTGTTGTAAAAGGGTATTCAACTATTAATGATTATATTAGTGTGTTATGAAAATTGTTTTTGGATTGTTCAAATGCAGTAAATTTTAATGTATTTACATAATATTTTGACTTTGGGTGACATATTAAAATATTGAACATAAAATTGCTATTGAACATAAAATTGCTATTGAACATAAAAATTGCTTTTTTGATGTATTTTCAATTCTACAATTTGAATTAGGCAAGTTTAAATTTCATTAACATCTATACAAGGATTATAGATGGCAAGAAATTTTCAATCATTTTATCTCCCCAATTCTAAATTACTCATTTGAAATACATGGGAAACAACCTGGGGTAGTGACAAAGACTTTGTTTTCAGTGTCGACCCCAGAGACAACTATGGAATTATTTGGCTTTGGAGTGTGGATGTCTTGGTGGTGGGTGTGATGCGGTAACAATACCTTAGGGGGAAGATACTATACTTCTAACAGATAATGATGTAACTAATATTATAGCAAAAATAATAATAAAATACAATAAATTCTTTCTTACTCCTTCTGATGTTGTGCATACAATTTATTTGTTTCTTTCTTTCTTTTACTATGTTCATATTTTGAAGACGATAGAGGTAAGCTTTATTGAACCACTAACCTTGCCATAGTTTCATCTGTTACTTGGGTATTTTGACTTGCAGCCATCATCTTCTTTAACTGGAATATATGTATATTTGATGCATTTTTTTCTGTTTTATCTTCTATTTCTAACTAAAGATTGCATCATCAGCTACTATTCATTTATTCCCACTATTGTTTCTTTGATTTGTCCATTTGTTGCGATGTACACAGATATTCGTTTTCAGGCTGGTAATTTTATTAATCTATCCCTCTGCAGTACTGGTATTTTCAATGTGACTGATATGATAAATTGTCCAAGATATGCTTAGGGTATTTGATTTAGGGCTAATTCACTGTCATGTACTATTTCATTTCTTTGTTTTTAGGTTATTTAGAACTGCATTTAGTCATTTGAGAATATAGAAATTCATCTGACATATGATTATATTTATGTCAATTAATGAATATGTTCTGAATAGAAAGGCACAGAAAAGTACCCAGTAGTAATTCTAAAATTATCATTTTAAGAACTTTGAATTTAGTTTTTGTGGCTAAACACTTGATATCACAAGCAGCAGCAAATGCTTGTATTGAGTTTTACATTATTATTTTTGAGTTAAAAATGAAGCTTTTAAAAACATTTTTATTTATTTTTCTGTAAAAGAATGGAGGTGTAGGCCAGAGGTGCTGCTGGTGAGAGGTTTCAGCAGACACAGAGTGGGGAGTAGAACAGGTGGATCTACTGAAATATACTGCTGAGGGGAAAAGGGGGCGAGACGGGAGAGGTATGTTCTGGTACATGGGTCAGCTCCTGGCCAGGAATCAAACTCAGTCCTTAGAAGTTTTAGGACTGACACATAACCCCCAGACCACCAGGGAGGCTGAGAATGAAGCTTTATTGTAGGTGCTAGTACACACTCCAGAGTGAGTTAAGTCAGATTCAGAGGATTGCACTATCACATTATTAAAAGTGAAAAAGTTATTAAACGTTACATACTGAACAATAAAATCTGAACTAACATAAAATGTAACAGAAACATTTCAAAGGAATTGTAAGAATTTTTATTAACAAAATTTCCTTTCAGGTCAGTACGTTTTCTTTTTTTATGCTAATTTCTATTTTGGGAGAATGGTCCATGGGCAAAAGTGATTTCTCAAACAATGTATTGTGTGTGGGTATTTATGTGCCCGACTGCCCCTACAAGCAAGATTTGTGTGTGTGTTTATCTTAGTCTGAGAGTTTCAATTTTAAATAAGAATCTTTCATTAAAGTTTAATAATAGTCTTAATTTTTACATGATGTTTTTATTGATCTCACCATTTTGTTTTTCAGATGTCTGTAAAGGAATATTTGGTAATTTTTGTTCTTCGTAATTTAATTACTCTAAATCATGTCAATGTGACAACTTCTTAGTGCCTTAAATTACTTTGTGTTTTAATCACTGTGTCATAAACTGGCTCTCTCTATTCCTAGATGTCTAACCTTCTACCCTGAAGAATGACTAGGGACTTCTCCCAGTTCAGTTTCCCAATCTTCTGCACATTCACATTATTCCCATCCTGGTGTATTAGGTTGTGGGGCACATGTTTTCCAATCCTTATGTCTTTCTGGAATACATACAAGGATAAGACTGCTGATATGATCAAATTCAATGACCTATTTGTATATCAGTGATACTTCCTGAACTTTCACAAATGAAAGAGACATCCAAATTTTTGAGTGAAATTTGTCATCCATTGTCCTTTCAAAGCCTGTGTAAATTTTACTATTAATTAATTAGGTCTGAACTTGACCTATTCATTCTTTCATGGGCCTTTAACAAACACATTACACAAGAATTCACAGGCACACAAATATTACCCATTATTTACTTACATTTTGCTTGTATATTGGCCATATTGAATGTTTTTTTTTTTTATAACATTTGAAAGTCACACAATTTCAATTTTGACAAACTAAATACTTGGCAAATGTTTGTAAAAGCATATTACATCACAGGAGTTGATTCATTATCCTATACGTGTAAATTTATTTTTTCATGTAAATGACATGAGATGTAATTATACAAGGATGCTGACCAATATTTTTTTCATACAACAGGAACACAACCCTTAAATTGTAACATATATATTGTGATTATATCTCATAATTGTGTTGTTGATTCCACTTGAAATTATATATATATATATATATCTTTGTATATTGAATATATGTGACAGCTTTTTTAATGACTTCTGCTACAGATAATGTTTTGGAAAGACTGGTGCTTTACTCCTTGTTTCCTCATTCTTTTTTATGTCATGTGTGTTCTCAGTATATGTGTGTGTATATATATATTTTTTTTTTCTATTAAGGTTGACAACATATTGAAGACTAAAAAATTATATGTTTTGTCTCAGGGAAGTGCTTGCTACTTCTACCATGGAGTCATTTCAATGTCAAAACATTTTGGTCCAAGGCTTGTATAGAAATAGAACATTTCCTCTGACAAGTGAGAGGACCTTTGAAACTTGTGGCTCCAATTTTCAGAAATGTGTGTCATTTGGGTCCCAAAAGATAATTACAGAAATGCTTGACATATTATCCTCATCTGTTCCTTACAGTATGACATAAGCTTTTAATTTTACTTTTCAATTAATGAAATCCCTTTCTTTCACAACATGTTAACATTTTGACAATATAGGATTTTTTCCCTCAGGTATGGTCACCATAACTCACACACTACCACAGCAAACACTGTCTACTGTATTGTCCATTGTGCACTCCCTCCTATTCTCCATTCTCATCCTTCCTCCTTCCCTTACCCTATTGGCTGCCTCAGATCTATGGTGATGAGCTTTCAAATGTTGGTTTTAATGTTTGTATTTGTCTAACCCATTTTTGGTTTCCTTGGTACTCTATGTATAAGTGACACCATCCAGTATTTACCTTCCTCCCTCTGGCTTGTATTGCTTAACATAGTGCCTTGTAACTATATCATGTTGCCATAAAGAACATTGACTTATCTCTTTTGATCTCTGTGTAGCAGTCCATTGTGTAAAAGGAAGGAACAAACTAGTCACTCAAATAAATGGTGTACTCCCACATCAGGATACCGTTATTTTGAATGAATTGTTTCTTCCTTTATTTTATCAATAAAATGAGGAGGGAAGTACAAATCCTGCAAGGCATTTCCCTGGTGTACAGTCATATAGTCATGGTTTTCTCAGTTATTTGTACATTTGTCACAATAGTATTGCTATGATTCAGTGACCACCCCATGTATTCCAATATCTGCATAGATTTTTTGTCTCATTTCCTAGTTTTTCCAGCTGATATTTGTCTTTTTTTTGTTGTTATCCAATTTTCCCCAGTCTTCTGGGGACATTTCCTCTGTGACCAATTACTATTATTAATCACATGACTCTGAGACACACATCTCCTCACATCTACTGATGGCAGCTTTGTCCAAGATGTGGTCAAGTCCTATGACTTAGAACATTTATCTTCTTTTGTGGGTTTCAATTAAGATGAACTTTATTTAGGCCTAGGTGAAATAGTGACATTCATAAAACAAGGTTACATATATTATCAGTGAACATATATGAATAGAGTTACCACATACTTTGCCACATAACCTCTAGAAGTGGTTTCATACTATTTAATTTATTCTTTGAGCATGCTTTATATAATGTATTTACTCTAATAGGTTAATTTTATACATATACAATATTTTACAAATTTCTGATGTTTTTTTAATATTTTATGTACCATACATTAAATACATATTTGGTAAATATATATCTGCAAATTTCTCAATTTTTTATATTTTATGCACCATATATTAAAAATTGATTAGTGGTACTTGTAGAACTTATTGATAACTTTTTGAAAAATAAATTTCCAGAATTAATAACTAGCAGCCTAGATTTATTTCTCATTTCAGTAAAATAAGTCATTTATTGCATTTTTCATTTTTGCTAGAATAGTTTAGGACAAAACTGAGCACTTTGTCAATGCTGCATGTGCAGGTGTGTGTGTGATCTAACTTCTGTGTGAGTGTCTCCGCAGCCTCAGTTTAATTTCAAATGAAACATTTTTTAATGAACTGAATTTTCATTTTCTTTGGTTCCATCCTATTTACATACATTTTTTTTCTGGATTATTTTTCAGCTGCTCGTCGAAGTGCATTTGGTAAGTGCTTCTGCTCAATCTTTACTCTCATAATCTTTCAGAAAGGGGTTAACATCCCCTGCCTTTTCATCTATGCTCTGCCCATTGCTTGCTGTTCTCTTTTCCCCTCTCCAATATTTTATGCATGGACTCCTGGCTCATTAATTTTTCTTTCTTTTCATTTATTTTGCTCCATGTTCTGCTGCTTTCTATTCCTTCTGTTCCATTCTATATTTTTCCTTCTTTATATCAACATAATACTTGTGTCTCCAGACATTTGATAAATTAATTATGAATTTTATTCAGATGAAGGTGATTAGACTATGGCCACATCTCTTCCATCTTGTATGTCTTTCCTTGTAAAATAATAACAGATGTAGAATTTCTATCACATACAAGTTTGAGGGAAGTTACCATTCAAATAATACTTACTCGATTTTTAAGTTAATAGAGAATTCCAAACTTGCAAAATAAATTCCTTCATCTATTGCTCTTCAAAGGTTGTGCACATTCAATTATTATTACTTGGGCAACTGTGCTCTTCAAGCTGATGGTAACATTTTCTTTGATGATATCCTCTCCATCTTAATACTTCTTATTTCATCTTTGAATTTTCATTAAGACAATTATTCATTCATCAAACTGCCTTTTTTCTTAAGATTAGGAAAAAAGGATTTTACATTTTAAGAAACCATAATTGATAATGCTATCTTTCCTTTATGAAATATTATACTAATGTCATGACAAACAATGTGTCCTAAGGTAATCCTAAAAAAGATAATTTTTTTAAAAAATATTTTTTATGCATAAAAGAACTGGGGTGAAGGCTAGAGGTGCTGAGGGTGAGAGGACTCACCAGAGACAGGTGAGGGCAGTACAGGCAGATCTACGGAGATACACTGCTGCCAGAGCAGGCAAGATGAGAGGTCTGCTGAGCCATATGGGTCAGCTCCCTGCCTGGGACAAAACCCACACAGTACTGTTTAGCTATAGATTGATAGCACTGAGACTTTAACCCCTGTGCCACCAGGAAGGCTCCCTAAAAGGATCTTTAAACTAGGAGTTTTATATCTTCCCTTCCAACATATTTCCCACTTACATAGTTGTTTTCAAGGGTAATGGAAGTAAGCAATGGATCTCTTTAATTTGTACTAGTCTACAAATGGCTATTGCTTCATTAACACATTTGTACAGATGGGGCCTTTTACTATGTATTTCCTTACCAACTTTTAGGTCATCCTCTGATATATTTGTGCATACTTGGAATTTTTCTTGAAATATTAGAGAAGGGTCAATACAAGACAAATGACTGCTATCACTTACCAAGCAGAATTCCTACTCAAACTCTTTTTAGCGTAACATTTTGAATCTCAGAATATTTTGCAAGAAGATGTGTATGGAAATAAAACTACACATTCACCATTGTGTGTGTGTGTGTGTCTGTGCATATATGTTGAGTGTATGCTTACCTGTAAATAGATAGGTATAATTTTATAATTTTTAAATATATTTTCATTTTCTCTGTGTTATTCATGAGGCTTACTTCATGAATTTAATTTCTTCCTTATTTTTTCAGAAAATCTTCAATGAAAAAATGATAAATATTTTGAAAATCCATTCCTCCCAACCCTATCAACATAAATGGTACATTTTGCCTTGTCATTCTCTGCCTTTTAAACTGTATCCATTGGCACACTTTTCTCCTAGCTATCTACCCTTCTTTCCATTTCAATTTCATAATCTTCCATATTATCACATTTCTTCTTTAACCCTTTCATACCACTATTCCTGTCAACATTGGGCTTTTGTGCTTTCCAACCCAATTTGTGTAATATCCTAAGCAGTTGATGATATTAAGTTCGTTAGGTTGATATGCCCATGGTTTCCATTCTGTATGTATTTCTTTAACACATTTAAAGATAGGACCACAATCACATAGTACATGTTTTAGAACCATTAATTTATTGCAGATACTTTCCTAACCTTATTTTTTTTTCTTTCCTAACCTTAACACTGAGAGAAGACATTGTACTGGATGACATTGAACAGCCATTTTTCTTTAAAACCTGTGTTAATTCATGTGACTTGAGATCAAAGGTCAAGAATGAAGTTGAGACCCACCCTTTCAATATCCTTGATAATATTACCCAAATGTACACAGGTATATACATATTTCACATGAATTTCCTGGAATTTAAATTTTTATATATAGCCATAACAACAGAATTCACTTTTGGTTTTCAATGGCATAATTTAAATTTTGAAAAATTGCAAATCCCCTTAAATATTTGTGTAAGGATCTTAGATGACAGGGAATTTCCAATTATTATATATTTTGCAATTCTCTTTTCTTTTTCATCAACAAGACTCCTGAAACAATTACTCTAGGATATTGCCAAAGACTTGTTCTAACATTACATATCTAATCCATAGAACCTCAATACCTTCCTTATATAATATTGATTCAATGATAATTTTATTTATTTTGACTGTAATTCAATTTAAGAACATATGAATTTAATGTATGTCACATGATAATATGATTGAAACTGCAGACAGTGTTGGTCACATTATGTTTTTGCCACTTATTATTTCATTTGTTTTTAAGTACCTCTTCTGTGTATGAGTGTGTGTCTTCATTTGTTCCAATAAAAGCAGAAATCCTTACAGAAGACCAGCAACTGATTTATTTTGGACCTATACAGAGGTAGTGATATTATATTTGCATGAAATCATTTCTGATCTCAGTCCCTGTGACACCAGTGTGGTGTATGAATAAAACTATATTTCCTCTGTAAGAGAGATGCCCTTTGACCCATGTGGTTATGGTTCTGAGTGAAAAATGTTTGCCAGTGACAGATAACTATCACTATGAAACTATGAAAACTATAGATAGATATGAAAATGTTTGACACTTTTGTTTGCCCATGCCTCAGCTTATTGCTATCAATTTCTCCCATATTTTGTCTATTTAAATTTCCTTTCCTCTTCATATTTTTTCATTCCTTTTTATGTGTTCTGTAGCATTCTCAACTATCACCACTGATTATTTTCCTGGTTTCTGGGAAGCTGCTGTAGTTTTATAAAATGATTGATGAGATGAAGGAAATAGATTGCAGGCACAAAGTTCCCATTATGTGTATCTTTCTGCAACACCCAACAATAGGACCACTATTACTCATTCCATTTTGTGGGGTCCATTAATTTATGAGTGATATCATCCCCAATTTAAGAGAGGAGGAAAGACATCTGGCATACCTCACAACTTTGTGTGTCCATGTCCTTTTGTGTCATTTGGTGATTAACTGTGATTTTGAAGCTTATTCTTCCACCACCTTTGAACACATTCCCCATTTTTCAGCTATAGAAATATCTCCGTGACTATTCTGAAAATTTTCATTTATATATATGCAAACTCACTGACTAACTGTCCTACTTTTCATGTTCAATGACACAAGTTAATTTTGCACAATGAAATTTCTGGAAATTCATTTTGGATTTGGAAGGATTTTATATCACAAGAAGTTTTTAATTATATATTTCTGACTCTCAATTTAACTAGTGAAAGGCTGGGAAACAATTGCTTTGGGATACTGCCAAAGCTATTTTCTATGACACAATTATAAATGTTCGATATTGAACATCCTTTTAGTAATTTTTTTAATGATAATTTTTATTCCACAGGGAATACAACTTAGAAATGTAACACTTTAATGTTTATAGCAAGATCTATGCAGAACTTAGACAAGATGGTGATTTTAATTTTTCTTTGACACCTCTCATTTTCAGTAATTCCTTTGTATATGACTTATGCATTTTGATTTTATTCTGAGAAAGGTTGGTGACCCAATACAAGACCAGTAATTAAAACTCATTCCTCAGAGAGTGAGTGATATGATAAATCTTTGCAAGGTTTATTTGCAATCTTACTCACTTTGCTGCCAAGTAGGGGGCTGGGGAGAGGAGTCAGAAGTTAAACCACATTTGTTAAAATTGATGAGATGTTCTTTTGTTACTCTAATTTTCAGAAATGTGTGTTAGTTAAAACTTAGCTTACAGAAAACTACAAAAGTATTTGAAAATTGTGTCCTTTCCCCTCTCTGACATTGTGAGATTTTCTCTAGAGCTTTTAGGTTTTTCCAATTGTATTATCACATTGTCTGCAAATAGTGATAGTTTTACTTCTTCTTTCCCTATTTGGATTCCTTGTATATCTTTTTCCTGTCCTACTGCTCTGGTTAGGTCTTCCAGTATTATATTGAATAGTAGTGGTGAGAGTGAACACATCCTTGTCTTGTTCCTACACTTATCAGGGATGCTTTCTGTTTTTCACCATTGAGGATAATGCTGACTGTGGGTTTGTTGTATGTAGCTTTAACATGTTGAGGTATGATCCTTCTATTCCCAGGATTTTGAGGGCCTTCATCATGAATGGATGTTTAACTTTGTCGAATGCCTTCTCTGCATCTATTGATATGAGCATATGGTTTTTGTTCTTCTTTTTGTTGATGTGTTAGATTACGTTGATCAATTTCAGGTGCCGAACTATCCTTGTGCCTCTGGGATAAATCTCACTTGATCATGGTATATTATCCTTTTGATGCATTCTTGGATTCTGTTAGCAAGGATTTTATTGAGGATTTTTGCATCAGTGTTCTTTAAAGAGATTGGCCTGTAGTTCTCTTTTTTTGTGTTATCTTTGTTTGGCTTTGGTATTAGTATCTTAGCTTCATAGAACTTATTTGGTAGTATTCCTTATTTCTCAATTTTTTAAAAGTGTTGGTGTAGGATAGGTATTATTTCATTTCTGAACATTTGGTAGAATTCATTTGTGGAGACATCTGGTCCTGGGCTTTTGTTTTTGGGGAGTGATTTGATTACTGCTTTGATGTCAATGCTTGTAATTGGTCTGTTTAAGTTTTCTGTTTCTTCTTTGTCTGGCTGTATCATTCTGTCCATCTCTTCTAGACTGTTGAGTTTGTTAACATAATTTGTTAATAGTAATCTCTAATTATTATTTTGCTTTCAACTGAGTCTGTTGTGATTTCTCCTTTTTTGTTTGTGATCCTATTTATTTGTGCTTTCTCTCTTTTTTCTGGCTAGAGGTTTCTCTATTTTGTTTACTTTTTCAAAGAACCAACATTTGGTTTCAGTAATGTTTTGATTGTTTTTTGATTTCTATTTCATTTATTTCTGCTTTAACTTTTATTTTTTCCTTTCTTCTATTGGCTTCTGGATTTTTTTGTTGCTCTTTTTCTAATTCATTGAGATGAAAGATTAGGTTGCTTCTTTGAGTTGTTTCTTGTTTATTGATGTGGGCCTGTAATTCTATGAACTTCCCTCTCATTACTGCTTTTACTGTGTCCCATGTATTCTAGAATGTGGTGTTCTCATAGTCATTCAGCTCAAAGCATTTTCAAATTCTATGATTTCCTCTGTACTCCATTGGTCTTCCAGTAGTGTAGGTGTCAATCTCCATGAAGTGGGTGGGTTTCTTGTTTTCTTTTCATGCTTTATTACTAGTTTGATGCCTTTCTGATTAGATAATATAGTTGGAATGATTTTGATCTTACTGTATCTGATATTAGTCTTGTGGCCGAATGAGTGGTTGATTATGGAGAATGATCTGTGAGCACTTGAAAAATATGTGTACTCTGATTTTTTTTTTTTGGGTGCAGTGTCCTATAGATATATATTAAACTTACAACATCTAGGTCTTTATTTAGGGGTCTATTTTTTTTTCTTGTTGATCTGTACATTGTTGAGAGTGGGGTGCTGAAATGTCCTACTATATATGTATTTTCTCTAATGTTTTCTTTCAGAGTTCATAATAATTGTCTGATATATCTTAGTCCTCCTTCTTTTGGTTCATAAATGTTGATGAGTGTTACATCTTCTTGATGTACTGTCCCCTTAACCATAAATAGTGTCCATCTTTGTCTCTTTTTACTTTTTTTAGTTTGAAGTCTATTTAATCTATATAAGTATAGTTGTTCCTGCTTTCTTTTTTTGGTGCATTAGCTTGTAGGATTTCTTTCCCCAATCTTTTACTTTCACTCTGTGTTTATCTTTTATGTTTAGATGTGTTTCCTGGAGACAGTATAAGGTTGGATTTTGATTTTTAATCGAGCCTGCTAATCTGTATCTTTTTATTGATGAGTTTAGACCATTTATATTTAGAGTTAAAATTGTTATGCTGGCACCTGTATTTGCCATTTGGTCTTTTGTGATTTATTTTCCTTGCCTTATACTGTTCCTCCTCTTCTTCTCTTGGTTTTGGTTTTAGTATTTCTTGTAGTATTTTTTGGAGTGGGGGTTTGGTCATGCTAAATTTCTGGAGTTTCTATTTGTCTGAGAAAGTCCATATTTTTTCTTCATATATGAAGGAGAACTTTTCATGATAAAGTATTCTTGGTTGGCATATGTTGTCTTGAATTTTTTGAATATGTTCCCCCATTGTCTCCTTGCCTGTAGTTTTTATGTACATATTATTTTAATGAAAAATATTCTATGGACAAAAATGAATTTCACATATCTATATTTGTGTGGATATTTGTGTGTCTTCATGCAATGGTCTGTGCCTGTGTGTGTGGGCTTATGCATTGATGTATGTATTTGGCAGTGTGTGATGTTTATTCATGTGTATACTAATAGGCTTAATGACACAAATAAATTAGAATTAGATTTGATTTTCTTTGCATTTCATACCATGATATTGACCTATAGGTCAACCCCAATAAAATGAGGGGTTACTTTATTCCCCAAACTTTCTCCTGCTTTTATCTGTACATAATCTATTACTTGTTTTTCTTGATTGATCGAGCTTTTGTTCCCATTTGATTGGTTTGGACTTCTATATTAAGTTTCCCCTTTCACTTTCCCAATCCCATAATTTCCATTTCATACTGTTTTCATTCAAGTCATTCTTTCCCAATGAACATGGTCATTTCCTTCTTTCCAAAAATGTGTTATTATTCAGGAAGACATTAGTAAGGTGGGTGACAAGCATTGCTTTGAAAAGAATAAGATTTCTATTCTGTATGCCCTTTGGATGACATTTGAAGATAGGACCACTGTCAGTCATTCTATGTAGGAGAGCCCATGGATATTTTGGCGATACTAGTTAAGGTACTGAAGCAACCTAAATGCACAAAAGCAGCTGACTGGATCGTGAAGGTGTGACGTATATACACAATGGAATACTACTCAGTGATCAAAAATATAAAATCATGATATAAAATCATGTCTTTCATAGCAACATGAATGGAGCTGTAAGGGATTATGCTCAGTAAAATAAGTCAGAAG
>JAGFMF010012178.1:0-46382 GCA_019455555.1 Galemys pyrenaicus | reverse complement strand
GCCAATAATGTCTTTTGCCCCTAGGTTGGTGCCCTGCCTAGGTGTATGTGTTCATTTGCATTTTTGTATTTTGCTGTATTGCTTGATGGATAATTGATGAATGATTTGTATGGTGGAAAACCTGAGGGTGTGGACTGTAGGATAAAGGTTGATCAGGTATGTCCACCCTCCCACCATTGATGATGGACACCTGGGGTGCTGAGAGAATACCAGGGTGGGCATGCGCAAGTGGGCACACCTGTGTTGGGCACGGGCTTAAATGGGCAGCATCATGAGGACGCCAAAACTGTGAAAACTGTGAGGACCAACCAACGGTACTGATGAGCAGCAGCAGTGGCAGAGAGAAGAAGCAGCTGAGAGGGTGAGATGCGCTGGGGGCTGGGAGGCCTGCCAGCCTCCCGGCCCCCTGGCACCCATGCCTGCCATGTACCTGGCCACCTCTACTAAATAAAGTATGAAAAGCCACCGAGGGCTCCAAGACTCCCTTTCTTTGACCCGTCTGCCCAGAACCATCCCAAACCTTGCTCCAGTGTTGCCTTCCTGCCACTACAGAGGTGATGAGGTACATGGCAGGCAGGGGTGCCCAGGGCCAGGAGGCTGGCAGGCCTCCTAGTCCCCAGCACATCTTCACTCTGGGCTGTGCTTTTTATTCTATCTCTTGCTCTTCTCTCATCTTTCCCATCCCCCTTGTTGTTTCTGCTACTGGCGTCCTCCTAACGCCACCCCTATATTCTCCCCTATTTGCCCTTAAGTGTGTATACAACTCAGGTGCACCATTTGCACATGCCCAATTAGGCATTCGTGCAGAACCGCAGGTGTCCACCATCAATGGGGGGAGGGCATAAAAGCCTGATTACTTTTCCCTTTACCCTACGAACAGTTACAATGTTAACCCACCCAACACAAGTTAAAATGTATATAATCCCATAAATTCTTCAAGGGGCATTCTGCCTTTGGATGTAGATCCCCTGATCCAAGTACAGGTAAACCTACCTGTCCTTGGGAACCTTGGTGTCCTGGTTTCCTTATGCCACATAACATGGTGTCTTGCAACCATCCAGGGTAGGCTCATTATCAGTTCAAGCAGTCTCTTTGTCTTAGCCGCCTTCATACTATCCATCGTACTCCATTGCAACACTTTGGCTTCTCCTTCTACGCCGCCGCCCACACACAGCATCCCCATGATACTAGCCTTAAATACCTTATGCATTAGCCCAGGTGCACCTGTCATACCACCTCCTGCAGAGTCTGCATGAGCAATCGTGCAGGACTCGGCAAAATGCTTCAAGGAAGTGTGCACGCAGGAGGAGGTGTGCACCGTCAGCCCCTTACGTTCTTGGCTGGTTTTTCCTTCTGCTTATTTGTCTGATTCTTTCGCTAATTTGTAATTGGCACTAACGTATTGTATCCCTTAGAACACCAGGTGCTTCAACAACAGCACCCATGACCACTGAATACACAGAGTCAGTCACTCACGAAAACACCTGGTCCTGAAGTCACTTTGCCCTCAGATGTTTCTTTGCTGTTCAAGTTTATAGTTAAGGTGGTCAAACAAAATGCACATAATCCTGGAAATGTTGTTGATAACTTGCAATAAGAAGAATTACTTATTCAGACAGAAAGTAAAACAGAATTACCAAAAGTAGATAGGATTATAGGGAAAGGCTCAGGAGAAACAGATAGTAAAAGGCAACTGCCCCCCATGATTGTGACTCAGCTTGGTCCAGCATATATCATAGGAGGCAGGCTGTGGAGACCACCTAAGGGAGGTCACATGGGAAAATTCCCAGAGAGCCAACAGACACACACACATCATATACACAAATGCCTGTTGGGAAAGGCAGAGTCGTGAATATCGATGGAAAAAAGAATAGTGTGGTATTTTACAGGTTTTATAAATAAATTAGGTCAAGGCCACCTTGGTGTTTCCTCAGTAAAAGAGCAGAAAGAGTCGCTGAGTAAACAGCTAGAAAACTCCTTTAAATATTACAAAAAATGATTCCCCAGAGGTGAGTGGCCTGGAGTGAGAGTCTGGACAGTAAGGACAACATTAAAAGAGACAGGAACAAATCGGGCAGAGAAAAGGATGGATGAGAGCAATGTATGCCTAAAGGCAGTGTTAAGGCTAGGTAGTGGCCATAGTGGCAGAGCTTGAAAGTATCAGAGGTTAATAAGTAACCTCGAAAGGTCACCAAGGAAACTGCAGTCTTAACACCAGGTAATCAGGATATGATCTAACCTGTTCTAAGAAATCTGATATTCAACTAAAAATAATGTAACTACAAGATGAAAAGTAATTGTACTAAATGCCAACATAGACTGTATAAATGCATGATGATCACTGCTGCAAACTACATTCAGATGCTAATCCCTTGAGATTGTGTCTGTCTGTCATCTCACCAAATCCTTATCCACCTTCCCTGTGTCCCTGTCCCGGCGATCTCACTGGTCCATTGAATGCACCCACTTGTTTTTGCCCACCTAGGCATGTGTGCAGTACCGCAAGTGTCCATCATTATACCAGTGGCGGGAGGGCGGAATGACTGAAAACTTCTCTCTGACCCTACAATCCACCCCCTCAGGGTTTTCCGCCATCCCAATTATACATATATTTCCCTGGCCAAGTATGAATATTGCAGCCATGAACCACAAAAGTAAACTGAATACAACTGAATACAGAAATACAACACAATATAAACTAAATACAAATACACCCAGGCAGGGCACCAACCTAGGGGCAAAAAGATGAAGTTATTGGCACCAGTAATTGGAGATCTCCCCAGTTTTGTATATGAAGATAATATTGTAGCTGGCATCAGTGGCCTTCTGGGTCGTGAGTACCACACCCGCTTTGCCAGTGAAGAGGCATCAGAGGGCTCCACATGCAACAGGAGTGGCGAGCTCATTCTAGGCCACAAAGTCATCACAAATGTTCGTTTTAGAATTGCCCTTGGCCCATTGCTGTATTCGGCACCTATAAGATGAGTCCCTTGGTTGCTCTCCGCTACCAGCAGACGTCCATAAGCAGCACATAGACCTGCCAGTGCTGCCAAAACTGCCTTTTGGTCTGCATGTGGAGCAGAATAAGCTTCTACATACCAATAGCAGTGTCCATATACTGTTGACCACATACTGTTGTCCAGCAGATCGAGGTAGTGCTCCAATGATATCTGCCAGCGTGTCAGGGGCACTACATCTATCCAGGTTCTCTTTTATTTCATACGGGGCCTGTTCCAACTGCAATGGGGATTCATCTACCTCTGGCCATTCCTGGAGAGGTGTCCCCTGGGAGAGAAGTCTGGCCACCAGGTACCATCAGCTCGTGGCCGGCCACCCCACAATCCCTCCCCAGGTTTCAAAGTGTTCCAAATCAGTCTGCATTGAACCATTCTGCCATCTACACTACTTGTCTTGCAACCATCCCAGACCAGGTAGGTTCATCATCGGTTCAAGCATTCTCTTGGTCTTAGCCACCTTCATACTATCCACCGTACTCTACCGCAACACTCTGGCAGCGGCAGAGACAGAGGCACCAGCGCCGGCACCACAAGGCATCCCTGTGACACTAGCTTTATATAGTTTGTGCATTAGCCCAGGTGAACCCACTTGCACATGCCCACCTAGGCATGCATGCAGCACTGCAGGTGTCCATCATTATACCAGTGGCAGGAGGGCAGAAAAGCCTGAAAACTTTTTTCTCTGACCCTACACATGGCTACCTACAAAGATTCTCACCTTTCTCCTCTGAGGTTGTGTAGTGGCAGGAGAGCAGGGAGCAGTTATCTGTGATTCAAGCTGACAGGTAAAGGAGGAGTCCTGTAAACTTCGGTAGCTTTTTCAGACTTTTATTACACTTTACATCAGAGGCAACTAGATACACGTCAAGCAGGGGTGCCAAGGGGCCAGGAGGCTGGCAGGCCTCCTATCCCCTGTGTAGGGTCTGAGAAAAGTTAATCAGGTTTTTCCACCCTTCCGCCACTGGTATAATGATGGACACCTGCAGTGCTGCGTGCATGCCTAGGTGGGCATACGCAAGTGGGCACAACTGGGTTTGGATATGGTCATATAGAGGCAGCATCATGAGGATGCCAGGAGCAGCAAGACCAGCAAGAGCAGCAGCAGCAGCAAAGCAGCCGAGAGGGTGAGCTGCGCCAGGGGCTGGGAGGCCTGCCAGCCTCCTGGCCCCCCGGTACTCCTGCCTGCCATGTACCTGGCCACCTTTGTGAATAAAAGCATAAAAACCACTGAGGGCTCCAAGACTCCTTCCTTCCTTTACCCCTGTCTGCTAGAACCATCCAGAACCTGCCCAGTGGCCTCTTCCTGCCACTACACCCTGGTTCATCTTCACTCTCTGGGCTGCCTCTACTCCCACTTCTTCTGCTCACTCTCTCTCCATTCTCTGTTCTCTCTACTGCTGGCATCCTTGTGACATGGCCCTTATACACCCGTGTCTCAGCCCAGGTGCACCCACTGGCTAATGCCCACACCCACCTGAGGTGCCCACCCTTAGTCATGTGTAGGACCGCAAGTGTCTATCATCAACACTGATGGCAGGAGGGCTGAAAAGCCTGATAACTTTCCATTTACCCTACAGGTTGGCTGCCAGAAGCCTCTCCACACCCTTCTGAGGTTAGCAACAGCCTTCTGGAATGGGTAGGAATGACTCATCCCATGTAGGGTAAATGGATGTCAGATGTTTTTCTGCCCTCCTGCCATTAACCTCAATGATCAACACCTGTGGTCTTACATGGGTGCCTGATGGTGGCACCTGGAGTGTGATGTGGGTGTGCGTGAGTGGGCATACCTGAGCCAAAGACTGAGCATTTATAAGGGAAGCACTGCAGAGAGAAGAAAACAAAGGTATATGGCAGCAGAGGAAAGGAAGTGACAGAGGATTGTGCAGTGGAGTACAGTAGAAAAACTGCAGTCACAGCTACCAGAGAGCCCAGAAAGAGTGAAGATTAGCTGGGGACCAAGAGGCTTGTCAGCCTTCTGCCCCCACTTCCCACCACCCCTGCATGCCCTGAACTCTGTTGCCTCACTACAAGTGGTATAGAAAGATCATTAAAAGCTAAAGAAGCCACTAAGGGCTCCAGGACCCCTGTAGGGTAAAGGTTGATCAGGTCTTTCCACCCTCCCATCACTGATGATGGACACCTGCGGTGCTGCGAGCATTCCAGGGTGGGCATGCGCAAGTGGGCGCACCTGTGTTGGACACGGGCATAAATGGGCGGCGTCATGAGGACGCCAGAACTGTGAGAACTGTGAGGACCAACAGACAGAACTGAGAGGACTGACAGCCCGACAGCAGCACCAGCGAGCAGCAGCAGTAGAAGCAGCCGAAAGGGTGAGATGTGCTGGGGGCTGGGAGGCTGGCAGCACCCCTGCTTGCCATGTAGCTGGCCACCTCTACTAAATAAAGCATGAAAAGCCACCGAGGGCTCCAAGACTCTCCTTCCCTGACCCGTCTGCCCAGAACCATCCTGAACCTGCCTCCAGTGCTCCCATCCTGCCGCTACAACCCCTCTTTTACCTGTCTTTCTGGATCCATTGATAACCAGAACCATGCCTTGCTGGCACTACACCCTGGAATCATTGATCCTGGGGGCTGCTTCTGCAGTCCCTATAAAAGCCCTCAACCACACTGATTCTTCCTTGCCCTGGCATATTCCACTTGGGGCTATTCATCATCACCTGTGCTCCCTCCAAGGGGTGCCACCTGTAACAGTCTTTGGGTTCAATTCTTGGTGACATTATGAGTTCCTCTTTCTTGTTGCATGTAGGGCCCTCTGATGCTTCTTCACTGTAAATGTATGAATGGTGCTCGTGAAATGGGAGGCCACTATTGCTGGCTACAGTGGTTATTTTTCTGCAAAACATTGGCTTGTATGCTGCCAGAAGGCAGAGAACTGCCATTTCTGGCACCAGTAACATCTTTATCTTTCACTCCTAGTTTAGTGTGCCCTTACACCTTAGTGTACTGGGCTTAGTTGTATTCTGTTAGAGTTTGTATTGCTTTTGAAGGTTATGGGTACAGTGTCTCACACTCCTCATCAAAGGAAACTTATAGAAAACTGACATGTAGATTTTACAGCACAAATATTCTTGAGGGGTTGGAGTGTAGGGAAAATGAGTTAAATTAGACTTTGTCACCTTCCACAAAACATTATAGCCTATAAACTTGAAATGTTATGTTTTCCACCTGTGTACATCCAGCAAACAACAGATAAACCGTGTGTGCTACAATATATCAGCTATATGCCATAGGCAATTAACAGCATAAAAGGGGCTTGGAGACTTGGTTGCTTTTTACCATTTGGTTTTTAGTTCTTTCTGTCTCTCTGTCTGCCTGCCTGTGTATCTAATTCCCTGTTTCAGCATTAAATGCAGGATTCTTCTTCCATCTGCCTAAATCATCAATGAACATGCACAGCTTGGGGTGATTACACAACATTGACTATGGAATTAAGGCAAAAAGAGAAGGATGAAGAAAACAAAATGGGATGTGGCAAAAACGAGTATGATGGAGAATGACGGGTACCTTGATGTGGGAATACACATCTTAGGAAGAATGCGCCTACCCCTATTTATCACATATGGTGTTTTAAACCAATGTTACCTCAGTATAAAAAATGATGCCTTATTATTAGTCAATTAGTAATTACTTACCAATAAGATAATACTTAAAATTACTGACTATGGTACCTAAATTGGTAAAGCTAAAAAGTGAAGTCAGGATGGACTGATCCATAGAGAGAATTTGAGTGACCCACATAAGACTGACACACTGAAGAAGTAAGAATAGCTAAGTAATTATTTACAGACTTTACTCCACCTTTTTCACCTGAATATTCATTATGGATGTTTGCTGCTGCTATCCTTAACAGGAAGATAGACTAGTAAAGATCAGATTCAATCAAAAAATGACAAATATCCAATGTACAAATGGTTTAAATAAACATAAGTTTACTTCTAACTGAGAAGAAATCCAGAGTTGGACAACAAAATAGTTTCATGAATTTGTCAAAAAAAAAATACAAACTTTCTATCATCTATGTCATCCATGACATATTTTGGTCAAAAATACTTTTAGAATTATATTCAACATAACACAATACAGTGTCAAAACGAGCTAAAGAATAAGGAAAAGCACAGTTTTCCCTCTAAGAACATATGCATAAATCATACAGAATAATCCAGTATTTAATGCAATGGTCATCATTAAGTCACATTCAGCAGGAGAACCTGGGAAATCTGTAACTTACACTAGGCTTTAATAAGACACAGTAATGACTGAAGAAGTCTACAAATAAGCAAGAATTAATATGACAGTCTCTATTCCAGGGCTTTCTCTCGAGAATCAATAAGTAAGGAGGAAGAAATTTTGTTGCAGCTGGTAGGGAAAACTGATCATTGGAGCCAAAAATAATTGTTCCTTGTGAAAAAGCTAGGCATATGACTTGCATGAACTTGGTCTACTCAACCCAAACAATAGTCAAGGGGCCAGAGCTAGAAGACCGAAGCCTGAGAAGAGGCCTTAGGACACCATAAAATGTGTTTTGGGGAAAGGTGAAAATATGGGATCCATCTGCCATGTTATAGAAAGATACATCTCCAGCCTCATGATCCAGGAATATCCCTAACTTACGGGTTTTTTTTCTACTAGAGTAAGAGTAGTTTGTGTGCATATAGAGTGGGAAGGGATGAGAACCACACCCCAGTGACCTGGAGCAAGTGCCAAGAAAATATGTTGGAATAAATTACATCAAGAAAATATATCCTTATAGCACAGCCAGAAATCAATTAAATAGTTCATGCATCTCACTTTGACTTATTATCTGCAAAACAAAGATGGTGTGAGAATAGAAGTCCATGGTGTTAAATATAAGAGGAAGGAAGTGAAGCAGCAAATAGCCATGACAGGATGTTGAACAAGCAAAAAGAACTACACTGAGGTTCATCTTTGTTAAATGATCAAAAATATATGATAAAAAAAGTTAAAGACTCTAAAAAGACCAATAGATAACATAAAAAGATCACATCATCACACTTCTGCAAAAACAGCAAGGTCTGAGAGAGAGTGGAATGATATATTCACAATACAATAAAAGATAAAAAATGAACAGTCAAGATAGTCTACCCTGAAAAACTATCATTCAACTATGATAAGATAATAAAGCCTCTTTCAGATAAATAAAAGTGCCACTGAGGATGTTGAGATCAATGAGCCCTCTAACACTGTTACTGGGAATGTAGACTGGTTCAGCCCCTGTGGAAATTAGGATGGAGTTCCACAAAAGACTAAAAATGGATCCCCCATATGATCCAGTTATTCTAAAATCCCAAGTGTCTACCCAGAGACATAAAAATAATAATTCAAAGGGAAAGCTGCACATATTGCAGCATTATTAACAATTTCCAAGGTACAGAACAACCTAAACACCCACAAATATATGAGTGGATATAGAACCTGTAATGTATACACAATGGAATACTACTAAGCAATCAAAAAGATAAACTCATGCCACTTTCAGTAACATGGATGGAGCTGATTATGTTAAATGAAGTAAACCAGAAGGAGAAAGAAAAATTCTGGATGGTCTCAGTTATATGTGGAATATAGAGAAAATTAAAATAGAGTCAAATGAAGATAAACTTTAAAACTAACCTTTAAAAGATGATCACAGATCTAAGGGAGGGGAGGGGAATGGTGAGCAATAGAGGAAAAGGTGAAAACAGGGGAGGAGAAACACAGCTGGTTCTGGTGGAGGAATATGGGTGCTTTGATTGTGGGATAACTACAACCAAATTTAACAACTGGTGCTGGGAAATATGGACCACCACATGCAAAATAAGTAAAACTAGATTCAAACTTAGTTCCATATGCAAAAGTTATTTCAAAATGGATTAATGATCTGTGTATAATACCTGAATCCATAAAATACATAAAATAAAACATAGGTGAACGTAAAGTCGTAACTATTTAAGGCCCACATTCTTCTGGGCCTCGGTTATGCAACGTTCTTCAGAGAGAAGGATGAGCTTCTCCCTTTTGAATTTCTATATTAAAATATTTCCAAGCAGATAAAATATAAGTGACTTGACAAAGAAGCACATTTTATTTCTAATTCAGATAAAGTCGTGTTTTGGACTATAGCATTCTCATGTCATCCCCTCTCTGCCTCTTAAAGCCTGGACCCCCTGGTCTCCAAGGCCTGAATCCTCTCAGGAAAATAATTTTTATGAAAATTATTCTCTAAACTCCAATCCTTAATCATTAGTTTTAAAAAAGAAGAACCGGGGGCCTCCCTGGTGGTACAAGGGTTTAAGGCCTAGCATTATGAAGCTATCTGCAGCCACTACATCATGAGTTCAATCCTGGCCAGGTTGCTGACCCACATGGTGTGGCAGACCTCTCCTATCTTGCCCACTGCTCCTCTCAGCAGTGGTATTAGTGGATCCGACTGCTTTGCTCCCCATTCTGTCTCTGGTGATTCCTCTCATCCCCCACACCTCTGGCCCATACCCCAGTTCTTGTATGCATAAATAAATAAATATTTTTTTAAAAATGAACTACCTCAACTTGCAAATTCCACTTTTCATTTGGGATAAAATGCGTTTAACCCTGCCCCAATCACACCAAACATGCAGTAATTTAAAATCCAGGTTAGAAATGTCTATTTACTGTCTTAGGAGAGTAGGCAGAAAGGGATATTGAGGAAAAAGTAACTTCCATTCCCTTTACCAAAAAAAAAAAAAAGAAGAAGAAGAATTGCTTACTAATTTACTTCCTCATATAATTCTCAATAAATCACTTTACATAGGTTTGTTTTATGTAACATCTATACATATTATGTGTAAATGCATGACTTGCAGGAACAATGCTCAGTGAAATTAGTCAGAAACAGTAAGATAAAAACCAGATAGTGTCACTAATATGTGGAATACAGAGTAACTAAACAAGGAGTCAGATAAAGACAAACTTAAAACCTAACCCCTGACAGATGACTACAGAATTGGGGCTCCAATGGGATCAGGGAGTTGTAAGAACAAAGAGAGAGGAAGCACTATGAACTATAGTGTTGGATTATGGTAAGTTGGTGATGGAGTCACTATAGTGATAATACCTGGTGAGGTATCTAGATATTACTTCAAAAATAAAGAAAGGGGAGAAAAAAACAAATTTAAAAAAAAGAAAGTGTCATTTAAAATGCAAAACTATTAACAGTTGTTACTTCTGGGGGATCCAATTGAAGAAGTTATATGTGTGTGTGTGTGTCTATAATTATTTTTAAAATATTTAACTTTTTTGGAAAATAATGCAAATAAGGAAGAAATGTGTTTTGGTCTCTAAATAAAGGTACATGCATCTTCCATTTCACCACCCCTTACTTATTCCCCTACTCTGTCTGACTTTCTTGCAGTGTCAGAGTTTTCTGTGAAGGGACCAGACCAACCCATCAGGGTCCTGCTGGGGGCAGATGCCACTCTACCCTGCCAGCTGTCTCCGGAGCAGAGCGCAACACACATGCACATTTGGTGGTACAATTGAACCCAATTGTCCCCCACTGTGCTCGGGTACAAGGACAGGCAGGAGCAGGTAGGTGAGCAAATGCTGGAGTACTGGGGCAGGACCGAGCTGGTGGGGACCTTCATCGACAAAGGCGATGCGTCCCTGCTGATCTAGCAGGTCTGGCCCTCTGATGACAGCCAATACTGATGTCATTTTAAGGACAGTCATGTGTTCAGAGAAACCATTGTGCAGCTCCAAGTTATAGGTATGTCAGCTTGGCACAGAGTCTGTTATGGTGTCAAGTGAAGAAAAAGTTCACCTGCATTTGAATATGACATTTCTTGTGACATTCTAAATATTGATATGTTACTGCTTTACTTTGTGGAGCATAAATTTCCTACATGTGCAGTGTGGAAAAGGTACATATTCTATTTGTTTTTAAACACCAAAGGGCAATATTTCTGAGGATATTTGGACTTTCTAAAAAACCTTGTAGTTAATTGACTAGTATTAATTCGGTATCAGTATGTTAAATAACAGCTTTTACCCAAGAAGGACAGAAAAAGTTAAACTATTTTTTATAAGTTTAGTTTTCTCTGCTCTCTCAGATTGACATGAAATTTCTCTTGTTAAGGCAGGATTTCTTTAGGGAACCAGGCAGCACTCAAAGAGGAGGAGGGAAGATATTTATTTACACTGGCAGAGCCAGAGAAGATCTTTCTCCTAAGTTTGAGCAAGTAGGTAACAGAGTATTTTATTGCCTCAGCAGGGATAAATTTGCATTTTGAAGCAAGCAAAGAGTACAAAAACAGGAGACTCCTAAGTGGTTATCTGGATGTAAGGCAAGTATGTACCCTTGAGAGTATTTACCAGTTACTTCCTGAAACTTCCAGTCTAAATAGGCTTTTTCTCAATGTAACTTCAGACATTTTCCACTTCAGTCTCTGTCCAATGATAGAGAAAAAACATTAAGGTGTTTTGTTTTGTTTTTTCCTATCCACCCACCCATTAAGGTGAATTTAAAACTGAATCGCAGTTTAGCTAATGCTGATTGAGAACAATGTCTGACTTCTGAGATTCTGTTTGTTCATCAATCTTGTGTAGTGATGTTCAGCCTCCAACCTCAGGGTGTCCTAAGCCCTGGTGACCTAAGGTCTTGGGCACATGACTTCTCTCCTCTGGTTTTTGATCTGCCCCTCAGCTTCATATGATGGGGCCCAAGAATGATATGGCAGAATTCTTTAGGGAACCAGGCAGCACAGAGAGAGGAAGAGGAAAGGTATTTATGCTGGTGGGCCCACAGATCTTTCTCCAAAGTCTGAGACCAAAGCCTAGGTAGCTGGGTATTTATTGCCTTAGCAGGGGTACATTTGCACTTTAAAGCAAGCAAGGAGTACAGAACCAGGAGATTCCTAAGTGATTACCTGGATGAAAGTCAGGTGTGTGTCCTTGAGAACATTTATCAGTTATTCCCTGGAACTTTAAGTTCTCAGCAGCAACTGCCTCCAGAGGGCACCACCTGTGACAGTCTTTGGCTTCAGCCACTGGTTACAACAGGACAGTTATTCAGAGTCCACACTTTGAGTATGACTGCCATAGGGTTATTTAGACCAGAAGAGCTTTGTATGCACTATTTTTTATATAACTCTGTAAGAAAATGAGTTAAAATCAGGCTATTTTTTAAAAGTATTTATGTATACGAAAGCTGGGGTACAGGCGAGAGTCATGAGAGGTGACTCTCATCACAGACAGAGTGGGGAGCAGAACAGGCAAAACAACCAAAATACACTGCTGAGGGGAGCAGCAGGCAAAGCAGGAGAGGTCTGCTGCGCAATGTGTGTCCCCTCCCTGGCCGGGCATCGAATTCACGCTGCTGTGCAGCAGATGCTTCACAGTGCGGCCATGCTCAACCCACTGCACCACCAGGGAAGCTCCCAGGCTATTTTTTAAAATGTATATATTCATACAAGAACTGGGGTGCAGACCAGAGGTGCAGTGGGTGAAAGGAGTCACCAGAGACAGAGTGGGGAACAGAACAGGCAGGTTAACTGAAATACATTGCTGAGGGGAGCAGTGGGCAAAGCAGGAGGGGTCTGCTGCGCTGTTTGGGTCAGCTCTCTGTCCAGGGATCGAACTCGTGCTACAGTGGCTGCACATGCTTCGTAGTGTGGTGCTTAACCCCTTGCACCACCAGAAGACATCTCAGGTCATTTTTTACCTTCCACACAAGAAACAGAAATTTCCATGAAATGTTATATTTTTCACCTTTTGGATATCCAACATAAAACAGATGGGCCTTGAACTTACAACAGTGTATTAGTGGTGTGGTTGTGTGCACTTAACAGTGTAAAAGGGATTAGAAAAGGAAGTTGCTATTCTGCCTGACTCAGTATTGAAATCTCTCTTACTTTGTCTGCCTGCCTGTGTATACAGTCCCCTGTCTCAGTACTGTAGGACTACAAAATCTACCAAAGGCTCTAAATTCTCTTTTCGTCTATGAGAACTGATAATGAACCTACCTAGGCTAGGATGATTGCACAGCATTCACTATGATCACATTGGAATTAAATTTTTTAATTGTAAACTCATAACCCCTTCTCAGAATAAAAGTACAGGTATCAGTATGTTCTGTTCTATGTAACTAAGAAATAGTAAGATAAACTGATTAATAAAAATACTTTAGATTTGGGTAGTTACTTGACTGGGACTTCAATTACTATTCTGACACCTAGTAAATATGTAACTAGACAATTAAGTTACATAACTTAATTTCAATAGTTAAAGCCATATTTTACTCATACTCATCTATAAAATAATACATTGATGAGGTAGTATCAAGTTTTATGAGACTTAATTTGACATGAGCTAATGTCAAAATTTAAACTTTGAAAAATATAAGGCATACTTAATAAAAATTTAATACTTCATATTGATTGATCAGAGTTTCAATTTTAAATATGTTGATTTCTCTTCAACTATGACATGAATATACACACAGAGAAATATAGACACACACACTGGAATTTCTAAAATAAATGTTTTATTTTGGGTTATTTTCAAACAGAATGATCATATTGTATTTACAAAATAAAAAATACCAAGAGTGAAATAAACTTGTATTATGTTATGACAGTTTCATAAATTAGCAGCAACATTTTATTATATCATACATGTGGAGGTTAGAAGTTCACAATCAACTTGTCAGCAGCAGCATGTTTCCAGTGAAGGTGCTAAGGCAGGTTCTGTTTCTTGACTCCCTTCTAGCTTTTGGTGATTAGCCTTGACTTGTGGCAGTAAAACCCCATTTACCAAAGGCATTCTCCCTGCTTATAAATCTATGTCCAAATTTCCTCTATTGGCATGAAAACCAATAACATTAAATTAGAGACCCTCTGTACTCTATCAACTAATTAATCTGTGACAACTCCATTTCCACATAAGGTCTTATTTTGAGAGGTTAAGATTTCAAGTAATCTTTTAACACTGAACTAAATATTTCTTAAGTTGTATCATTTGAAGTACTATGCTCTAGAAACAAACCTGTGTTTTATGTTCTTTTCCTTCCAGGAATCGAAACAATTTAAAACACAGCTTGAGCCCAGGGATGCCTATACCTGAGAGCATATGACACATTTGGTACTCTGGTGAAAGTCTGGAGGATCTTATTTTTGAATAAGAGAATATTATGCTTTAAAAATAAAAAAAAACTTTCTCAATATGTTTCATATCTTCAGATGTTACAAAAATCCTAACCCTGTGATTCTTGTATTCAAAGAATCTTTCCTACTTGTACAGACATGCATTCTCCACTGGGTGCTCAAATGTGACACATTATAAACTTTTTGTTGTTGTTTTACACTAAATATTTTTCATATTTTAATATCCATTCATGTAAGAATATTCATTTGTTTATTATACATCACTCAAGCACTTTCTGAAAATGAGTGTTAATTGATAGTAAAATGCTAATGCTATAGATTATTTGGAGTATGTATTGGAATTTAAGTTAAATTCAATTTAAAAAAAATAAAACCTTAAATTTATATTGTCTTGAAAAAAAATTGAACCATAGAGTAAATTCAATAAATAATTCAATAAATGTTAAATTTAAACACAATCAATATTTAATATTTTCCTTGTATATTTTTTAAAGCAATGTGAAAACATTATGGGCCTGTCTTCAACAGTGATATGGCATGAATATGGATATAGACAAACCAATTGTATCTAATGATGTACCATATGTCATAAATAAGAGTTATGTATTTTCATTTGAATAGTACATTATATTTGTGACTGGATTATTAGCTTTATTATAACTAAAAACTAAAATATCTATGAATGCATATATTCTTATTTATAAAATTAATTTATATAGTTTTTAATCTTTTAAAATTGTATGATACCACAAAAATGTATTGCTTCTTTATATATTATCCTCCTTTCAGAACTCATAATAATTTCTGAACTTATAATAAAGAAATGTTAATTAAACTTTATACCAGTGGAATAATTGCAACTTCTATAATTGATAATCTTCAATAAAAAGAACTGTGTTAAAGAGTTATTTTATAAATGATATCATTTTCTAATGTAGATTTTCCTTTAAATTATGTTACTTAAATCCCAAGGATGGGAAAGAATAGTATATTCTATTATAATGCTTAGGAGATAATTCTTACATAATCAAAAATTGTTCTATAATTTCAGTTATATATCTGCATGTTGCTCCACCAATATCATTGCTCCACGAATGACATCACAAAATATCATTGACGAAACAGTGGCAGCAGCAAATAAAAAAAAAAATCCTTATCCAATCACCTGTTGAAAAGAACTTAGGTTTTTTTCTGACTTGCAATTGTGAACATTGCTAAATCATATGACAAAATATTGCAAAAAAAACAAATCTTAGAGATAAATGAACTGGTACTAAAGGAAACAGGGGCAGGGGTAGAGGGGATCGAAGAAAGAAGGGGATAAGACATTAACAAACAAGGTTTGGAGGAGTGTGAGTGAATGGAGAAGTAAAAATGTAACCCCAAACTTTTATAGATATGTAAATAACTAAAATTTTTAATTTAAAAAAGGAAATAATCAAGGGTGTAAAAATGCACATTTGGGTAGCAGAAATAAAGTTATGGCATGAAAATATACATAGAAAACCCTGAAGAGTTAACTAAAAACCATTAGAGAATGGAGATGTATCTACACCATGGTGTACTTTCAGAGGGCATGAAAGTCCCACATACTTTGCCATGATCATCTCTTTGATTGGGTTGTTCATAAATAGTATTCATTTATAATAATTCAGTATAATACCAACAAAATTCCTGGTATATCACAGTTATTATTTCATGAACATTACTATTGAATTCAAGACTAGAGCAGAAATACTATCTCAACCTGACCAACCAAATTAGTGTTGTACAGTTTTAGCATGTCAGAATATGCATGACTGTAACCTTTTCAGAGATTGAGCAAAAAATTAAGTTCACAAAATGATAATTTAAAAGTAATTTAAAGTAAGAAGAGAGACTGGAAAGAAGCTGCCTGAGAAGCTTCCCTGCTTTGTTCATGGGAGAATAGCTTAGGAAAGTCCAGACAGGAACTGGACTTAGAGAATTCTGTGATTTGGGGTGAAAACAGACCACCTTGAACATGAAAGACCAATGCCTGATTGTGTGTGATGGAAGTAATGCTGAGGTATCCAACATTAAACACCTGAGTTCTGTGGGGGCAGTTAAAGTGATACAAGCCACAACTGGGAAGCACAGAGAACACTGCTCTGGATCTAATGGAAGAGGAAGATATGTATGAAAGTGTGATACAGTGAGAGAAGGACATGTCTCTCTTCCTGCCTCATCAGATAAGCATTCCTATCTCTTGTATTTACCCTCCTTTAAAACTTTGTCTTTTTATAGACCTTTGTGATCAGTCCCTTACCAGTTGTATGGAGTGCAAAAAAAAAAATTACCAATCAAAAAAGAAAGCAAACATTGTAAAATTAATTAATTAATTAATTTTATATAAAGATGTCAAAAAATAAATAAAATAAAACCTCTCTCCTCACACTCTAAGGAAAAGAAAGGACATTCTCAAGAAGATAGTATGGAAACTAAACACCAGAGGTTAACAAAGCAAGCTGATGCCTACCCCTGCCAATCTCCCCAGATCTCCAAATGCTTGCATCAAAAGGACATGCCAACACTTTCCCATCTCCTCTTTGTTTACTCCTTTGTACAAATACCACTACCCTCTGCCCACAGGACACTGGTCTTTAAGACATGAGCGTGCCACCGTCTTCAGTTTGTTGACAAATTAAACTATGTTCCTTCTACTCAAACTCTATTTGCTTTTATTGCCTGAGGGGAACTCAGACCAACATTTAACAATGGGTGCTGGGATGGGCCAGGGGGACAGGGTTCCCAGCGAGGTAGACTAATTCAGAAAGGTACAACATCTGCCTGCCAATTTTCAGGTATCAAGAAGATACAGTGAAACTGAACTCAAAAGTACCAGGAAGCTTCATGGAAAACCCAGTGAAAAATGGCAGAGAAACAGATTTGAAACCTAGAAAGGAGGGCTACTGTTGTACCATCCATGCACACTATGTTACAAATGATAGGTTCACTTAATAATCTCCCTCACCCAAAACTACAGCTACAGACTATAACTTCCTGACTTATGATGCCATCGACTGGGAAACTGGAATTTCTGCATCCTTATCTAGAAAAGCATAAATTTTAAAAAATACAACAAATGCACCCCAAATAACTCAGAGGAATACTATACCACACACAGAGAAAACATATCTCAAGATCTCAACCACAAAGACATGGAAGAGCTAGTCTTCTTATCAGATACAGAGTTCAAAGTTGCCATGACTAGGTAATTCAAAAATATGGACTTACTTAACCCATATCTGATTAAAATATGAAAAGAAAATAGACATAACACAGAAAAGCTGATCAAATATATAGGAACTCAGAAAAAAATGAATGTCCTACAAAATAAAACTAATGGAAAGAACAAAATAGAACCTTTCAGTATGAAAATACTTAAGATGCAGAATGTAAATAGATCAAAAGAGAAGAGTAAAAATAAAAAATACTGTAGGAAGCTCTGGAAAGAGATAGCAAATAGAACCTCATCAGTGCTCTTGAAGTTGGTGATACACAAAGACCTAGGTGAAAAAAAAGAGATACAAAGAAAAAAAATTGAAGAAATACTTGAGAATTATCCAGCATCATGAGTAAAGGCAAAGATCAGAGCAAGAAGAGAAAATATAATTTATTTAAAGAAATAATAGAGGGCCTCCCTGGTGGCGCAGTGGATTAAGCAACGCACTGTGAAGCAAACCGCAGCCACTGCAGCATGAGTTCGATCCCTGCTGCCGGCCAATGAGGTGACCCACATGGTGCGGCAGACCTCTCCTGCTGTGCCTGCTGCTCCCCTCAGCAGTGTACTTCTGTTGATCTGACTGTTCTGCTCCCCGCTCTCTGTGGTGAATCCTCTCACCCCCCCACGCCTCTGGCCTGTACCCCAGTGCTTGTATGCATAAATAAATAAATCTTTTAAAAAAAATTAAAAAAATAAAGAAATAATAGAGACATATTTCCCAAACCTGAAGATGTAACTGTGTATACTCAAATCCATGAAGGTAAAAGATCTCAGGATTAATAAACAGAATGAGTCTAAATGAAGATGCATAGTAGTGAAATGTCCATGAGCATAAAATAAGGAAAGATTATTGAAACTGGCTAAGATGAAACAGATAATTTATAAATGAACCCTAACCAGATTAACATTTACTTCTCTAGAAATGCTATAGGTGAGGAAATAACAAATTGATTTGATCAAAATACTTAAACTTTAAAACTACATGCCAAGAACAATCTATCTTTCAAGGTCCTCCATGAGAAGGGAAAATAAATACATTCTCAGACAAACAGAATAATAAGGCATTTGTAAACACTACCCCCCTTTCAAGAGAATTTTATTGGCCTAATCAAATAGAGATGTGGGCACAAAGAACTGAACAAGGAATTTAATAAACCACAAAACTATGGACAAAATGTTAGTAATAGACTTTATATATTTATAATCACATTAAATGTAAGTGGTCTAGGGGTCTCCCTGGTGGCGCAAGGCATTAAGTACCACACTATGAAGTATCTGCACTCACTGAAGCACAAGTTCGATCCCCAGCCAGCAAGGTGACCCACATGGTGCAGTAGACCTCTTCTGCCTCATCTGTTGTTCCCCTCAGCAGTTTATTTCAATTAATCTGCCTGCTCTGTTCCCTACTCTGTCTCTCCTGAATCCTATTACCCCCTACACCTTCGGCCTGTTGAATGTTAAAACACTAATTCAAAGGAATATATGTATACATTCATTTCAGCACCATGTAAAACCACAAACTTATGGAAAAAGTTGTGCCTAAATGACAAATTAATGGATTAAAAAGAAAGGTTTTATGTACAAAAGAAAATACTATTCAGTCATTAAAAAAAAAGTATAAATGAAACAAATATAGAACTGCAGGAGATTATGTTAAGTAAAAGAATTAGTGAAGGAAAAGTCAAATATAAAATGGCTCACTCATATATGGAATTTGAGGAACAAAATAAAAAAAAAATCCATACTAAATAGAGAGAGGTGAGGAGCAAAGTTAGGAGGAGGTCCAAATAAAATTTTGGACTACTAGATCAACCAAAGTAGTGGTTACTAAAGGGAAAGTTGAAGAAGTCTAAATAAATCTGGAAAAGGGGTTGATTGTATGGTGAAGGATAGAATTGAACTTTGAATACTGTAATTAATGTAATACATAGAGGTATTAATTTACAATGATACACAATTGAAATTTATGTATTATAATGCAATGCTACTCAAATTAAAAATATGTTAAAAACTTTAAAAACTGTCTATTTTCTGAGACTATATTGTATGAGAAATACCACAAGACTCAATTGAATATCTGTTCAAAATAATTAATGATTCTTTAATGTTGTAAGCTATGACCTGAGTATATAAAATCAGTTGTTTCTATATGTTAATAAACTCTTAGAAAAGTAAATTAAGACTACAATATCATTTGCAAATGTATCAATAAGGTAAAAAAAAAAAACCTAAGAATAAATTTAAACAAGATGAATATCCTGTCACTGTAATCTATAAGACACTGATTTAAAAAAAATTTGAAGATACAAATGAATGGGGAGATATCCCATGCTCAGAAAATGGAAGAATTAATTTTTTAAGATCTTCATACTACCAAAAGCTATATAGTTTCCACAATCGCTATCAAAATTCCAAGAGCATAAATAGAGTAAACAATCCTAGAATGTGTATAGAATCATTAAAGTACTTGAATAGCCAAAGTATCTTGACAATGAAGGAAAAAAAAAAACAATAGAGCAATCACATTTAGTTTATAGATCTCAAAATATATTAAACAACTATAGTAAACCAAACAGTATGGTTCTGACATAAAAGCAGACACATCAATACAACAGAGAAGAGAAACAATTTATGAAAAAAGAGATAAAAGTAAACAATGGTGAGAGGACAGTGTTGCCTCCTCAATAAACAGTGTTGGAAAACTGGACATTCACATGTAAATAAATTAAACTGAAATACTCTTTTTAAATATACACAAACATCACCTCAAAATGAACTAAATACTTAATTTCATCTCATGAAATGTTAAACCCGGAAGAAAAACAAACAGGGTAATCTTCTTGACATTTATCTTGGCATTTTTTTTTAAATTGACACCAAAAGCAGAAACAATAAAAAGCAAAATAAACCAGAGTGACTATATCAAACCAAAAAGTTTCTTCACAGGGCATCAAACAATGAAGAAAATGAAAAGAACTTCACAATGGCAGCAAATATTTGCAAACAAATCTGATAAGAGATTACTATCCAAAATGTATAAACAATTAATAATTCATATAAACCAGGAACAAATATATCCAATTTAAAATGACTGAGAAATTGAATATTTTTCCAAATACATAAAGATGACAAGAATATTAAATATTTTCAACATCACTAGTTTTCAAGAATTCTTTAAGTGCCTGGATTGGGTTATCCCTGGTGTCTTCTAATTCTAAAACTCATTACTTCTACAATTGTAACAAATGCAGCTGCTTCCATTAGTTAGGCACATAGATGGTATTGGTGATAATTGGATATAATGAACTGAGGCAATTATGGGAAAGGATAGTACAACCTCAAACCATTTAAGGAAATATAACCATTAAAGTAACTATAACTTCTATGCCTCAAATTATCTTCTTAAGCATGTAGATAACAAAAACAAAAAAAAAACCAGGATTTAGGAATAATTTTAATAAATATTCTCAACTTTTATGATTAATTGCATATTATAATAAAATTTTCCTATTATTTTAGTATTTTCATGGTTGGATTAGTTTAGAGTAGTGTTTTCTAGAGTATAAAGACTATGGGATTTTATGACCTTTAGAGTAGAAAACAGTTTTCAAGCTTTATTTGACAAAATAGTTTATCACAGGACTAATATATTGCATGAAACCACACTTTGAGAATCACTGTTATAGGGATATTTATACTAGAAGAGCTTAATGCCCACCATTTTTAACTCTCATTAGCCATCCTGCTATTAACTTAACTTTTTAAAATGTAAGCTTATAACTCCTTCTTAGAATGAAATACAGGTATCAAGATGTTCTAGTCTATGTAAATGAGAAAAGAGTTAAATTGACAAACAAAAATACCTTGGATTTGGGGAGTTATAAGACTGGGGCTTCAATTCCTGTTGTAATATCCAGTAAATATGTAATTATGGATAAGTAAGTTACATAACTCAAATAATAAAAGTCATAATTTACTCATCTATAAAATAGGAATAAATGTTTACAAGGGATATTATTTAGTTTGTCATGAGCTAATGTCAAATTATGAATTTTCTAAAATATAAGACATAATAAACAAGAATCTAGGACTATGTTCATTGATCACAATTTCAGAGTGCCTACTCTTCCTATATATAATTTTAAGTATGTGGATTTCTCTTCAAGTATAACATGACTAGATATATCTATATGTGTGTATATGCAAATATAGTATATATATTATATATGTATAAACAGACAAACTGGAATCTGAAAAAGATCTTTTACTATTTTCAGAAAAAAATGATCATATTACATTTACAAAATAAAAAAAATCAAGACTATACTAGTTTGCTAAGTCTAATATTATGTAATAAAGTATCAGTAATTTAGAAATGATAGAAGTATTATATCATAGTTGTAGATGTTAGAATTCTGAAATCAACTGATCAAGAGGATCAAGTTTCTGGTGAAGATGCTAAGGTAAGATCTGTTCCATGCCTCTTAAAATTATTAACTATGATAACAATATAATAAAATAAGATATTAAGTCAAGAGGGACCAAAGTATCAGGAGGAATGGAAATTCTCTGATGAGGTGGAATTACTGGAAGAATAGGAATAACTAAGTATTCCAGTACAAGACAATATACCTCCTGTTTCACCTGTAAGTGTAACAGGATGCCATCCTTAAAGGAAAGGTAGAAAAATTAGGATGAAATTCAATTACAAGTATTACAAATCTGATATATAAATGGCTGAAAGAAATAAAAGTTATTTCTAATTAAAAATAATTCTGGAGGGGCCTCCCTGGTGGTGCAGGGTGTTAAACACTACACTATGAAGCATCCACAGCCACTGCAGCACAAGTTCGATCTCTGGCCTGGGAGGTGACCCACATGGCACAGTAGACCTCTCCTACCTCGCCTGCTGCTCCCCTCAGCAGTGTGCTTCAGTTAATCTTCCTGTTCTGCTCACCAATCTGTCTCTGGTGTCTCTTCACACCCCCACACCTCTGGACTGTACCCAATTCTTGTATGCATAAATAAATCTTTAAAAAAATAAAAATAATTCTGGAATTGTAAAACAAAATAGTTCCTTGAAATTGTCAGAAACACAAATTCAAGTATATGTAAATTTAAAAAAATTTATATTAATAAAAAAAAGAAAAAAAACACAAATTCATTCTATCTTCTTTGTCATCCATGTAATGTTTTGGTGAGATATTTAGATTTCCATACATCTTGACACATTACAGTCATCAAAAAAGTAAAGAGAACATGTAATTTTTCTTTGAGATCATATACCATAAGTCATGCATAAAAAATAAGTTTATAATGGATTGATTATCACACATTCATCAGTAGAGACTAAAAAGTCTAGTTTTTACATTGGACTGATATAGGGCATAATGAGCATAGGAGTCTATAAACTAAAAAAGAGACCAAAATTAAGAAACAAACATCAATCTAATTCCTGGAACTTTATATTGAGAACTAACCAGTATGGAGGAATACAAATATTTTGTATCTGTTAAAGAAACTTGTATTTCACTGGAGCTAAAAATTTTTGATAATCATAGAAAAATAGACATATAAATTATAACATCTCTACTTAGGCAATAGTCAAGTAGCCTGAGTCAGGATACCAAAGTCTGAAAAATGGTCTTAGAACACCAGAGAATGTGTTGTGTAAAAAGGTGTGAATGCGGTATCCATTTGTCACATTATAGAAAGATATAACTGCAGCCTTATAATCCAGGAATATCCCCACAGTATTGAGTTTTTCTCTTAGAGTAATAGAGGTTTCTGGGAAAGTTAGGGCCCAGAGCTCCTCCTTAAAGAGCCTGATGGCCCAGAAACCATTCTGTGGCGATATTCTGACCATCCCTTTCTTTGTTACATCATCTCTACAAACTCCTATGTCATAGGAAACTGAGTTACTAACATCCACCTCCCAATAAAATCTCCCTGAAGTGATGTTCAATTGACCAAGCACACAGTGAAAGGAGTCAAATCTTTGTGGAGAGCTGGATAGTTCTTCACTCCTCTTTCGGCAGGTTACTCCTTTCCCATTTTCAGATAGGAGGAGGGCAGGATGGGCAGTGGCTTCATCCAGAACCAAGTTGACTACAAAGATAAGTGAACCATCAATTTCCTGAGTAGGATCACAGTTATCTTGGACCAGAGGGTCCCCATTCTGTGAGGATTCTGACTCTGGGTAGATGCAGCTCACCTGCGTCTCTTCCTAAGACCACCCCACAAAGAAGAGCAGCTGTCCTGGACCATCATAAACTCACCAGTTTTATATTCTTCTTTCCTCTGATCTGGAAAAAATATATATAAACATGAGAACCTACTTTCCAGATAAAAGATCAAGATGACTGTCTTTCCAGAACATGAGAATAAACACCTGAGAATTAATTCAAGAATGGCAGCAAAAAAATATTATTTTATATAGGTGCACGTCTTTTCATAACTGCTAAATTATGTCTGACTTGAAGACCTAATCTATCCATACGTTTTCCTAATCCAATATTCTCACTGATTAAGTGTCTACAATCCTATACCTAGGATGTTAGAGAGAAATTATTGATACTGTCAGTTTCTTTTTGGTATGGTTTTCATAGATTTTATAGCATATAATATCCTTTCATCTATCTGAAATCATGATGCAAAATGCATTCAGTCTTCCAATGTTTTGTGACTAGAACCAGTAAAATTGTAAAAATAAAATGTTTCAAACAAAGTATCTGTTAAAATAGTGAGTAATGTATTGAGTTCATGCATATTTTTATGTTTTACTGATTTTCAATATATTGGTATACACATAGTAATCATTTGAAATATCTTTGAGAAGATTTTCATCTAAGAGTTTGTCACTCACCACCATCCAATATTGCATTCGTCCAGCCTGTAATAAAACAAAATAAGAAACTCTTAAGTTTTTATTTCTCTCCATTTTTTCTGTGTTTATTTTTCAATTTCTTGCTCTTTGACACATTTCTTCTAATTCCTTTTAACTCATGTATTCTATCCTAGATCTTCATATTCTATTTTTTTCAAACATGATAACAAAAATAGTCAGAAGGAGAACAGACATATAGAAGCAAACTGTTGTGATGAGCAGAGGAGAAAGTAAATAAGGTCATAAAATAGGAGATGAAGGAAGGAATGGAGGAGGAGAACGTGCTTAATCACTTTTAGTTTATACATCAGATATAATTTATTGAAACGATTGAAAATTAGATAATGTTTCAAATGCTTATTTGTCAGTACAAACTTTTTTTTCTTCATTCAACCCCTTGCTATAGGGATAGGACCCAAAAGAAACAGAAAAGTGGGGTTCTCTGAAGGATAAACATTCACCTGACTTGAACTTAATCTTCCTCTTTTCTGACAAAAAATATACAAACATACATATATAACTATTTTTAATCATAGAGAAAGGCAATTAAAGGCATATACCTGTCAGTATTTGTGTCTTCAAACTGGTTATGTAATGTCTATTTTTTAAATGGTTTTTAGCAAAACCAAGAAATACCCAAAGTCTAAGTCATTTGAAAACTTCACTGTGATTTTAAAAATATAAACTAATGTAAAGGGACATGAGCATTTAAACACTTCTTTATTGGATACTAAAAATGGTTTAACAATTTATTGAATTAGTAGTTGAATTAATTAAAATAAGATGGAACAAAAAATACAGGAAAGGAAATTTAGATAACATCATGAAAAGTTGTACAGCATAGAGCATTTGGGAATGTGATAAATAGAAGTGGGCTATCTACATTCAGAATTACACTTGACATCAATATAGACAAAATGCCTGAAAGATCAACAAAAGTAGGAGCTTAGCAGTTTTCAAATCTGAACTCTTTAAAAATGGGGGCAATAAAATGTACAAAACAATGGACATTCCATATCAGAGAATAATTAGGACAACTCACATTACAGGGACGTTTTCTACTGAATGAAGAAAAATCTCATGTTTCTTAACCTAATATTTCTTAACTCAAAAACTGTATGATGAATTTAGAGTAGAATAAGGAAGATAGAGAGCACATGATAATATAACACAGGAAGCAAGTGAATAATGGAAATGGTGAGAAAAGAAATTAATATCAGAGGAGTAAAGGAAGTCTAAAAGAAATAGAAAAGGTATATTTGAATTTAACAAGATGGAAGAGGAAAGTGGAATGGGTGAAATGTGGAATCTGGAAATAATGGCAAAAAATAATGCCAAGAAATATATCAACATAATAAATGTCAGAAAACATTACCCATTTCTTTCCTAAGTTCACCTGGAAAATTCATGTAAACATCACAATATACCAATAAAAAAATCAAACTGAGCCAATTCTCCATTGAACAAAAATTGGCAGAGTAAATGTAATTTGCAAAATAAAGCATAAAATTTCAAAGAAAAAGTCAAGGAAGCACATTTTATTTAGAAACATGAGGGAAAATATTGAACTTTCTGAAATGACAGAATAAAAGAAGATGGAAAACACTGGATAAAAAAACTAACTGCAATGGTATCTGTTACAGTATCTGCTTTCAATAGAATAAAGGATATACATAATTCAAGATTAACAAAATAAAATATTTTCATAGAAAATGTATTTTAATAGAAGTGTACTGATACTGATTTTAGTTTTTCAAACTTTTATGAGATGTGAGATTTAACAATGTGTCTTTAATTGAAAGATAATTTGTATAATTAGTGGCCAGCAAATGTTTAAATTCCAAGAAAATGCTGCAAGATATCACAGAGCAAGAAAGCAAATGACTATAATGCATTGATACAACCTTTACTGTTGCCTGATGATTTCTAATTCTTTGCATTTGACAAAAGGAAGATAGAAGTTTGTTAAGTGGTCAATTGATAGAACTTTCAAAACTAGCTTTGGTAATAATGCACTCTCTAAATTTATAATTTACATCAACATTTCAAAGGATTAACTAACATAATTGTAAAAAATAATTCCTTCCATTACCCTTAACTTGCATATAAGTACATGATCTCTCAGCAAGTAAATCATTCATTTATAAGCAAATAGAAAATAAATGGAATAAAATTAAAGTTGATTACTGACTCATGAACATGTACTTAAAGGCAATATATTTATAGAGCTAAAGGAATTTTAGCATGACATGAGCACTGTTAGAAGACGATCCTTAAAATTTTTAAATTGTATTAATTTTTTAGAGGTAACATTTGTTTACAACCAATATGATTCAGAGGTATAGGTTCCTATCACTTCAGATATATACTATCACACCACTTAAAACCTCTATATATGTTAGCACACTACCATAAACCTCCCTGGCAGCCATATTTCTCTACCATGCACCAATATGACCCCAGAGACATTGGAGCTATTTTTTTTTTAAGATTTTTTTTTTCTGATTTAGTTTGTTTTGCTTTGTTTCACTATATTCCACATAAATTAAATCATCTGGTATTTATCCTCCTTGTGCTGATTTATTTTCCTTAGCATTATCCACTCCAGTTCCATGCATAATTTCACTAATGGCAAAAGTTCATCTCTTTTTTTTTAATTAATGAATAATATCCCATTGTATATACGACCACATATACCTAATCCACTGATCTCTAGGGCACTTAGGTTGTTTCTATAACTTGGCTATTGTAAATAGTACTTTAATGAAAATAAGCATTCACACATCTCTTCAGATTAGCTTTTGTGCATTCTTTAGCAGATTCCTAGGAGTGGCATTATTGGGCCATATGCTACATTGCTCTTAATTTTAAAAGACAAATCCATACTTGTTTGCATTGGGACTTGACCAGTCTACATTCTCACTAACATTATATGAGGGTTCCATTTTCTCAACTCCCAACACATTTGTTTTTTATGCTATTTTTGATATGGGCAGAGAGTGTTATCTCATGGGGCTTTAGATATGCATTTCCAATAATAAGTGATGATGAACATTTTTTTGTGTGCTTGTTGGCATCTGTATATCCTCTTTGAGGAAGTCTGTTTAGTTTTTCTGCCTATTTTTAAAAAAGATATATATATATTTATGCATACAAGAACTGGGGTACAAGTTAGAGGTGTGGGGGTTGAGAGACTTCACCAGAGACAGAGTGGGGAGCAGAACAGTTGGATCTACTACTGAAATATACTGCTGAGTGGACAATGGGTGAGAAAGGAGAGGTCTGCTGTGCCACGTGGGTCACCTCCCTAGCCAGGGATCAAACATGCTGCAGAGGCTGCAGAGAGCTTCGTGATGATGTGACTTAACCCCTGGCACCACCAAGGAGGCCCCTCTGTCTATTTTTTATTGGATTATTTATTTTCTTTTGATGAACTCTATGATGCAATATTAAACCTACGATGAAATTAAACAAATGCACACACACACACACACACAAAATTTCCTGAAAATTCCCTTTGTGCCAAAACATTCATCAATAAAGGGATATTTAATTTATCTGTCATTTATTGATTATTTTTGAGATTATTTAAGTAGCTATTACTCAGTTGTTAATTTTAATATTTTTGAATGGTGTTAAATGCATGTCAGGATCAACCAGAATCAAATTTATGTGAATTTGAATTTAACAAAATCAAAATAAATATTAACAAAGTCATCGGAAAAGAAACAGATAAGAAGTATGAAATGGAGGTGGGGTGAAACGTTCTAAATAAAATCACATTTGTACATTTGAGATATGACATTCATATCAGAAACTTTTTTTAAAAAATAGCAAAATTTCACAGGTAAACTATTAATAACCTTGAAAGATCAGAAAGTAACTATCTTCATAAATTGAAATAAAATGAAAATCAAGAACCAAGAAGTGATAAATAGAACAATATATTAAAAACATCCATTAGTCAAATACTATAACTACAGCTTTATTCATTTATCACATACTTCATAAAAAATTAAAAGTTAAAAATTACAAATGTCAACATACATGTTTTCAAAGGATTTAGAAATTAGGAAACTTAAGGTTCCAAATAATTTACCATTAACTTAGTGAATGTTATACGCATTCTCCACTGCTGGGTACAAGAAGAAATGAGAGAGGAAATAACAGCATGGGAGTATGTAAAATGGGGTTTCCTTTAGAGGAAATAAATTTTTTAAATGGTCTTTCATTACCCTATTTTTTAATGAATATATGTGAAATATGTTTGTAAGTCACAATCAAAAATAGGCACCTAGTAGAATTTAATAACCTTAAATCTTTTTTATTTTTATTTTTTATATTTTTTGTTATAATGTTTTGGACATTATTTTATTGCTCCCCTTTGGTATAATCCCCAAAGTTCTCTTACCACTACAGCACCTGAGACCATTACCATAGTCCTTCATGCTCTTCTCTCCCCTGTTTTGATCTCTTTCCCTCCCTGCCCCCTGCTGTACGGCACTAAACTATGTTCAAATGCAAGTTTTGTCTTTTTCCTCACCCTTTGCTAAGTTTCTTTATATTCCACAATTAGATACCACATCACAACTATGAGAATAGCCCATACTGAAACACAAAAACAAATAAACAAACAAAGAGAACAAATAAATGCTGGCAAGGATATGGTGAAAACGAACCCTCTTTAACTTCTGTTAGGAATGTAACCTGGCCCAGCCACTATGGAAACCTGTACGGACTTTCCTCAGAATACTAATCATGGATCTACCATATAACTTAGCAAAACCATTCCTAGGAATCAACCAAAGGACAAAAAACACTTATTTGAACAGATACCTTCACTTCTATATTTATTGCAGTACTATATGCAATAGCTTAGATACGTAAACAACCTGTTTGCTCACAAAGAGAAGAATGGATCAAGAAGAGGTATATATACATAAAAACATGCCATTTATGGAAACATAGTTAGAGCAAGAAGAGATTATGCTCAGTAAAATTAGTCAGAAGGAAAAAGAGAAATTTCAGATGGTTTCACTTAAATGTGGAGAAAAAAATGAAGATACGATATAACTTGCAAGCTGCCAATAGATGTGAGTGATACAGCAGGGGAGAGAAAGGGTAAGGAGGCAGCTCAAAACTGTGGATAGATGAGCACAGGGACTATAGTGATGGATCATGGGTGTTGTGGTGGTGGGAGAATTACAAAATCTACACAAGAAGGAAGAAATCAAATACTTTCCCAAATATGACAACAACATAAGAAAATAAATGCATTTAATGAAATAAATAAAATTATGTAAATCAATGAAATTTTAAATGGAAAATTAAGACTTTCCATCATTTCTTAATGTTTGGAAAGGCTTGCATAGTATTGGGCCCTTACACATATAGATCCTAAATGAACTTTCGCTAAATGAATTTTTGAACTCAGTAAATCAAGTTTCTGTCAGCCTAATATTTTATATTTCCCAAGGTTCATAAACCAAACAGTCTCATATCTCTGAAAGCCAGAGTTTGAAAGGAGTTATGAAGATAGAGTGAAAAAGGAAGATTAGAAATGAATAAAAGTTAAGGAAAAGAGTTAGGGAAGATATAACACAAAGAAGTTCATTTAAGTAGTGGGAAGGAAGGAAGGAAGTGTAGACATTGAGAAGGGTGATAAACAGCCAGTGACTAAAAGAACAGAGGACATTTA
Source organism: Galemys pyrenaicus (assembly GCA_019455555.1). Taxonomy (NCBI): domain Eukaryota; kingdom Metazoa; phylum Chordata; class Mammalia; order Eulipotyphla; family Talpidae; genus Galemys; species Galemys pyrenaicus. Next base: position 16,382 of record JAGFMF010012178.1, on the reverse strand, counting down.
TCACACAAAGAAAATTGTCATTGACATAATATTGGGAGTAGAGTGTTATAAAAGTTATTTTACCATATTTTTTCTGAAGGTCATCTGAAAACAAAAGAAAAATAAATGTAAATATTACCCAAAAATGAAAAAAAAATTAAATTGTACTGGAAAGTTTACATCTTAATTAAAACCTATTGGGTTACAGAACTCATGCACCAAAATGCATACACAGACACACTCAAACATCTGCAACAGCTGGAACTAATAGTTCACTTTTGTCCAAACAATACTTTTTAAAAAGCATAGAAATGCAATTAAAAAACTGACAGAGAAAACTTTTCTCAAATACTAGCTGTAACGGTAACTTACAAAAAAGTGCTCTTGATTTCACTTGATACTGATTTGACACTTATTATTCAGTTTTCCCTCTGCTTAGGTCATTGACTGCTATGAAATATGATAGTCGGTTCTCAATATAGTGACAACTGTGCTGTGCAAAGTAGCCACAAGCAATCATAGTGTCCAAAGAAACAAAATGATTCCAAAAAAATTCACTTAGTTTCCCGAGTGCCTTGTTCCCTACATTTGCATCACCCCAGAGCTCCTAGCCTAGTTTGATGTGAGTTTTATCTTAACACATTAAATTAGACAACAAGCAAATCGATGAAAAAATAAATGTGGATTTGCAATTAAGAGGATAATCACTGAGAGAAGATAGCAGTATAAGAAGCAGGTGAGACCCTAACTAGGTGTTGAGAACAGTTGCAATAATAAATATTTTCATCATCAGTAAAAGGATGAACACTCTATCAGTGAAATGCAACAAAATATATACTCTTTAAAAATTACGCAGGTAGAAACTCCATCTGGAAAACTAGCCCCACTTCATAGACAAATAATTCAAAAGGGCCATGATGAGAACAATATAAAAGTTAAGAGAAAAAACAGAAAGGGAAAAGAAAATAATTAATGAACTGAGGAATAAGACAGAATCCCTAAAGAACAAAGTGAAAGAGCTGAAGGATACACAGAGTGTGGGTGGAAGAGCTCAAGAATTCTGGGAAAAGCCAAGAAAACATAATAAAAGAAATATAAGAATAAATCAGTACTCTTGAGGACACAAGAATAAAAAGAACCAAAAAAGACAGGGAAAGAGAAGTAAAAATGAAAAAGAGTGAAGAAACACTTCGAGTACTCCCTGACATCACAAAGAAAGGAAATATAAGAGTCATAGTTATCCCAGAAGGTGAGGAGAGAGACAAAGCTCTGAGAATCTATTCAAGGAATTATTGAAGATAACTTGCTAAGCATGAAGAATGAAATGAAAATAGACACACAAGAAGCTAGAAGAACAACAAAATACCATGATGAATAGAAAATTACAGCAAGACACATAATAGTAAAGTTTCCAAATGTCAAGAGCAAAGAAAAAGATGAAAATGACAAGGATGAAAGAAGAGATAACCCACAAAAGAAAACCAATCAAGCTGACATCAGACTTCCCTAAAGATACACTACGGGCAAAAAGAGAGTGTAGGGACATATTTAACAAACTCCAAGTCAACAAATTCCAACCTAGCTACCCTACCCTGAAAAGCTTCCCTTTATGATGGAAAAATAAAATCTTCTCAGACAAACAAAATCTACAGAAACCCATTACTACTATACCCCACTAAAAAATATTACAAGAACCCTTAGCACTAAAACCAACAGAGTAATGAATAGCAAGACTAGAACTAGGTAAAGAATAGAATCACAAAAAGAGAAACAAAACAGCAAAGACAGAGGCCATTGTATCAATTTTAACTGTAAATGTAAATGGACTAAATTCATCATAAAAAGACACATAGAAACAGACTGGATTAGAAAACAGAACCCAACCTTTTGCTGTCTACAAGAAACAAACTTAACTACAAAAGATAAACTTAGACTTAAAATAAAACAATGGAAAACAATCCTACAAGCAAATGGACCAAAAAAGAAGCCAGGAACAGCTATACTTATATCAAATAAAATAGACTTCAAATTAAAAAGGGCTAAAAGAGACATAGTCACTACATTATGATTAAAGGGACAATACATCAAGAAGACATCAACATACACTCACCAAATGAAGGAACACCAAAATATATCAGACAACTATTAACTTCTCTGAAAACAGACATTAGAGAAAATACATATGTAGTGGGATATTTCAACATACCACTCTCTCTAATGGATAGATCAACAAGACAAAAAATAAGCAGACATAAGAGCTCTAAACAAGAACCTAGACCTCATGAGCTTAACAGACATTTAGAGAACACTACATCCAAAAATATCTGAGTATACATTTTTCTCAAGTGCACATGAATCATTCTCCAGTATTGATCATATACTGGGACACAAGACAAACATCAGAGATCAAAAACATACCAACTACCTTCTCTGACCATGAAGTCATCAGGCTAGAAATAAACCGTGTAAAGAAAGGAAGGAATCCCCCTATCACATGAAGATTGAAAACCACACTACTGGAAAACCATCGGATCAATGAGGACATCAAAGATACCTTGAGATGAACAATAATGAGGACACAACTCTCCAGAATATCTGGGACACAATAAAATCAGTTATAAGAGGGAAATATGTAGCAATAGAGGCACGTATCAAGAAACAAGAAAGAACTCAAAAAAATAAACTAATCTCACACCTTAAAAAACTGAAAAAAGAATGGCACCCCCTCAAAATCCAGTAGAAGAAAGGAAATAATAACAATCAAAGCGGAAATGAAAAAAAAATAGAAGTTAAGAAAATGATCCAAAAGACAGGCTGATGAAGAAAAACCAGGAAAAACTAAATAAATAAATTAGATCACAAATGAAAGAGGAAAAATCACAACAGACACAGCAGAAATCAGAAGAATAATCAGACTACTATGAACAGTTATACATAAAAGGTCAACAATCCAGAAGAGATGAACAAATTCCTACAAATTTACAATCATTCAAAGTTAGATAAAAAAGAAATAGAACACCTAAACACTCAATTATAAGCAGTGAAACTGAAACAGTAATTAAAACCCTCCCCAAAAATAAAAGCCCAGGACCAGATGGCTTTGCAAATAAATTCTATCAAATGTTCAGAAATGAACTAATGCCTATACTACACAAAGTCTTTCAAAAAATTGAAAAGAAAGGGATACTACCAAACACATTTTATGAAGCCAACATTATACTAGTACCAAAACCAAACAAGGACAACACAGAAAGAAAACTACAGACCAATCTCTCTAATGAACACTGAAGCAAAAATTCTTGATAAACTCTTACCCAACAGAATCCCAATGCATCAAAAAGATAATCCACCCTCACCATGACAAAGTAGGATTTAGTCTAGGGACACAAGGATGGCTCAACATCCAAAAATCAATTAGTAATCCAACTCATCAACAAAAGGAAAAATGAAAACCATATGATCATATCAAAAAATGCTGAGAAAGCAAAGTTCAACATCTATTTATAATAAAGGCCCCTGAAATTTTCCTGATAGAAGGATAAAACCTTAAGATAATAAAGGCCATATAGCCTTTGTCATTCTCAGTGGTGAGACACTAAAAGCCATTCCCTTAAGATCTGGAACAAGACAAGGATGCCCACTCTTACCATGCTTGTCAATGTAATATAGGAAGACCTAGCCAGAACAAGAAGAATAGAGAAAGACATACAAGGGATCCAAATGGGGAAAGAAGAAATAAAACTATCACTATTTTCAGATGATATAATAAAATACAGAGAACCCCAAAAATTCCACAGAAAAAATAATCAACCATTTCAGTAAAGTAGCAGTTTACAAAATCAATACACAAAAATCAGTAGCCTTCCTATATGCAAGCAATCAATCAGAAGTAGAAATCAAGAAAACCATCACTTTTATAATTAAAACAATAAAATATCAAATATTTGGGAATAAACTTAACAAAAGAGGTGAAGAATCTATACAAAGAAAATTATAAAATATTGTTAAATGAATTAGAAGAAGACACAAAAAATGGAAAGACATTCCTTGCTCATGGATTGGAAGAATTAATGTCATCAAAATGGCCATCCTACCCAAAGCAATTTACAGATTTAATGCTATTCCAATAAAAGCTTCGATGACAATCTTCAAAGAAATAGAACAAATACTGACCAAATTCATATGGAGCCACAAAAAAAACCCAATTAGCCAAAGCTCTTCTGACTAAAAAAAAAGGGAATAAGGGAATGGAGGTATCAAACTTCTAGACTCCCAATATACTACAAGCCACAATAATGAAAACTGCATAGTACTAGACCAACCACAGACAAACACCCAATGGAACTGAATAGGAAAACCAGAAATAAACTCACAAACTTATGAACAACTAATCTTTTCTAAGTACCAAAGAACATGCAATGGAACAAAGACATTGTTCAATAAATAGTGCTGGGAGAGCCTTCCTGGTGGCACAGGGGTTGAGCACCACACTACAGGACTTCCGCAGCTATTGCAATACAAGTTCGATCCCTGGCAATTGTGGGGACCCACATGGTGCAGCAGACCTCTCCTTCCTCACCTGCTGCTCCCCTCAGCAGTGTATATCAGTTGATCTGCCTGTTCTGCTCCCTACTCTATCTCTGGTAAATCATCTCATCCACCTACTCCATTCCTTTGGCCTTTATCCCAGTTCTTGTATGCATAAATAAATAAATTTTTTTTAAAATGGTGCTAGGAAAGCTGGACTATTTCATACAAAAGAGTGAATCTAGCTAGACTATTGCCTCTCACCATGCACAAAAAAAAAAAAAAAAACAACTCAAAATGGGTTAAAGAATTAGACATGATACCTGAAACCATAAAATACATAGAGGAAAATATAGGCAAAACACTGCATGACACACATCTCAGTAACATCTTTAAAGACATATCACCAAAAGCAAATAAAGTGAAAGGAAGATAAACATCTGGGACTACCTCAAATTAAAGAGCTTCTGTACAGCAGAAGAGACATTAACCAAAACAAAGAGACATCCCACTGATTGGGAGAAACTTTTTGCACACAAAACTAATAAGGGACTGGTCAAAAATATCTACAAAGAGCTAATGAAGGTCAACAAATACAAAATAAAATTCTCACTTAAAAAAAGGACAGAAGAGCTAAAAAGACACTTTTCCAAAGAAGAAATGCAAATGACCAACAGGCATATGAAAAAATTCTCAACATCACATGTAATCAGAAAAATGCAAATCAAAACCACAATAAAGTACCACAATTCACCAGCACATATTAAAAAGAAAGAAAAAACTAGCAACAATAAATGTTGGCAAGGGTTGGAAAAAAAGGAACTCTCCTACATTGCTGGTGGGGATGCAGTCTATCCAGCCACTATGGAAAGCTGTGTAGAGTTTCTTCAAACTACTAAAAATTGAGCTACCAAATAATCCAGCAATTCCACTCCTAGATATATATTCCAAGGACACAAAACATTAATTCAAGATGCATTCATAGGAACATGGATGGAACTGGAAGGGATTATGCTCAGCAAAGTAAGTCAGAAGGCAAAAGAAAAATACCAGATGGTTCCTCCCCTAGGAGGAATATAAGGGAACCAAATAAGGATCAAGGAAAGGAATAAGAATGACAATAATACTAATGACAACAAGAAAGAAACAAAAACCAAAAATGAAAAGACAAGGACAAACTGGGGACACTTGGTGGGGAGGGAAGAGGGAGAGGGTGGAGGGCAGACGGGAGCACGGGGGACTGAGGTGATGGTGCACTAGTATTACGGTGATGGGGAATACATGGGGAGTACAACTGATGTCAAATATATGTAAATTTTTTAAAAATTATATTAAAAAAAGAAAATAAATAAAAGAAGCCGGTGAGACCATAACTAGGTGCTGAGAACAGTTGCAGTAATAAATATTTTCATCATCAGTAAAAGGATGAACACTCTATCAGTGAAATGCAACAAAATATATACTCTTTAAAAATTACACAGGTAGAAACTCAATCTGGAAAACTAGGAACTTTCTATCATTTCTTCTTTTTCTTAAGATTTCTTTTTTTATGCATACAAGAGCTGGGGTACAGGCCAGAGTCCAGGGAGGTGAGAGAATTCACCAGACACAGAGTGGGGAGCAGAACAGGCAGACTGACTGAAACATGCTGCTGAGTGGAGCAGCAGGCAAGGCAGGAGAGGTCTGCTACTACCCCATGTGGTTCCCCTCCCTGGCCTGCTGCAGGTATCGAACTCGAGCTGCAGTGACTCCAGTCTGCTTCAAAGAGTGTTGCTTAAACCACTGCACCACCAGGGAGGCACTATCATTTCTTAATGTTTGTAAAAGTCTTGCATAGCAATGGGTCCTTATACATACAGACATCCTCAATGAATGAACATTTTTTGAAACATTGTGTTGAATGAAAAGCATGTTCACTTCAACCAAATACACTACATTGCCCAAATGTCATAAACAGAAGTGTGGCATACTCTGAAAGACAGAAATAGCCCGTGTTGGGAGGATGTATAGGAAAAAGTGAAAAGGGGAGAAGAGAAACGAATGAATGTTAAGGAAAAAGAATTGGGGAAGATGTAATATAAAGAAATCCATTTTAAAAAGTGTGAAGGAAGGAAGTGTAGGCATTCATGAGACAGGTGAGTTGATGGATGCCCTGTGGTTAAAAGGGAAGAGGACACTTAACACACAAAGAAAGCTGCCATTGACAAAGATTTGAGAGTAGAGGATTATAAAAGATATTTTACCATATTTTTTCTGAAGGTCATCTGAAAACAAAAGAAAAATAAATGTAAATATTACCCAAAAAATGAAAAAAAAAATTAAATTGTACTGGAAAGTTTACATCTTAATTAAAACCTATTGGGTTACAGAACTCATGCACCAAAATGCATACACAGACACACTCAAACATCTGCAACAGCTGGAACTAATAGTTCACTTTTGTCCAAACAATACTTTTTAAAAAGCATAGAAATGCAATTAAAAAACTGACAGAGAAAACTTTTCTCAAATACTAGCTGTAACGGTAACTTACAAAAAAGTGCTCTTGATTTCACTTGATACTGATTTGACACTTATTATTCAGTTTTCCCTCTGCTTAGGTCATTGACTGCTATGAAATATGATAGTCGGTTCTCATTATAGTGGCAACTGTGCTGTGCAAAGTAGCCACAAGCAATCTTAGTGTGCAATGAACCAAAATGAATCTGTGATTAAAAGGACAGTGAACATTTAACACACAAAGAAAGCTGTCATTGTCATAGATTTTGGAGTAGAAGGTTATAAAAGATATCTTACCATGTTCCATCTGAAGTTCCAAATAAAAAAATATATATATATAAATATTGCTGAAAATGAATAGAAATGTCACATGTACTGGAAATTTCCAGAAAAATTCCAAAACTTTATTTAGAGTTACTTTGTCCTTATTTTTATTCTGTATTGTTGATAGTTCTATTAGTGAGAGTAGGGTGTTCCACTGTCCTATGATATATGGATTTTCTCAAGGGTCTGTTCTCAGAGATAAAAGTAGTTGTCTAATATATTTTTGTCTTCATGCATTTGGTGATTATATATTGAAGGGTGTTATGTCTCATTGGTGTGTTTTCCTCTTGATTATTAAATAGTGCCCATATATGTCATGTCACATTTTTTCTCTCAAAGTCTATTTTATCTTATATAAATATGGTATTCTTGCCCTGTACTGGGTACCACTTGCTTTTCCAAGCCTTTACTCTCAATTTATGCTTATCTTTGGAAATTAGGCATGCTACATGGAAGCAGGAAAATGTTGTATTCTGTTTTCAAATCCAATATGCTACTCTGTGTCTTTTTATTGGTGAATTTAATCCACTAACATTTAGAGTGATTATTGATACTTGGAATTATGTTAATACGATTTGTTCATAGTTTGTGCTCTATTCAAAATGTTTTTTTGGGCTTCATGTTCATTCTTCTGTTGGTTTAGCTTTTAGGACTTCTTTTAATATTTCTTGGAGTGGGAGTGAATTTCCTGAACATTTTGACTCTCTGAAAAGTTCCTTTTTTTTTCCTCATTTAGGTAGGAGATGTTGTCAGGATATATTATTCTTGGCTGGTAGTTATGACTTGAACTTTTTTTTTAATCTGTCATTCCATTCTCTATTTCTTGTAGTGTATCTTCAGAGAAAGATAATCTAATCTGTTTTCCTTTGTAAGTTTTCTTTTTATTCCCTATAAGCTTTATATTTTTGTTGTTGTCTTGGACTTCTTGAAGTTTTACTACTATGTATCTTACTGCAGTTTTTCTTTAATTATGGTAGTTTGGCATCCTTCTAGCTTCTTATATGTCTATTTTAATTTCCTTCTTCAGGTTTGGGGAGTTTCTTTTTTAATTATTTCTTTTTTTCTTTCTTAGTTCTTTAAACATTTTATCTTTGTGTACACTGATTTAAATTAAATGGCAATGAAACAAGTATCAATATACTACTTAAGCTATCATGGACAAATTTCATATAAACCACTTATAAAACTTCCGGTATTGAAGGGACTACAGGTATATTTGACTTCTCTAGCCATTAAATTTTGTTACAAATTGATAAATATATAGCCTGTCTTAAATAATTTCCTAATTTTACTAATGCCTAAATGAAATAGCCTTCATTAAATTTAGTAAAGGGAGAAATTAAATTATATGGCAGTGAATTAAATGAGGCAATACCAATAAAATACTTAAGCTATCATGGACAAATTTCACATAAACCACTTTTAAAACTGCCAGTCCTGAGGGGACTAATTGAAAGTTTCCCTACTCAAAAGGAATGTCTGCATAGATTATAACAACCTCACAGAATGTAACAGAAAAGAATGACAATGTGTGGCAATTTGGGAAATTGAAATGGAGAGAGTCAATATGGGAGACACCTATCTCCAATTCACTGTGGTAGATAGTGAGAAATCTCACAATAGAAGCAGCCAATTTATGGATATCTGTTAAGTCAAGGCAGAGTAAGACATTCAAAACACTCAATAAACAGGAATTAGAGTAATGACTTTATAAAAAATAAATTACCAGATAATCCGAAAAGATCTCCTAAAAAAACAAAAAAGTTGAGATCAACATAAAGTATGTGTAAAAAAAGACTATTACTCAAATTTAAGAAAGATTACTGTATAGAACTGAACAAATAAGATTGTGGTTACAAAACACACCTACACACACACAAAAACACAGATCATCTCATGAAGTCAGATAACATCACAAATATCTACACAAATATAAACATTTGAAGAAAGTTTTCATCCATAGAATATTCCTTCCTTAAGTGAGATACAAAAATGTTTATTTACTTAATTGAGAGGATATTTCAAAATAGCACATCTCATCCTCACCTTTAAACTAATTTTTATCGTTTTCTATGAGTTAATTTTGTATTGAATAATGTGTAACTGTCATCATGTATGCTGGCATTTGATTATAGATTCATTTCTAGTTTTAAAAACAACTAGAGTTAAAAAATAGAAAGATGCTCAATTTTGCCTCATGAAAATAACATTAGAGGTACCACAGGTTTATTTGGACTTCTCTAGCCATTAAATTTTGTTACAAAATGATAAATATATAGCCTATCTTAAATAATTTCCTAATTTTACTAATTCCTAAATGAAATAGTCTTCATTAAATTAAATTAAATTAAAACCTCACAGAATGTAACAGAAAAGAATGACAATGTGTGGCAATTTGGGATATTGAAATGGAGAGAGTCAATATGGGAGACACCTATCTCCAATTCACTGTGGTAGATAGTGAGAAATCTCACAACAGAAGCAGCCAATTTATGGATATCTGTTAAAGTCAAGGCAGGGTAAGACATTCAAAACACTCAATAAATAGGAATTAGAGTAATGACTTTATATAAGAAAATTACCCAATGATCTGCTGAAATTTCCTGAAAAACAAAAAGTTGAGATCAACATAAAGCATGTGTAAAAACAGACTAATTAATTCACTTTTTAATTAATTAATTTATATATATTTGACATTAATTGTAGCCCCATGGAATTCCCACCATCATTTCACCAATGCATTGTCACCTCATGCTTTACTCAAATTTGAAGATAGATTGCTGTATAGAATTGGACAAACCAGACTGTTAATACAAACACACACACACACACACACAGATCATCACATGAACACAAACAACATTCACAAACATCTACACAAATATAAACGTTAAAAGTACATTTTTGTCCATAGAGTATTCTTCACTTAGGTGAGCTATACAAACAACTGAATTTACTTAATTGAGAGAACATTTTCAAAGTAGCACATCTTGTGCTCACCTTTCAACTGTTTTCATCCCTTGCTAAGAGTTAATTTTTATTGTTTAATGTTTAACCTTTATTGGGTATACTGGAATTTAATTAAATTATAGACTCAATTCCATTTTTAAAAACAACAAAGTTAAAATAAAGACACTTGCAGCATCATGAAAATATTACTAGAGGTACTACAGGTTTATTTGGACTTTATCTATCCATTAAATTTTTTATGTAGGCTATTTTTAAAAACAACAAAGTTGTGTTATGTGATATTCATAATTTACTAATGCTTATATGAAATTAGTTTAATTAAATCCAGGAAAAGGAAGAAAACTTAGATTAAACTGCATAAAGCAAGTATCAATGAATACTTAAGTTATTCTGGACAAATTTTCACATAAACCTCTTTTAAAACTGCCACTATCAAGGGTGATTAATTAAAAGTTGCCTTACACAAAAAGAATATCTACATAGATTATAACAACCTCATTGAATGTAGTAGAAAAGAATGAGAAAATGGGAAAGTGAGAAATTGAAATGTCAAGAGTTAACATGGGAGACATCTATACCCAATTCACTGTGGCAGATGTATACAAATATAGGAATAGAAGGAGAAAGTTTATGGCATATCAGTTAGAAAGAAGGCAGGTTAAGACATTGAAAAAAGTCATATTAACAGGAATTAAAGTTATGAATTTATGAAAATAAATTACCCAAGGATCTTCTATGCTTTTCTGAAAAACAAAATGATAAGATCAATATAAATATTGTGTAAAAAAGGGAATATTACTCAACTTAAAAGATTTCTGTTTAAAACTGAACCAATCAGAGTGTTAATACACTCACACAAAAAAACAAAGATCACTGCATGAAGACAGACAGCATTCACAAACATCTACACAAATATAAACATTAAAAGTATGTTTTTGTCTATAAGACATTCTTCTCTTTAGATGTATGAACAAGTGAATTTAGTTAATTGAGAGAACATTTCAAGAATAGCACATTTCACACTCATGTTTAAATGATTCATCACCCCTTGATTTCAGTAAAATGTTTATTGTTGAATGTGTAACTTTTTTAAGTAATTTGGCCTTTGATTCAATTATGGAGTTTTAAAAGAACCTGTGGTTAAAATAAACATATGTGCTCAGTAATAGCACCCTAAAAATAAATTCTAGAGGTCCTACAGGGTTTATTTGGACTTCCTCTGTCCATTAAATTTTGTTATGAAGCAATAATAGAAAGCCTTGTGTTATGTGACTTTCAAATAGTATTAATGCCTAAATAAAATTGATCTTAATTAAAATCCTAAAGATACATCAATGGGGATTAAATGTCAATGAAGCAAGAATCAATGAAATACATGAGCTATCACAAAATTTTTTAATCTTAATATTTTTGCCATAACACTTTTTATGTCACTGTATATTAGAAGTATAAGATCTGCCTCCAAAGCATAGTTACCATCCCCATATCTACCACCATGATACACATGCTTCAGCACCAAAGGCTTCTATATAGTCTCAGGGACCTGAACCGGAAACAAAATTTTTGAGAATATCCTAGATTAATTATTTTCTGTGTATTTCTGATGGCTGATTTAAAATTCAAAGTTAAAATAAACATCTCTTGCCATATAAAATCTTTGCACAAATGCATAATAGGTATTGCAGTTAGCCAAAATTCAAATTTTATAGTTGAAGGTAAAATAGAAAGTATTTTTATATGTTGCATATGAAAAATAATTTGAATATACCTCTCAGTTTGACATACTATGTTAATGGCAATGGAATACAAAACAGTTATCAAAGATGGCAACTTTTTGCTATTAACAGCAACATGGAGGGAATTATGCCAACCAACATAAAAGCAAGAAGGAGAAGAACAAAAGTCAGATGGTGTTACTTATATGTGAAATGTAGAGAAACAAAATAAAGTGTAACATAAAGTTGAAGTAATAACACATCCTAGAAAACCAACTATTGAACTGAGGTTATCAGAGGGGAATGTGATGGAGAATGTTAGAACAAAGAGGGAAGGGAACATAGTGTATATATGAATATTGGTGATAGATGTAATGTGGGTGTGATAATACCTGGTGCATGATCCTACAACTTTGCTACAACTCAGCAAAATATAAATAAAATAAAAAGATGATCATTTGGAGGTAAAGAAAAGATGCAAATAAAAGTGCCTCAGTGGTTGTGCAGAAGTTAAGTCTCAGCGCTATCAAGCTATCTGTAGTCACTGCAGCATGAGTTTGATCCTCAGCCAGGGAACTGACCCACATGGCACAGCAGACCTCTCCTATCTCACCCAGTACTCCCCTCAGCAGTATCAAACTCAGGCTGTAGTGGCTGCCAACATGCACAGCGTGGTGCTTAACCCCCTGTGCCATCAGGGAGGCCCTTAATTTTTTTTTTAAGATACATAATAGTGAAACCAGTACTAGGTACACAAAGAATTATATTAATAGTACTTACGTTTTTCATCTTCACATGTATCAATGAAGTAAAAGGAAGAAAACAGCAATTAATTCAAAATGGGCAAAATTTGAAACACTAGCATTATTGTTGTTTGGATCATAAGTAACATCTATTTTTCATAAATGTGGTCACAATGTTCAATGCCCTATCTTCAATCAGAATAAATACCATTTAAAGTTCACACGACTCCTTGTTCTAGAGGTACAAAGCTGTAAATGACACCATACCTCTTCATCTGGAGTGGATAAATTTTATATCAATCATTGATCATCCATTTCCTCAGAATAAAGTGAAAATGAAGTGCCCATGTTAAGAGAGATACTTAAAAAGAGATAAAGAAAGAGTATAAACGTACCCATTTGTCAAACTTTGTTGTGTCCCGTCTATAAAGCCTGCTACATATATTCTATACATGTGATACGGAATTGAAATCCCTTTGAAATAAAAATTGTGGTTGAAACAATTTCATTAATGCCAGGATGTCTCTCTATATAGGTAAAAGTACTTTGGACTGTCTAGGGTGGTTGTTTCTTAGTTCCTTCTCATGAATGACATGTATTGGGCAATTTATCATAATTAAACTGTCTCTGTTGCATAACTACTTCTACAAATATTTAAAGGAACTACTGCTTTGACAAAATTAAATTTGTGACACTGAGTATGATAAAAGAGAAACCAGCTGTGACTAAGAAAATCTTAAGAAGCCATGGGAAATAATGTGTGCATATCCGTGAATACTTGAGTAATGTGTCATAGACAGTGAAACGATGAGCCTTAGGTCACATTTAACCAAAGAATAGTAATATAATTTAGAATAGCATTTGTACTGAGAGTGGGTGGGAAAATCACTCCATGTTTTAAGACTCTTCATTCATCTCTTAGGGTTCAGGAAAAAATCTGTGATATAATGGACTGCTGAATATGAATGTGTTTCAAAAAGATGGACAAAGTAATCAATATGTGCTCTCAATCTAATGCCCTTCATTACACCGACTTCCTAAAAAAGTCTATAGAAAATCTCCAGAAATCAGAAAAAGCCAAAGTTGCTAAATAGAGAATGGTACAGAATCAAAAAATGGAATGGGGAATTTTGGAAGATTAAGAAACTGAAATGGATAAACAGTATGAGGAAAATTCATAACAAATTGATTGAGGAAGGGTAAGCATTTAGAAGAGAAAGTCAATGGATGGCAGTGTAAAAGGTAGTTAGTATTCACAGAACAAGATTCCAGTGATTTTTCACACAGGGTGGGAGTAATGTATGTTGAGAAAATTTACCATTTTTTTCCTGAGGCTTGTCTAAAAGGTAAAAGAAAAACATCATGTTAAATATCACAGACAAAACCACGATGAAAATTCACTTATGCAAAATTCATATTTAAAGTTAGACCTAACTGGATGGAGGTGAAATACACATATGGTGTTTAATAAACACACAGCAGTCACTCAGACAACAATTAGGCATATTAAACTTTTTTTTTCCCATGGAGTATTCTTCCAAGTATTAAAAGGTACATATAATGAAACTTTTCTGTACTGAGGAAAAACTATCAGAATACTTAATCTGATGCTTAATTTTAAAATGTTTTGATCTATTTTTAATTAGGCTACTATTATTTGTTACTTTTATTAAAGATATGTAGTCAAACTTCAATACTGTTTTTATTTTAAATGTATTTATTTAAATATTTATATTTTACATGATTGTTCATTTTTATACAGTGTTTGATTTCTGCTCTCAGGAGTAACCCATGTAAAATTCCCACCTTCAATTCACCAATCAACAGTCACCATTGTATCTTGTACACGTCCCTCCCTTGTTTTGATCCCACTTCCCTCATTCTCCCCCACTGCTGTATGACTATATTTCCTACCCCTTTGCCTGATAGTTTTGCCTATTTTTCCTACCCCTTGTTTCCGTTCCCTATATACATCTGCGACTTCTGACTTATTTTACTGAGCATAATCCCTTACAGCTCCATTCATGTTGCTATGAAAGACATGATTTTATATCATGATTTTATATTTTTGATCACTGAGTAGTATTCCATTGTGTATATACGTCACACCTTCACGATCCAGTCAGCTGCTTTTGTGCATTTAGGTTGCTTCAGTACCTTAACTAGTATCGCCAAAATATCCATGGGCTCTCCTACATAGAATGACTGACAGTGGTCCTATCTTCAAATGTCATCCAAAGGGCATACAGAATAGAAATCTTATTCTTTTCAAAGCAATGCTTGTCACCCACCTTACTAATGTCTTCCTGAATAATAACACATTTTTGGAAAGAAGGAAATGACCATGTTCATTGGGAAAGAATGACTTGAATGAAAACAGTATGAAATGGAAATTATGGGATTGGGAAAGTGAAAGGGGAAACTTAATATAGAAGTCCAAACCAATCAAATGGGAACAAAAGCTCGATCAATCAAGAAAAACAAGTAATAGATTATGTACAGATAAAAGCAGGAGAAAGTTTGGGGAATAAAGTAACCCCTCATTTTATTGGGGTTGACCTATAGGTCAATATCATGGTATGAAATGCAAAGAAAATCAAATCTAATTCTAATTTATTTGTGTCATTAAGCCTATTAGTATACACATGAATAAACATCACACACTGCCAAATACATACATCAATGCATAAGCCCACACACACAGGCACAGACCATTGCATGAAGACACACAAATATCCACACAAATATAGATATGTGAAATTCATTTTTGTCCATAGAATATTTTTCATTAAAATAATATGTACATAAAAACTACAGGCAAGGAGACAATGGGGGAACATATTCAAAAAATTCAAGACAACATATGCCAACCAAGAATACTTTATCATGAAAAGTTCTCCTTCATATATGAAGAAAAAATATGGACTTTCTCAGACAAATAGAAACTCCAGAAATTTAGCATGACCAAACCCCCACTCCAAAAAATACTACAAGAAATACTAAAACCAAAACCAAGAGAAGAAGAGGAGGAACAGTATAAGGCAAGGAAAATAAATCACAAAAGACCAAATGGCAAATACAGGTGCCAGCATAACAATTTTAACTCTAAATATAAATGGTCTAAACTCATCAATAAAAAGATACAGATTAGCAGGCTCGATTAAAAATCAAAATCCAACCTTATACTGTCTCCAGGAAACACATCTAAACATAAAAGATAAACACAGAGTGAAAGTAAAAGATTGGGGAAAGAAATCCTACAAGCTAATGCACCAAAAAAAGAAAGCAGGAACAACTATACTTATATAGATTAAATAGACTTCAAACTAAAAAAAGTAAAAAGAGACAAAGATGGACACTATTTATGGTTAAGGGGACAGTACATCAAGAAGATGTAACACTCATCAACATTTATGAACCAAAAGAAGGAGGACTAAGATATATCAGACAATTATTATGAACTCTGAAAGAAAACATTAGAGAAAATACATATATAGTAGGACATTTCAGCACCCCACTCTCAACAATGTACAGATCAACAAGAAAAAAAAATAGACCCCTAAATAAAGACCTAGATGTTGTAAGTTTAATATATATCTATAGGACACTGCACCCAAAAAAAAAA
>JAGFMF010012177.1:4922946-5029347 GCA_019455555.1 Galemys pyrenaicus | reverse complement strand
CAGCTCTATGGTAGTTATTACCAACTGTATGAAGTAGAACTCAATTGTGAGCTGAAGTCGAGTCAGCTCTGTTACGGATGTTACTCATGGTGCTTGTGAAGAACTCAGTTCTGGGCTCAAAGACACTCATCTCTGTTATCATGATTATCACTGGAGCTATGTAGAACTCAAAGTGTGCAAAGTACCAACAGTCCTGTTATGGCTATTTTCAATGTTGCTATTTTCAAAGCAGAACTTTGTGATCTCAAAACATCCACTCTGTCATAGCGATTACCAAATGCTACTAAGACCTCAATTGTGTCTCAAGTACCATCAGCTCTGTGATAGTTGTTACCGGTGGTGCCCATGTCAAAATCAATTGTGAGCTCAAGGACCCTCAGCTCTCTGATAGTTATCACTAAGTGTGCTAAGTAGAACTCACTTGTGAGCTCAAGTCACCTCAGCCCTGTTATGGCTGTTGTCACTGTTGCTCAAGTAGAACTCAGTGGTCTCAATTTACATCCACTCTGTTATAGCTATTACCAATTGTGCTACAATCACCTCAATTGTGAGCTCAAGTGCTGTCATCTCTGGTATAAGTTATTGCCAGTGGCGCTCATTAAGAACTCGGTGATTTCAAGTAGCATCAGCTCTGTGGTAGTTATTACCAATTATGCTAAGTAGAACTCAATTGTGAGCTCAATGTGAGCTCAGCCTCAGCTCTCTTATAGTTATTACCAGTGTTGCTCAAGTAGAACTCTGGGGTGTCAAGTAACATCCACTTCATTATAATATTACCAATTGTGCTGCATACACCTCAGTTGTGAGCTCAAGTAGGTCAGTTCTGCTATAGATTTTGCCCACGGTGCTCATGACGAACTCACTTGTGACCTCATATTCAGTCAGCTCTGTTTTATTGATTACCAGAGGTGCTAGATAGAACTCAATTGTGAGCTCAAGCACCGGCCTCTCTTTTGTTGGTGTCACATGCGGTACTCACGTAGAACTGTGTTCTCAATTAATGCAACCTGCACAGTTATTGTTCTGGCGCTCATGTAGAACTTAATTGTGAGCTGAAGCACTGTCAGCTCTGATACACTTGTTACAAATGTGCTCACTAGAAATGGTGGTCTCAACCTGAATTCTGGTACAGTTTTGAAGATGATGCTCCTGTAGAACTCAATTCTGAGCTCAAGTTGTGTCAGCTGTGATAGTTACTACGTATTTCACAGCTAGACCTCAATTGTGAGCCCAATTATTTTCAGCTACAGTCTACTCACTACGCAAGGTTTCTGGACAGTCCTTTATTACAAAGCATATTTTGGATATTAGCACTGAGCTTATGATCATAAAATGCTTTTGTGAACCTTCCTCATTTTTGGCAGCCTCTCTGGGTTGCCTGTTTATGCTGGAGGAGACTAATGATGCTTGGCCTTTCCTGTTCTAGAAGAGCCTTAGTTGATAAGTTTTCAAGTGCATGACCTCATTACACATTAGAAATATTAACATTTTATACTATTGACTAAATCTCAGCTTACTGTTGGCTTTTGTGTATTTATTTTTCATAGCTTGGAAGCTGAACAGCACTTAGCTTTTACCTGGATTTTAAAAATTGTATCTCTTAAAAGTGATTAAGTAAAAAAAAAATTACCCAGAAGAAACTGAGGGGAGTGATGTGGGTCAAAATCTATTTTTCCCTCCAGTCTGAACTCAAATCACCACCAAGGTTACACAAGGAATAACGAATAATCCACACTCTCCTTGTGCTTCATAATGCATTTTTATTGCTTATTAAATCCTTACATAAACCGTGAATTGATTCTCTGAGATCCTGTTCAAAATGCTCATAGCTATTGTTCAGCTTCTACCACTTTAATGCCAAGTGGTGTTCACATTGTTCCTTTGCTGTCATTGTTTCTTTTTCTCCCAACGAGATTAAAACAGAAACCAACAGAAACTTTCCCTGGATCATGTATGTTTTATTTATCAACATAGTACAGTTTTTTTCCTACTTTTTCAAGACAATTTAGTACCATCTATTTTTCTTTCTGTCAAAGATAAAGTTCCTTGTCTGTTATTTCACTTTTGCTGGCATTTCAAATATTTAAACAGCAAGCGATATTTTGAAATAAAGCAATTGTTAAAATGGTGATTTTAATGTAAAATGTTGTCTCTGTCTCAGATATTGATAGGATCGAGGGTTTTATTTCACCAACAAACTACTAAAGAAGAAGACACATGGTGATAAGAGACTTGCCAGAAGAGTCTGGGTCTCCTTCCCACCTGGGAGCTCAGAGTCACTGCCCGATGGGGTGATAAACAGTGCAAGTAAAGGCCAACTAGGCACTGGCCTCAAGGCAGTCCTTTTGGAGGTGCTTTGCATGCAAAGAGAATTGTGCTGGAAAAAGCTGAAATAGCTTTTCGAGGGGGGGGGGTGGGGG
The DNA here is from genome assembly GCA_019455555.1 of Galemys pyrenaicus. Taxonomy (NCBI): domain Eukaryota; kingdom Metazoa; phylum Chordata; class Mammalia; order Eulipotyphla; family Talpidae; genus Galemys; species Galemys pyrenaicus. The sequence goes on along the minus strand of JAGFMF010012177.1, from coordinate 5,026,927 downwards.
GTGGGGAGGGTGGTAGGGGAGGTAGGGGGGTGATGGGGGGATTCACAGCCTATGTATCCAATGAGGTTTGTTTGAATTTTACTGAGGAAAAGGATGAAGTGCTGGCTGCTGGATTTGGCCACAAAAAGTCATGCTGTTGGTGACATTCTGGGAGTCCGATTTAAAGTTGTCAAAGTAGTGAGTGTCTCTTTTGGCCCTATGCAAAGGCAAGACGGAAATACCATAAGATCGTAAGATTAGAAGATTAAAGCACGCTAGCATAAATTTCACAGAAGAGAAAATAAAATAAAAAAAAATTTGCTAGAGATAACACACCACTTAGTTGTACAACCCAAACTCAGTTTAAGTCAGGCCAATAGTAATATTACTTACTAAGCCTCAGGCATAACACAGAGTTATCCGTCTTGTATTGAAGCTAGACATATCTAACTGAATTGTGTTGAGTTTATTTCTGCCTATTACTTAGCTGTGTTTAGGTTTTTGAAAGAGTGTCTGTTAAGAATAAATGAGATCACGAAGACACGGTAGGTATTCCATGCTTATTGTATATGACCTTCAATAAATGTTAATTACTAGTAATAATATAGAATCACTGTGTATCGATTGGACTGCTTTTCATTACAGTCCTTCGAACAGCTTTTAAAATTGACACTTTCTCCCCAAATCCATGATACTTTACAACAGAATAATATTTTTACTTGGCACTCTCAAGTAATGTTGTTCAGATTCCTTCCTTGTGAATAAAAGTTGACCTTCTGAACGGAGAAACATGAACTGATTGTGTAGAAAAGAAAGAACACCATATTGGTCATGATAAACAAGTGATACCATGATTGATTCTGAGTAACTGAGTCAGTTCTTTTCTAATACTTTTGAAGATTTGAAATGTATACATGGAAACACAGATATGATAGTGTGCAATTTTATCTCAGGATTTCCTAAGCGAAGCCACTATTGCTATGAGCAGCTGACTCCAGAAGGAGTAAAGGTAAGAACGGAGCCGTCCCCCTCCAGACTGCAGGGATTATTTGGGAAGAACGCAGAATCAGTGCCGATAGGCCAGGGGTAGAGGTATGCAAATCACAGAGAAAGACGTGAAAGGGACGTGGAGTGAGGGAAAGGGGTGAAGCACAGAATAATGAAGGACAGGGTCGCTCTTAAGCGAAAGGCAGTGATTGAGGCAGAAGTGCCGAAAAATGACGGAGAACGCCGCCTGGTGGCAAGTAGGAGCAATACAGCAAAGGCGCTGAGAAATGAAAGTGCCCAGGATGACCCAAACCAAGAGCTGAGACGGTGGACGCGGACTGGTGTCTCCACCTGGTGGCGAGAAGGAGTAATGTGCCAAAGCGGAGAATAAAGAAAACTGAGATTGATATAATGGAAAGAGGTGGGGCTGAGCAGAGAGGTACGAATGAAAGGGTTTGGGGTGGGGAGTTGGTATCAAAGCCTGAGGAAGATAGTTAGAGTGAATGAAATGTCCACAAGGATGAGATGAAACATGTACTCTCATTCATTCCTAAGGAAATAAATTCATACCACCCTTCTGCAGAGAACATTGAGGTCAAAATATTTTTTATTTAAAATAGAAATAGTAATTCCATTCTTGGGAAATGACCTAAGGAAATGCTTAGAAATACAGATAAAGATATTTATGTGTGAAAATGTTCTGAATGAAAACTCCAGGGAATTGTGAAATAAATTACAGTATATGCATGAAAGAAATGTAGCAAATAGATACAATAATTCTGAATAGTTTTTATGATGTGGAAAATACTTATAACGTTAAGTGATGGGAGTAGAATGTAAAAATCCCAGAGATAATGTAATTTCACAGGAGGAAAATATTAATGAAATATACTCCCTTTAACTTTTTTGTATATGAAGGATAGAATACAAAAAATATTACTTTGCATCAGACATTATATTCTATTGTACAGCAATGAAAATCTCTAGCTGCATTCAACAACGTGGATTCATCTTTCCTTCATATTGTTGAGTGAGAGTCAAATTACAAAATCAATGTCACATAGTTTAATTTGTTTAAAAATTAAAGCTAGATAAAATTTAAATCATGTTTCACTTATCCATTTAGTACATACTTAGATGATATATTATAATGAAGAGCAAGGCAAATAATTTTGATGAAAGTTGTATTGGTGCTTACTTATGAAAGAAGATTATGATATGCTGTGATTTTATATTTCTTGGCCTGATTAATGGGAGTTCATTTTGTAATTCTCAAACTCCACATGATTACTGTCTGCCATTATACACAAGTATAATATTCACAATTAAAAATATTGGAAAATACTAGGGAGAAAGTAAGCTAACTCATAAAAGTATTCATCTTTTGATGGAAAAAAATCATAGTTGACTATTATTCATTATTCTTACTTTTCAAACATTCTATCCTATACCTAATTCCCTTTTATTATAAGAACGGTCAATTGAAGCTAATGAAAAAAATCATTGCTGAAATCACCTCCCTTCTCCATGGCAGGTGAAAAGTAGCTAGCAAAAAAAAATTTTTTAAGTCTTCAGCACTCCATTGTGGTTAAAGAAAAACATTTAAGGATGAAAAAGATGGGCTTCCTGCAGGCCAAGGAGGTGTGGGCAGAACAACAGCACTTGCATTGTTAACCTTCTTTTATTTTAGTGAGGGGGTTAGGGCTTATAGCCTGAACTTATTCTCCTGCTAGTTCTCAAATCCAAATAAGCATATTTTGCCTTTGGGGTTGGGGGGAGAGGAGGATCATTTTTAAATTTAGAAATTTATTCTGTTTTTCTGTTTAATCCAACCTTTGTATCACTTTAGTTGTAAAAATAAAACAACAACAAAACAACAGTGGAAACAAGACACAACTTCAAAGTCTGGGCTACTCTCCGCTTTTCAAACACGAGTTCTGTAAATTGTATGTACCTATGAGGAGAACAAGACAACATTATGAAATAAGGAATAAAATCCCATTTATAATCATGGGATTAAATGGGAGAAAATTTATTATCTGGGAGAAAATTTTACAAAGGAGATGAAAGGGCCTGTACATTGAAAACTGTACAATTCTGTTGACGGAATGGAAATAAGACACAAAGAAATGGCCTATGCTCACCAGATGGAAGAACTGATGTCTTGCTGCCACCCTGTGGGAACAGTCTCCCATTACAGGCCATTACAAAAAGCGAAGAGGGTGCTGAATCCCTCTGCAAAAGACATTTACTACTTCCCTGTTTTCTTAACTATAATATAACGTTACTTAAAAAGCAGTCGGATGGCCTCCAGGTGGCACAGAGATTAAAGTCTCAGCACCATAAAGCTACTGCAGTCTCTGCAGCATGAGTTTGATCCCTGGCCAGGGTGCAGACCCAAACAGCACAGCAGACCTCTCCTGTCTCCGCTGCTGCTCCCCTCAGCAGTGTATTTCAGTAGATCTACCTGCTCTGCTCCCCACTCTGTCTCTGGTGAATCCCTCCCTACCCCCAGCACCTCTGGCTTATACCCTAGTTCTTGTATATATCAAATAAGTAAAAATAAATCTTTAATTTTTTAAAGTTGGAGATATAGGCCTCAAGGAGCTGCATTTGTGGCAATATATTTTAATAGCTTAATTGTTAAATAACTTGTTAGATATTAAAAATTCTCATTAAAATTAAAATGACTAAAGAAACCAAGTTTCTCTCTTCCTGTGAAAAATGAAAGTTGATCCTAAAAGTTACATAAAATTTTGAGGTGTTAAAAATATTCCAACTGATTTTGAGAATACATTTTGAAGGACTTGTATTAACATGTATTTGGAACTTGAATTCCATTAGAACTTGTGTGTTGTCCATACTGCAATTTCTCTGAATTAAAGTACATTTTGGTCACTTGGGTGTCTGGTCAAAATGCAGATGACTGAGTAAATTTAAAGTGAGGTCTGAGGCTGCTCCCTTGGAGCGCCAATGTTGGTCTTTGACCACAGGTTACAAAGTAGTGTCTTGCAGATAGGTCTACCTGAATATTCCTGTGCAGGGAGCTTATAAACACCAGAGCATATGAGCAGACAGTTAAATCAGTCCCTAGAACGGGGCCCCAATCACAAGCAGGTTTAAAGCTTCTGGTGAGTCTAATGTGCGGTCGTGATGAATAACCCCAAGAGATCCACTACAGGGAGAAGAAGACCCTGTAAGTTAAAACCCACAAGGAATGTCATTTTTCTATCCTCCTCTTAGAAAGTTGAAATGAATGTCCAAGTTAGGGAAGAGGGAGAAATCAATAAAATTAATCAGAAAATATGAAACTGATAGATATTCATAGGCACTAATATATACCCTGACTCATGTTATGAGGGCAATTTCCTCAAACCATCACCGAGGGGAAAGCCTAGTTTTTGAATTTAAAGAAAGGCAAAGTAAAGGCTCCTTATCAGTCTGACTGTATGTAAACAGACCCTCTGGATAAGAAGGGCCTCTAGTATAGAGCAGGTCAATTTTCCTGACATCTTGAACTGTGTAGGAATCAAGATTTCTGGTGGAGAGGCAGGAAAAAATAATCAGTGTTGGTCTAAGAAGGGAAAACAATGCTCTTTAAATTTTCCAACTTGCATTCTCAACCCTGTAATTTACTGGAAGTTATAATAAAATAATGGGAGGTTCTATATGCCAAATTTCTACATCACTACTCTTCCAAAAGAAAAAAAAAAACTTAGCAAAGATGTGAAGTTACAGTGTTGGGATTAAATTGATAAGGTGAAAAACCAAGCCAACACTCCTTGCCCAATAGGCAAGTTCAGGAGACTTGAATAGATAAAGGGAAAACAGAAGTTGCTATGGGAACCATGCAGAAAGACAGATCACCTCACCCTGAATGCCAAAGCAGGGCCAGGACACATTCTGTGTCAAAGGTCAATGCCCAAAGCCAACATCCCAGCAGATAACATATAAAGAGCCTCAAGCTCTACAGATTCAATGCAGTCCTAATAAAAATTCCAAAATTATTTTCCACAGAAACAGAACTAAGCATCCTCAAATGTGTAGGGGAGCCCAAAGTGATGGGGCGGGGGGGGGGGGATAAGAGTAGAAAATTTCAGAACAAGGCTACACAAGACCAGGAATGGGAGGTGGGGGGTAGAAATGATTAACACAGTCGTTAAACAAGCTGTAGAAAAGTTAAGTATCTGAAGGTGCAGATATGGATGTTGGGGGAAACCAGAGGCTGCAAATGCAAAAGCTGTGAGCAACGGTCAAGGAGTGAAAGAGAAACTGTTAGGGGGGAAAGGTCGTCCTAAATGGATTATGGGTGTGTGGACTCCAACCCCCACTCCAGACCATCAGTGTTCCAGAACCACAAATCTGATAAGATGATTATGGAAGAGTGGATCACTGGGACCTGAGGGTGGAGTTAAGCAGCCAGGCTGGCTATAAAACCAGAGGTGAGCCTTGGGCTCTCTCTTACTGAGGAACCAGACCCTTTCCTTCGGGAGACATCTCTCTTCCTTTGGAGCCATCTCATTCGACTCGGAGCCAGCTCTCAACGCGCCATTGCTTAGATCTGGTAGGGTATTTGTGGATTTGTATCCCTCTCTTTTTCCTTTGGTGTTATTACTATTTTATTCCCCTTCTTTCATACAATAAAACCTGTTAATAACTTTTGCCACGTGTACCTGGAGTTGGGACTTTTTAAGTCTTCTGAGCGCGCGGGTGGAAGACCCAGTGAGGGGAACCCATTTTATATTAGGGTTGCCCTATAACAATACTGTGACTGAGATCCTTGCAGACTTGTTTGCAAGACAAGAGCTTCCCAGCTCTTGGGATTGAAACATACATTCCTTCTGTCTGGAAGAAGATAAATAAAACAAAAGGTTGTTAGTTCACAGTAGGGGCTAGTTAAATGCAGAAGGGTTTGGCACACAACTACTCGACATTGTTCTTCTGGGCTGTGCTTTTTGTAGCAAATGACATAAGTTTGTTACTTGTTCTCCTGCTCAATAAAAGTTATGGAGAAGTTGGGAGTTGTGCTATTTGCCTAGTAGAGCTGTAGCCCTCCATCTCCATACTGACATCTTGTCTGCTAGACTCATCTCTGCGTCACCGAACACACAGCACAACACTAGCACAGCCACCTCCAAGGTTACAGTGACATATGGAGGTTGGGGGGGCACTGTGAAAAGTCACTGGTCCTTGCAAATCTACCTAGTCACACCAAATATAGGAAAAGCACCAAACCTAGAAATAATTTAAGAGCTGTTAGTAATCCCACAAAGGAATGAACCCCTCCCAAAGAGAAAAGTGTCTCAGTGCAATTCCTGGCAGCCTGTCTTTCAACAAACCTGTGCCTTTGGGGGGCAGTTCTTTCTACCCACTGTGTCTGTACAAGCACCCATTTCTTTCCTTCCCTTTTGAGAAAGAACCTGCCCTTTTGCATAGGGCTCAATGTCTCTGCCCTGTGGGAAACTTAGGGTGTGCCGCTGAAAGGGGAGCTCTGATGAAACTTTTCTCAGTGGTAACCCAGGTGTAACAGGGTGTTCCCCAAGGAAAGGGGAGGTCCAGGTTCCCTGCCCCACCCAAGGAGGGTATTGCTGAGCAGTGAGGAGGAGGGGCTGGAGAGGAGACTGAAGAAGGAAAGAAGGATGGACAGCAAGAAGGAGAGCGGGAGGAGGCACATGGAGCAGAGAGACATGTGAAAAAGCCATGTTTGCTTCTTGGCCTTTGACTTGTGCCCAGGACTTGGAGGGTCACTTGAAATAGACATGGGTGAATGTCCCGTGGGGAGGTTCACAATGGCAGCATTTATCGTGATTTTGATTTTGCTCTTTTCCTTCCAGAATTGTCTGGCCCGTTTTGCCGCTTGTGTAGGGGTCCCCACCAGAAGGTTCCTTAGACTTACGGCAAACTTTTGGGCATCAAAGACCCTGCTTTGGGCCAACCCTGTTTGGCTTGGCATTTATCCACAAAAGGATGGGTAACTTTGGATGCTTGATTTGGAGACTATTTTATCTATTCTTTTTCTTCTCTTGTCTTTGTTGCACACTATCTGTATTATTTTCCATTAAAAGCCTTATGCACTAGAGTATGTTATGTCTTGATGTGGCAGACGTCAGAAGCTATTTAAGCAAGCAGGTTTGGGGTTCCTGTCATGCCCCTCACCATGCCCAGTAACACAGGGCATGTTTCTGACCAACATCACAAAGGAACTGGAATAACCAAATCTTGAGAGTAAGCTGCAGGCATCTTACTCCCTGAATTCAAACTGTTGACTGGACACAAAGTCTCAACTAAAATTAGACAGTTTATTAGATTATTAAAGTGAGAATTTGAACCGAGGAAGCAGCCTGACAGATTTTATTCTGTGAAAACAATTCCAAAAACCAGGAGTTTGAATTTAGTTTATATGATAGGAAGAGTAGTCAAGAGCATTTAGAATATATTATTCTGGACGGACTTCTAGTTTGTCCCACCTAACTAAACCTGGGTGAAGCTGCAGCAGCTGGAGAAAGGCGGTGGCGGACTGACCCTCTTCCTTGCTAAGGAATGCAGTGGGAGATGCAAAGGCTGAGCGCCCATCGTTAAGTCTTCATGTACCTCCATGGTCAACACTGGGGTTCACCTTCAGGGGCAGATGCCCTGGACAGTACAGGGTGGAGACTGGGTGATTGATGGCTGTGCCCTCCTGCTGGCTAGATCTGGGGTGGGGAGGGAGGATGTCAGCCCCAGAATATTTTACAATATGTTCCCCAAACGACATTATACATCTACAGGACTGAAAACGGACGAATCAAGGGACCAGAACAGAGCGTCCCGAAAACCCACACCAGGCGCATCATCAGTGCACCACGAAGGAGCCGGGAGCAAACACCAACAGGACGCGCTCAGTCAGTACAGCTGGAACACCGAGGGGGTCACACCCAGGGAAGAACCTGACCCCTGAGATCCTCCAGCACAGCAAAGAACCCTCCAAAGCCCCAGTTTTCCACATCCTGCCCGCCCTGCACTGGGTCCTCCCGCTGGGCCCCTCCCTCCCGGTCCACAGGGAAATGTTCTTCCTTCCCCTCACTTTGGACTCACCTTGTCCTCTCCGCCAAGGGTCCTGCAGGAGGAGGGTCCCGCAGACAGGACTCCAGTCCTAGTCCGGGGACGGCACTGACAGGTGAGGGAGGCGGCTGGGCGCTGGGCGCAGTGCGCATGCCCAGTCAGAGGGGCGGTGCGGTGCCGCCCGCAGGTGCGGGTGGGCGGGGCAGCACTCGCGGGCAACCTGTTCCCAGTGGCCACACCCACCCGCCCTCCAGCTGCAGCCTGAGGAAATTCAAACCGAAATGGAAGCAAATATTCCATGTCTTCTCGGAAAATACTGTTAACTTAAAAATTCAGGAAACCATTAAATCGCAAAACCTGTCTATTTGGATTTAAAAACTTCCTCCTCCTCCCTTTTGGTCCTTTGCGCTGAGCTCTTGGCCCCTGGGCCTCCCCTCTGCTTGCTCATCGCTCTTCTGCTCATTACCCTTTGTGCCACCAGGCGGCGCACTCCGCCTTTTCTCTGCACTGTGGTTCTCCGGGCCCTTTGGTCCCAACCTCAGTCACTCTGCTTTCCATACAGGAGGACCTGCTAATTGCTACCTTTGATTATAAGTATATACTGTAATCTGTTTAACCATTCCTTGGGGTTTTCATGTAGAATGTTTCCAATTATTACTATCAAGAAAGTGCTGGTGAACTTTTTTTGGACTTTTTTTGGGTATGTATTTCAAAAGTACTTCCTTAGCCATTTCCCAAAAACAGAATGACTATATCAAGCTATATAAATATTCTAAATTCACTGTTCTCCACAGAAGAGATATGAATTTATTTTTAGGAATGAATGAGAGTACATGTTTCACCTCACCCTTGTCCACATTTTGTCCTTTCTGTCCTCTTCAAGGGTTTTGATGCAAACTTCACACTAGAATTAAGTACAAAATTTTTTATTGTATAGGAAATACTTAACTGCTTTAGACCCTCAAAGATAAGCCCCAGAATTTGAGCTTGAAGTTTAACAAGAAGCCTGTGAGGGGGCCTCCCTGGTGGCGCAGTGGGTTAAGCAACGCACTAGGAAGCAAACCGCGGCTACTGCAGCATGAGTTCGATCCCTGCAGCCGGCCAGGGAGGTGACCCACATGGCGCAGCAGACCTCTCCTGCTGTGCCCACTGCTCCCCTCAGCAGTGTGTTTCGGTCTATCTGCGTGTTCTGCTCCCCTCTCTGTCTCTGGTGAATCCTCACACCATCCCCGCATCTCTGGCCTGTACCCCAGTTCTTGTATGTATAAATAAATAAATCTTTAAAAAAAAAAAAAAAGAAGCCTGTGAGATGGCTACAAGACAAGAGAGGCACTGTTCTCAGTCGCTCTCAGCTCCAGCAAGGATTTCCCAGGAACCCTAGGGGAAGCAATGCCTGGGCTCTACCCCCAACAACCGATGAACAGAGTATCTTCAGAGCGGGGTCCTAATGCCACTGAAAACAAAAAAGTCCCAGTTGATTTCATCACTTAATGAGGCTTATAGAAAATTCAGCACTTAAAAATTGCCACTTCGTAGTCAAGTTCTCGATCAAGTTATGTATTCCCTTTGAATTTCAATGGATTTAATCCTAGACTGGTTAAAAGTGATTGCTTCATAAGATTAAGTAAGTGATGTGAGGGAACTGGTATATAATAGGGACTCAATAACTTGGGGTTTCCCACACCTGGTGACCATAAGGATCACTTGGGGTATAGGGTAGCCTTACAGGATGCTATCTCCTCTGGGGGGGATAGCTATGAGGAGGATGTCCAACACCCCTGACCTTTCACTAGTACTCACCCAAGTCTGTCTGGTCTTTTTGCATCATGCTTTCTCTGCACATGCATTTTATTTACCCACATAAAGGTACATTGTACACACCATGACCCTCATTCCAGAAGGCCCTGCAGCCATGTTCATTTGCTTGATCAAACACCACCATCACATCTAAGTTTCAATTGAGCATATCCTTGGATTCAATTATGCCTTCTTAAATCTAGGTCCATGCAATTTTTCATTCTGTTCAAATATTCCTGGTCATTCTATTTTGAGAGCCTCATCACCTTTGAAGTATCTTCTTCCACAGTGATGCATCTCCATTCCAGAACGTCTTGTTTTGAACAGTCTGACGCCCTGTCACTGTTCTTTGCCCATCTGCTGGACATCTCCAGCTTCTTGTCATTTGTTCCTGTGTTTTAGATGTCTGAAGCGGTTGAAGACACCGTTTTCCCTAAACCAGCCTCCTCCACTCCCCCTCAGTCCTGTGACCTTTACAGTCACCATCCTGTGGCTCGTTCCTGGTGATCAATAAACCTGTGTGTGATATAGGCCCTGGAAGTGGGGTTCCAGCAGGGTGTGACCCCTAGAACAGAACAGGCTTGTTACCTCCTCTTGGTGGCAGCCTACAATATTATCAGCCACACAGCGTGTGGTTAAACTGAACAGTAGCGCTTTTCACCAATGGCTAAACATCCCCTCCAGTCCTTGTTCACTGATGACTAGCTGCTGCGCAGAAGAGGCTGGAGCTAACATGTGCTGGAGGCTTGTAACACCTGTCCCTGGGATGGAGATGGGACCCAGCGTAGGCAGCCCAGGCAGAAGCTGATTAGAATCCCAGAGCTACCTGGACACAGATCATGAGTCCCGTGCTCTCATTTCTAGACAGGGCTAACCATCCAACTTGCTAAATAGGCTGTGAGAGCAGGATATAGAGGACTTGTGATTTGGGTAAGAACAAATGGCATGCTGGGGTAATGAAAGTATGAGGAATCATACATTTTAAGATGGCTAAGAGCATGAATTTTATGTTAAATGAGTCTTACCACAATCAAAAGAGAAGAGAATAAACTGAGATTTTCCAGGCACAAAAGGCAGATTAGAGGGGGAAGCACATTTTGTGCATCAGGATATGTTTTCAGGAGTTACTGGTGCCAAGCTCTAGAGGACAGAGTCAAGTGCACAGCTTGTCCAGTCCAGGGTGCTCGCCAGTGGACATGGTCACCTAACTCATATTTAACTTTATTAGGCACCAGGCTAATCTGAAAGATTTTGTTAAATACTACATTAAAATCAAGACTGGGGTGAAGTCAGCTGGAAGAAGTTTTAGTTGGGTTGAGAGATGGAAAATTGGCTTGGTGGGTCTTGATCTCTTCTCCCTCTCGGGGGAGGTTTGGAGAAACATCTGGAGGTTGCAGAATTATTATCTAATTATACCTAATCTAAACTCCTCGGGTGATTCGGCTGTATGGCCAAGGTGGGGGAGCAGCACAAGCAGGAGACGGTTCTCGGTATCAAAGGTGCTGTGAGCAGCCCGGGCACCACGCAGTGGCCAGAACCAAAGTCCCCGGGCACCCTGAGGGCAGGCTGTCTGAAGCCCCGTGAAGAGATTGGCACAAGACCCGAGAAAGTGCAAACTTGTTAACAAAGTCGCTCTTTTAACCAGTTTATTGTATTTTTACAATAATAAAAATAAATTAGTCATACACAAAAATAGTTGTCACTTTTGCTGAAAACAGACTGTATTTACTCACACAATTCACCTGTTACCGTCTACCTCCTTTAAACAATAATCCAGCGGTACAAAGGGTGACGTGGAAGTGATGGAGTTTTTAGAAAATTCCGTGTTCCTGGATATATAGTGGACAGGATGACCCCCAGGCCCCAGACCCCCACCAGCAGCCCCATCGGGGACCCTGGGGCATGGTCATATCCCTTTAAGTCTTGCCCTGGCCCTGCCAGGACCTGCCTCAGCCACAGTCTCACGCAGTCTCCCGCAACTCACTGCGGGTGATTTTAACCAAGGAGGCGAGGCAGAAGGGATGAAAAAGAGCCTTCATATTTCCTTCCCCAAGTGTTTAGAGGTGAAGCTACAGATATTATATGAGCAAATAGGATATTTAAGATGGAAAGATAGAACTCTCACAGGTACAATGCCAGGGTGAGAGCTCCTGAATGAGTCAAAAAGTAAGAGTCATTTATGTTCCGTTTTAAAACCAAAGAGCTGGACTTATCGGTACACCGAGTTGTATCTACAGACTTCGAATAAGGCATCGTGGAGCCACTTTACAGGAAGTTGGGTTAGTATGATCAAATGATTTCCCACAAGCATGGATCACATATGTAAATAAATACCTATTGGGTCCCTTTAAAATTAACATATTCTAAATAATAGAACTATTTTGGTGTAGTGACTCACTCTGCAGATAGAGTTCAGGATACATATTTCCTATAAACATCTTGTATTTACAAAGAACAAAATAATAAGTTATAACAAAGTATATCCTTCTGTCAGACTGAATGGGTGGGGAGGGTCAAGCAGGAGGAAATTTATGTAACAGTGAATGGCTTTCCCAGCACTGAGGCAAAGAATCACCATCTGGAAGATGGATGTGTCTGCCAACTCTGCAAGATGGAAGCCTCCTTGATTGCCTGCTGGGTAGAACCGGAAGTGTGGGGTGGTTGTGAGTAGAGAGAACGGCTTTGCTCTAGCAAAGGTGAGGGAAAGTAAGGCAAGTTGAGAAAGAGAGATGGTAGTCGAGGCTCTGCCCCAACAAAGTGTTGACCCCGGGCGTGAAAGCAGCCAACAGGGCATTTGGTTATTTGCCTATGACCAGACAGGGTAGCACTGACCAATCTGCTGGTAATTCTCCGAGGTATGAGATCACAGTGAGCTCAGGCGAGAGGTGCAGAAAGTAACGACTTCAGAAAGGCTGACATGGAAACGGGAAGAAAGTGGGTTAACACTCGCCATTCCAGACCACTTGGCTCACTCAGAGCTGTTCGACTTACAGAGCCACCCCAGGCGCTATGTGAAAAGGACCTTATAAAGCATACTGCCCCAGTTTGGTGCTTACATTTCATCCCAGCATCCCTGATGGATGGACACACCCTCTGCTGGGACTCCAGGACCAGGTCAGTCATCACTGACTACAGCGTCCTTGGAAGGCAGAGGAAGATGGGAGCTGGTTTTTTTGCAAGAGCTAAACTCTACCTCATGGTAGCTTTTACCGCCTGCTGCGAGGTTAGCTCTCAGAGTTTCTTCTACAGGCTGAACATTCTCATGAAGTCCTTCACATTGTTTTAAACAGCTTGCACTCCTCATCAGGACTAAACGCTCTCATCTGAATGTTATACCTTATCGGCACCCCTTTAAAGTTCCTGACCATCGCAGACACACGTGATAGGACTCTCATCAATGTTTTCTCCCTGTGTGACATGAATGTCTCTGGTTGGTCACTCCGGCCTCCTTTCTTGATTCACTATGAGCTTAGCCAGCTGAAATGCTTAGCCCTCCCCGCCCCCACGCCACCCTATAGTCATATATTTATTGCTGTTGTTTTCTAATTCAAAGGTAGGACTTTATGTTGCTTCCTGGTGAATTTGTAAGACCCACGTTTTATTTTAGGTTCCCAGATCTCTTTGGATCCAGGGTCTGTCACTTGAGTCACTAGCTCCCCAACTTCGTGTCATTCACAAATTTGATCAGTAAGGCAACTATTTTCCCACTAAACCATATTCAAAATGTTTTACATGACAAGGATCCTCCACCTGCCAGGCTGGTAGCGGTTCCCCAGACTTGATTATGCACCTGTTTTAAGGGATGTCATGTTTCTTTTGACCATTTATCTTTAAGTCTTCTTCCACATGAGAAATCTGATACGCAGTCTAAAATGGCAACTCTTAAAAAGAGATAGTGATTTAGAAAGGTAGGAATGAATAATGTAGACCTTTCTAGTTTGGTGAAAATAAATTAATCTAGTGTCTTCCATATTTCATTCCTCTCCAAGGCCATTCTTTTTAAAGCAAAGAGAGTGTTGAATGCTAAACACTTTGAGGGTAACTAGATGAGACATATCCTAGGAAAGGAAGGGGAAAAACAAAACTCCAAGAACCCTGGAGCAGAGAAGTAAGGCAAAGGGACAGATGGGAAGTTCTGAGTCCCCCATCACCTGGTAGCTCCAGGGCTAGACAGGACGTGTATCTTGGTTCCCGAAGGGCTTGCAGGCAGAGACACCAAACATGCTTTAGTCACCTGAATTCTCTGCCTCTAGTGGCTGGTTTCAAATTTAGTGCCCTATTTCTTGGGTTACTTCTTTCTTTGAGTGCAAGTCAAAGTGAGGATGGGAAGCACAGACTGCACTGCATGGTCTGTGCCTGGCTGAAAGCAAAAAAGCAAACCATTTCTGTGATAAAAAACATGTAACAGTTTTCATTCATTTAAATATTCAGAGCAGGGAAGAAGACAACCCAGTAGCCAGGGGGAGAAAAGGCAGAATTAAAATGTAAATTTAAATTCTGCATCATGGCCAGGTAAGAGGAGAGGAGAGGACTGAAAAGGAGATGACAGATAATGGGAAAGGGAGGGGTGTGAAAACAGGGTGCTAAAAAGGAGAGGCAGAGGCATATTGATGGGGAGAGAGCTACAGACTAAGCTTCCCTTAGATTCCCACCCCAGGAAAGTTTTCACTGGAAATACCGCAGGACCCCAATTGTATATGTTATATTAACAAAGGTATTTAGAGGCTAACATACAAAACTAGGAAAAGTTGGATTTCTCAGACAAGTTGATAAAATCCTTGTTCTAATAATTTATAATCTTTCCCAAGAAGAATGAATTTGAAGAAGAGCTCACCTTCTTGGAAAAGACCTCGCCTTTAGGTACGTTCCCCTCTGGACTATGTGAACTGATCCATTGCTCCTATGCAACTCCACACCTGGCAGGATCGCTGTCTTTTAGAGAACAGTTAGGCAACACTTGGAAGTCACAGGGAATTGTTAGATGTAAAGAGATCCAGTCCAGTCATAAGAATCCCCAGTGGAAGGACCTGGGATGATCACCTCCCCTTTGATGGAGAAATCCCTTTAAGGATGGAGCTGTCACTCACATAGGATGGGCTGGGACTCTGTCAAATGTCTCTTTGGGGCAGCCAGGATGGTTAGAATATTTTTACTTCATTTGCGCTAAAATCAGTCTTTCTGCTGTTCCACCCAGAGATCTTGCCCTGCCCTCCAGCACACGCGCAGAAAGACTTTTCTGACTCCTTCAAATGACTGGTTTGTTTAGCAAGATCTGAGAGGAGCTGTGTAAAGGAAACACACACACACCTCAAGACAAGAAGCAAAAGTAACTAGTGAGAGGGGGCGTGGCCCTGGATGGAAACCACCAACAGGCTTGGCATTTCTGCTCTGCCCTTGCTTGGTGGTACTGGCCTCTGTTCGCTCCTTATCTGCACAAGTTGCATACAGAGCAGGAGAGAGGGGGTGCTTTGTGAAGTGGCATCTGTCATTTGGGGAAGAGGACACCCAAGAAAGTCAAATAGAATTTCTGAAAACCCACTGGTAGCAGGAACCTTACAGAATGTCACACTCAGCTGATGGTAAAAACTGCTTCTCAAAGCTGCAAGTGATCACATTAGCAGGTTTGGGGGTTAAAGGGCTCATGGGAAAACTGAATTGCTAAGAATCCAGGTTTGCTTTGAAAGGGAAATAGACTAGGCCCACAGTACTAAATAAGATAAATTTTCTATAATCTTATAATTTGTCTAGCTTGATATTATTCTTAATGGATAAATATATAGATATATAAACATACATACTTCTTTTCTTAATTGATTTTCAGATAGTTCATCTTTCAATAGGCACTGCATCCCCTTCTAGCCTGAGGCCTCTGAAACAGTCTTGTGCTGCCTAATGATGTTTCAGTCAACTGTGGATCATTTACAGGATGGTGGTCTCTGTATGTAGTAGGTATGTAGCAGGTATACCATCCAGATTTGTGTAATTATACTCTATGTCATTTGCATAGTAAGGAATATGCCTAATGATGCATTTCTCAGAATGTCCTTGTCATTAAGCAACATATGACTGTAGAGAAAGTTGAGTGAATCAGGAAAGAAAGACCTTGCTGTTGCAGCAGTCACTGGAAGCATTCATAGCCCCTCTTCTCAGCTGGATGCATTAATGAAGATCTTAGTCTTCAATTCTCAGAGGGGATATTGTGGATTGTGAGTTGGGGAAGGGACGGATGCGAAATCACCAAGAGAAATTCATAAATCAAACTGCAAAGACCAAAGGGAGACTCTAATATAAACAAAGTGTTTTTGCTGGGACAGATGGATTAGACCTTCCATTGAGAAATGCAAGGTGAACAGCTCAGGATGACTGGCTAAGGAAGGGGCTGGAGCCAGAGTCAGGGTTGGTTGCTCTGTAAATCTGTTCTGGGACTCAAAAGGCTCTGTGTTGAAAGGGACCCCAACTAGGAAATATGGAAGGTACCTATTCTGGGGAATGGAATCAGATTTCCGGGTAATCACTTTGCTTTCCTGTCTCCTGGTACAATACTGTGAATATAGAATTTAACAAAACCAGCAGAGTCCTGTGAGTCAGTGGGGGAGGGGACAAGAGAAACAAGTTTCTGAAACAAGAGTAGGGCATTAGGAAGAAAAAGATTCAAAGGTCTGGGCTTTGTCAAGTTAGAAACCTCTCAGCCTTTCAGTCAGATATGACCTGCATCCTGAGACCTAGGACTTCTGGGCAGACCTTGCGCTGAGGTTTTTATGGTCAGCTGGGGTCAGGTCTCAGCTCTGCCACTGAATGAGTGACTGACCCTGTCAGCAAATTGGGGATAGTGCTTCATTCCCTGACTCCCATTCTGGGGCATCATGAGGTGCTAATGAACTGATATCTGTGAATATATCTGCGAAACTAAACCACTATATTGACATAGATAGTTGTGTCATTAGGCAGGAAAACAGCCTGGTATCTTTGGGAATGGAAGCGGGCAGAGCCAGGCTGAGGTCACCGAGGGGTGCAGACATCTCAGCAAGGCTTAGCAAGGTTGGGGGGAGAGTAGCTACCCGCTCTGACTCTCCAAGGGGCACTGATATCAGAAAATCCAGTGGCACCCTGAACAGGGCCAGTAGGGTTCACTGCTGACCTGGGGAGAGACACACTCTCCCTGTTGCATGATTTTCAGAGATCACCCCAGGCAGAGCAGGTGGCAGGTCCCCAGTTGGGGGCATCATGAGTTCGTGGTGGCTTTGCTCATGGGCTCTGCAGGGCTTCCTGAAGCCTGGGTACAACTGCCTGCCTTCAGGAAGTGTGGTGCAACTGGCTGGCGGCTCTGGCCAGGGAGCCCCAGGGGGTGGTGGGGATGTAGTCGCAGTCCCGCTGCTTAGACTCCCCAGCCTGTGCTCTGCCGTGGCTGGGGGGTTATCTGCTGCGCAGGAATCCCGGGTGCCTGTTGGCCACACGTGTGCAGGACGCACAGCACGCAGTCTTGTAGTAGTTGTAGACACAGAGGCGCGCCTGGACCACCACGTTGCAGTTGTAGTACCTGTCCTTGCAGTTTTCATCTGCAGCAGAAGAGGAAGAAAAAGACTTGCTGAGCACAAGGTGGGGCCTGGACGAAGGGATGAGGCCTGTTGTGCTGAACCTGCTGTTTCCAGTCTATGGGAGGGTCATACGCACCCTGAGACCCGGCATGTTTTCCTATTCCCTTAAGTGTGATGATGAAAATGGGGATACAGAATAACTCCATGAACGTGTCCTCACTGCTCAATTTAAGAAACATTACCAACATAATTATAATTCTTTTTTTTTTAAAGACTTATTTATTTATGCACACAAGAGCTGGGGTACAGGCCAGACGTGTGGGGGGGTGAGAGGATTCACCACAGAGAGCAGGGAGCAGAACAGGCAGATCAATGGAAGTACACTGCTGAGGGGAGCAGCGGGCCACAGCAAGAGAGGTCTGCTGCACCATGTGGGTCCCGCCCTGGCCGGCAGCAGGGATTGAACTCGTGCTGCAGTGGCTGCGGTCTGCTTCATAGTGCGTTGCTTAACCTACTGCGCCACCAGGGAGGCCCAACAGAATTATAATTCTTAAGAGTTTAGGCTCTCACCTCCCACTCTCCCCTCCTGCTCCAAAGGTGATCAAACCCCAAATCTGGTGTTTATCATGCCAAACATTTCTTTATACTAGAGCTGTACCTCTAACCTCTGTTAGACATTGACACTTAAAAAAAAAAGATACAATTTGCTCAACATTAGTTTATATGATTCATTCAGTTTAATGAACGCTCTATGGCATTTGTTTTCATTAATGAATAGTAGTCCATTCTATAAATACATTCCACAATTTGCTTGCCCCTTTCCCATGGGTGGACATTAATTTGTTTTATTATTATTATTTTTTTTACAACTGAAAGGAATGCTCTTTTAAACAGCTTTATGGATCTCATCAGATTGCTTTCCAAAATATCAGTTTACATTCCTCCAGCAGCACAGGGTTCTGTTCAAGCCACATGTGGCGTATTTTTGCAGATCTGATAGATGTGACTTTACTCCAAGTGAGGTTGAAGGTATTATCCTCACATGCATAGTTGACATTCTAGTTTCCTTTTCTGTGAATTGTTTTCCTGCCCATTGCCAATTTGCTAATTTAGTTAACTTAGAATATGAATTCACAGAAATTGTTTATATATAACAGATCCCAATCTTCTGCCAATTATATGTGTTGTAAGTATTTCCCCCAAGTCTGTGGCTTTTCTTATCACTTGGTTTATAATATTTGATAAACAGAAATTTTTGTTTTTAATGTGCTTGACAGTATAATTTCTCAAGTAGTTTGGAATTTTTGTTTCTCATTTAAGTAATCTCTATGTATAAATTAAAGACTAATATATATCATGTAGTATATATACAACTATAGCAAATGATATCTATGTATTAAATTCTCCTTCACTCTCTTGAAAGTTTAAAAATTTTCTTTTCACGTGTACTTCCCTAATCCACCTGGAATTGTGTATGGTGAGAAGTAGGAATTCAAATTTATTCTTTTCCCTATATGGATAAACAATTGTCTCATCATTTATTTACTCTTTCTTTTTAATAACTTTTTAATTAAGGTAACATTGTTTGTGACACTGGATATAATTCAGAAGTATAGGATCCCACATCTTTGGGTGTATGTTACCCCAGCACACCTACCACCATCTGAAACATTCTTCTCCTTACTCATTCTTTTTTCCTTTTTCTTTAAGATTTATTTATTTATGCATACAAGAGCTGGGGTATAGGCCAAAGTCATGGGAGGAGAGAGGATTCACCAGAGACAGAGTGGGGAGCAGAACCTGCAGATCCACTAAATACACTGCTGAGGGGAGCAGTGGGTGAGGCAGGAGAGGTCTGCCGTGCCATGTGGGTCTGCTCCCTGGCCAGGGATTGAACTTGCACTGCTGTGCAGTGGATGCTTCACAGTGCGGTGCTCAATCTGCTGCGCCAGCAGAGAGGCCTATCCTTACTCATTCTTAATGCTGACCTCCACCACATATCAATCATCCTTACATGCCAGGGTTTAATTTTGGGCTCTCTCTATCCTGTTCCCTTGGTTAGTTATCTATACCTGTATTTCTATGTCTTGATGTATGGTAGGCTAAGTTTCCCAACACAGTTCATTATTAAAATTGCTTTCACCATACTTGGGTTTTGCTCTTTATATAAACTTTCAACATAGTTTGCCAGATATTTCTATAAAAAATACTCTCTGGATTTTGATTAAAAATTTGCTTGAAATTATGGATGAATGTGGAAAATAGCTGACAATACATGGGTCAGCAGCTTGCTTTTTATATCACTCACCTATGTATTTAGACACATTTACATATCATAACATACAACTGCAGCACATTCTTTGTAAGGGAGTCAGCATATTCTACCTTGGGTGCTATAAGATAGTTTAATTGACCATTTCCTTCAGGTGGTAGAAATAAATTGCTTTCCATTTTTATGAAATTCAATCATTCATTCATTCTCCACAATTTCTTGAGTCTGGTTCTTCATGTGTTTGCATAGCTGTACATTCTGGAGAGTGTATCTTTAGAAAAAATCTCTAGATTTTGTTCTGAGTTGGTGATAATAAGCACTTGGATCTTAACTGATATTGTCAAATTCTCCAAAAAGATTGCCCCCACTTGCAAGCAGGGGCTGACTTTCCCCTTACAGCTTTGCCAAAACAATGAACACTGTCCATTTTTTAAAAGGTTTTCCTACATTATGGAAGAACAGACTCCAATTATTTTTTAAGTTTGCATTTCTGATTACTGGTGAGGCTGACCAAGCATTTTTTCAGCTTCTTTTGTTAAGTTTGTTCATCTCCATCCTTTATAAAATTGGATCCCTTTTTATTGTTGTTTCTTTGTATGTTAAGATTGGGGTGGGGGGGAAGGGGTGCAGTTTTAGTTTCACAGTAAAACCAAGAGGAAGGTATAGAGATGCAGAGTTTCTTTTAAAAAAATAGTTTGAGTTGTGTGTGTATATTAGGGATTTGCCTTTTGTCTACTTGAAGGACATTTATTTGATTCCAGTACATTACCAAGTATAAGATGATTTAATAGTGTCTAGATGATTAAATGAAAGATTATAAAGGTCATGTAGAGTTTAAAAATTCCTGGCCGAGGCAGATTTTACTCATCTATGCACATACTACTTTCTTCATCATCATCATCATCAAATGCGCCCTTGAATCTCCTACCTTCAGAGTCTGTCCATATCTGGGGTGCAGCCATCAGCATGCATCTGGGGTGCATGCTGTGTTTTGTAACTCGGGCTCACAACCTGGGCATCTGTAGTACCTGAGCTTTGGTGTATCAAAGAATATCGAAGTTTTGCCTACATTTTCTATTTTGTTACTCTCATAGTCCCCGTTTGTCCTTAATTGAATTTTATAAAATTGGAAACGGACCGGGTTTTTTTCTTCCCCTTGAAAAGACATGGACAAATGTAGAAGACAAAGACAGACTGGTTTAAAACAAATCTGCATTGTATCATATTAGTAAGAAACTGTCACAGGTGTTTGCCAGCTGAGAGAATGGTTATATCAATAGCTCCTAGCTTGGAAACTTATACTATCAATTCCAATCTGGTCATTCCAACTGTTTTTAATTATCTTGCCTGGCCTGAGACAAGCAGGCAACTTTATGAATACAACTGTTCAATGTTGCATTATACTACAATCTTTTAAAAAGCAATTTAAGTAACAATTCGTACTCCAAATTTAAAGTAAGTTTCAATTGTATGTAATGAATACAAATCAGTTAATGTTGGTGGCATCTGGATGAACATATTTGTGTGTGTGACTCCAGTCACACACACAATGATAATTAAATCATTATTTATTCCTCCTGGCTCTTGGCTGGACATTTTCTTCTTATATTGATGGTATCACATTTGAATAAGGTGTTTTCCATTTTTTTGAACTCAGAATTTTCCATCCATCTCTTTCTTCCTATTTGGGTTATGATGTCTGGGATGGTTAACTTCACGTGTCAATGTGATGGCCGTAGAATGCCCAGATTAAACATTATTTCTGGGTGTGTCTGTGAGACTGATTTCAGCTAAGATCAGTGTTTGAATTGAGTTGATTCAATAAAGCATATTGCTTTTCCAAAGTGTATGGGCATCAGCCAGTCTGTTGAGGACCTGACTATAAATTAACGCAGAGGAAGGAAGAAACTACCCCTAATTTTTTCTACCTCACTGCTTAAAACTGGGTCATCTTGTTATACCTTCTGCCTCAGACTGGGATTTATGTCATCAGCACCTTGGTTCTCTGGTTTTAACACCCAGATTGAGTCACAGTACCAGCTTCTTGGGCTCCAGCTTGCAGTTGGCAGGCTCAGTAGGGGACTTTGCAGCCTCCATAATGTGTGAGGAAATTTCTAGCTGTCTGTCTGTCTGTCTGTCTACCTATAGACCTAACTACCTGTCAGTCAGTCATCTATCATCTGTTGGTTCTGGTTCTCTGGCAAACTACTATCTTTAACAGGAGAAAAAATTTAAATTTTTCCTGTTTTTATATCCTGAAATAAGGCTTCTGGATTTGGGGTCAAGTTTATGAAGACTTAAACCAGCCCCAGGATAAATATTTTTTCCTAGTGTTTTCAGAATGTATCTTCTGATAATACCTTTAATCCATTAGTCATTTATATTTAGAGGTGGCTATGGTGCTTTCATCAAATGGATCTTCAATTGTCTAAATACATGAAAGTCTCTTATTTTCCCCACTTTCTTGACACAAGGCTTTCATCACAACACCTAGCCGATGCATTGGTCATGCTTCTTGTGATACTCACTGATGTCTGTCTCTTCCTGTACTGGTATAGTTTTAATTTAATTTCTAAGGTTTATAATGTAATCAGATATATGGTAAGACAATATATTTGAACACATTATATATAGAACCTCGTGAAGCTTCTTTTATTTTTCTACAGTGCTGACAGTCCATTCAGGAATAAGTTAGCCTCTCTAGCCATTCAAATTTCCTTTTATGTTCTATGTGAAGGCCTTTATTTTTTAAATAGGTTTAACATTTCTTGTGCATTTTCTTCTTATGGAATTTAATTTATTGTTGCTATTGAGGATAGTCAGCATATAACACACTCATTGGTTATGGCTGACACATAGGAATTTCTTTATTATATTTTATTCCTTAACTTACATATCCTTCCTGGGCTGGATGAGAGGATGCTAGGTCAGTATGTTAAAACTTTCAATTAAGCCCAAAGTCACTGGAATCTACTGCATCACTGCAGTAGATGATATATTAGTGTTTTCTTTAACATTGCTGTGAGATAAGGAGGGTAAATAGAAAACGAGAAGACTGAAGAAATCTAAAGAAGAGAGTCTGCACACTTCTATTCTGGAACTAATCCTGACTGAGTCTGGTAGTGTATTCAAAATAGACTTGGGGTGGGGTTTTGGGGTATCCTATATACCTTTGGAGATACATCTTCACCCTACTGCACTTTAATTCTCTTGTTGGAAATGGGGTCTAGCCTCACAAATTGCAGCTCACAAGCAGGTCTCCCTAACTTTAACCAGTACTTTGCTTCAGGGAACTGGACCTTATTTTAATGTTGCAAGTTGGAGCCTTGTCACTTACAATGCTGCTGTTCTCTGCAGGACTGCAGCCCGTGTGCAGCCTCGAGCCTCTGGCTGTTACCTTCCCCTACTTAAGCCTAGTCTTTGTGCCCTTCCTGCCAACCCACTCCAGAAGCCCTGACATTGCCTCTCATGGCCCAGCCTACTTCGGTTTAAACCTACCTACAGGGGGTGGGGGAGGGAGAGGGTTGAGGGCAGACAAGAGCACAAAGTCTGAGGTGATGGTGCACTGGTGAAATGGTGATGGGGAATACATGGGGACTACAATTGATGTCAAATATATATAAATAAAGAAAAAAAAGATGAACAAAAAAAAATAAACCTACAGTCAAGTGGAAATCTTACTACTTTACCTTAACGATGATGGAACAAAACCTCTGAATGTCTCACCATTTTAATCAATTCACATTAAGTTTGCCTTCTGGTGGGTGGCTTGGGTTGCCACCCATGCTATGAACAGTCATTTTAAACAATGAAATGAATCATTCCCAGAGTAATTTGACCCACTGAACCCCATGAGTACGCAAGGTCAGGAAGAGACTTATTGGCGTTTTCATTCCAGAGGATTTGCCAGAGTTAAAAGAAAGGTGAATCTTTTCTTCGAGAGGAATCTCTACTTACCAACTTCTGGGACACAGTCCTGAGGGTTACAAGATTCCTTCTCTTCTGGTTTCAACTGAGGGTCACACAGGTTGCTGAGAGCCATGCCGTCTGACAGGCAGCGCACTTCCCGGACCCGGAAGCCGCCCTGGCAGCTCTTGGAGCACTGCGTGGGCACAACAAGGAAAGTCAGAGCCGCCGCTGCACAGCAGCCAGCACACTGGGCAGGATGCGGGCAAGTTTCAAACATCTCCAATAGGAAATAAAATGAAACGACTCTCGCGCACCTACAACCAGTTCCAATAACCATCACCTCATGCCAGTTTCCTCCCTACACCCCTAGCCGCGTCCACACCTCCAATTATTTTGAAGCAAATCTAGACAGCACATCACTTCTAACATGTTTCAGTTGTAGTTCCAGAAGACAAAGACTTAAAAAATTACAATACCATTCTTATACCTACAAGTTAAGTGTAGTTTAGTTCCTTATCATATTCATCTCTCTATATAGTCGGTGTTTCCAGTTCCACTTTTCTCATGAATCTCATCGATTTTAAAATACAGTATTATTTGCTCCACTTTTTTGAGAATTTCTTTGATGCTTTGTATGAAGAGATAGCCTACTCTAATTTAGATACATCTGGTCCCAGACCTGGATTCACCTATTTTTCTAGAATTTCTGGATCATTTTAGTGGACAGTGGTATTTTGAAACCACATTCTGGCTGATAGATGCGCTCTTTGCTGCTGGTTTGGAAATAATGATTTCCAAGCTCTTTCAGTGAGTAAAACTAGGAAAAAATATTTTTAGAGAAAAATTAATTTGTGAGTTCACACTTATATTTGTGATATGAATTTAGGACAGTAGGATTTCCACTTAAGTCTTTTTGTTTATCTGTATCTTCTTTCTCTGAAGTTGAGGACTCTATTTTTTAAGAACTCTGGGGAAAACAGAATTAAATGATCATATTATTATATTTACTATCCTAGATATTATATAACCATAAGATTTTTATTTACTTTATCAGGCAGTACACATCGAACTTCTCAGAATATAGCACTATACTGTTATCACTAAAAATATGATTTTTGCAAACAATGTAAACATTTTTTGGTAGTTCCTTTTGTCTTTAGGGCTGGACAGTTGAATGACTATATTTCAAAGCCACATACAATAGTGCTGATACTACTAGATACCAGAGATCTATATCTAGATACTATGTATACTACATACATATTTAGATTCATTACATCTTTCATTTTCAGGTATTGTGTGAAAATTTTAATTTTGTCTTATAATTGTCTAAAATACAAATTTAGTTTCAAGCCCAGAATTATTTAGTTATTTTTAAAAGATTTACTTATTTATGCATACAAGAACTGGGGTACAGGCCAGAAGTGCATGGGGTGAGGGGATCCACCAGAGACAGAGTGGGGAACAGAACAGGCAGACTGACTGAAATACACTGCTGAGGGGAACAGTAGTTGAGGCAGGAGAGGTCTGCTGGGCCACGCAGGTCTTCTCTCTGGCCAGCAGCAGGGATTGAACGCGTGCTGCAGGAGCTGCAGTTCGCTTCATAGTGCGTTGCTTAACCCACTGCGCCACCAGGGAGTTCCCTCAAGCTCAGATTTATAAAATAAGGGCTATTCAAAGATGACTAGCTTCTATCACTCTCTTTGCTGTTATAGCAACTACTTATTTCTAATCTGTTTATTTTTAATTTTACATAAAAAATGTAACTTTTTGTAGTGCACTGTTGTATGAGCTGTGACAATTTCATGAGCAGTGAGATGAGACACAAAAATTTTACCACACACAACAAATCCCTTTGCTGTGAGTTTGGCCCTATCGTCTCCTCTGACCACTCCTGTAGTCCCTGTCACCAGAGTTTACCTTTCATAGAGTATTATGTAAATGGTATCATACAACATGTAGCTTTTGGGGTCTTTTATTTCTCAAAAGCTTTTGGAGTTCGTCCATATCATTGGAGGGATGTACAGTTCATCATTCTTCTTGCCCAGTGGTATTCAGTGCTTGGTTGTACCCCTGTCTGTTCTCCACTGACCTGCTGAGGAATATCTGGCTTGCTTCTGGTCAGGTAATTTAGGAATTTGTCACCTTTGACCTGGCTGGGTGAATCTGGCCTTTTCTAGAATCTCCAAACCAAATGGTAAAGTAAAGGAGTGATCTTGTACTTGCAATCTCAAGGACCTTGGCCAACCTCAAAAAATCAAAATCCTTTTCCCAGAAGTTGACAAAGCACCCTCCAAACTCAGTACCTTGATGCTCTTTGCCTCTGAGATGTGGTTCACCACATGCTCAGGAGATGCTATCACTGGACCAGACATAGTCTGCGAACGGAATTGTCAGCTGATAGGCAGGTATTTTATGAGCAAGCTTCCCTTCATCACCTTTGCATTGGGCTCTGACCTCTACTCTGGGCTCACCTATAGCCTTGGCTTGATGAAAAGCGAGTGAACCTACCCCCCATGAATCCCCAGCTCCACCCCAAGGTGTGTTGAATCACCTCTGGGAGTGATGGCTGAGAGGTTTCCTATGTTAGATGTTTATTCAAAATAAACTCTTCTACTTGAAAAATAAGAGCATTTTATTACTATTTCCATCATTTCACATTTTATTCCTTAATTACCTATTTTTATATTTATAACCATCTCTGTTTATTTCTATTTTTTCATTTACATGCTAAATATAAAGTCACTTCTTAGAACCTCTATAATTTACAGATGAAGATCACTCCAGCCTCAGGGTCAGGCTCCCCTCCCTTCCACCACCCAAGCAGGCTGAGTCCAGGCGTGACCCAACACTCAGTAAGTCGAGGGAAGCGATACAGAGAATCTACCTGAGGGCTGAGCCCAGTCCTGACACACAGTAGGTGGTCCAGGTGTGACTGTGGAAGGAAAGCAGAATGATGTGTTAATGAAACTTTCTGCAGTGTGCTCTGACTTACCATGCTCCATTCTGTGTTAAACCATTTGGCCCCACAAGGCTTGAGGTGGCAGGACTGCTGGCTGGGGGGTCTCTCCAGGAAGGAACATTCATAAGGGTCCAGTACTTCGAAGTTGTCTATGTTCTTCCTAACACAAATCACCTCCCTCTGTTGGGTCCCACTCCCACACTCGATGGAACACTGGAGAAAGAAGGAGAGAATGATGGCATCACGGATGCAAAGGACATGAGAAGCATTGTGTGATGAGGGGTGTTTACAGGTGCTTTATGCCATCAGCTCAGTAAGCAACAGTCCCAGGGCCCCTGGAAAACATTTCTGGAGGAGTTGCACATTGTTCTAACTTTCCTAACAGTTCTGACTCTGAAATGGAGTGGGTGTCTTGCGACAGCACAGCTTAAGTGTGTTGGCCGCTGCAGTCAGGGTGCCTGCCGTGCTGAGTGAAATGGCTTCCTTCAGACTCTCCCACAGGGACAGACCAGCCATTCATTTGGCTGTTCTGCCCAGTAGACTCTGATACTTCTTACGGTAAACCAACCAACTAACATTCCAGTTTATTTAGTGGTCTCTTAGTGGGTAGAGGCTGGGATGAATACGTTTCCCAAGTGAACAGACCGCAAATCTCGTCAAAAACCTGATGTTATGTTATGCTATGTTTGTAAAGCAGTTGAAGACGTAAGGTGCATATCTCATTCTTCTTCTAATCTGAATGCCAAGAAGTGGCAGAATCTGTGTTCTGGGAACAGTAGGTGGATGTGCATGGGGGTATATGTGTGTGCAGAGGACAGCGCTGAAAACAGGAAAGGATACTTGTCCTTGGAACACCAGAATTTATGGGGAATCTTTGAGTGGTCAAAGATAGAGGAGATTCCATTGAAGGAGAAAACCACAGTCCAAGATGCACAAAGAGGCCTCTAGAGAAAGCAGCTCATGGGCTCTGGGCGGGAAGGTGGTGGAGGTGTGGATGAGAAGGAGGGAGTCCAGGGGACAACAAGGGAGTGATCAGTTAAGATACAGACCTGACAGGGCCGGAGGAGCTGAGGAATACGCATCTGCTGGACACTGACGTCAATAGGCAGTGAGACATTTTCAGATAGGCAAGGGTTCAGAAAACAGACCTTTTACAAATCTACTTTCAATGACTTACCAGGTTATGTTCTCTAATGGAATAAAAAAGAACCGGGAAAGAGACAAAGACTTGGCAGAACACTGTATGAATAAAAGTTGGGTTGCTTTGCCTCCAGAATTAAAGACTCCCTAAGTCTGACAGGTCTCATTCTCCCACTCTGGCTTTCTCCACAAACCTCAATATCCTCCTGTGCTCATGACTTTCCAGGAGCCCCTTGTCTCATGTCCACATGGAAGTCCCAGGAAGGAGAGTTTGGCTCAGACTGGGTCAGTCTCCCTGCACTAATCCCAAGCTGCTGGTGTTTGAGACGGCAACTTTTATTTAAACCCCATAGCTGGAAGAAACATTTGTTTTAATACTCTGATATTAATATGTTCATGTTAATTAATATTTAAGACTTAACTTTCAATAAACAGGCACGCTCTATTTCATTTTGCGGGGAGGTGGGGGGGGAGGATAGTGTAAAATTCTCAGGGTGGTGAGGTGCCACATTTATGTTGCCTTCTGGCTGACTTAGAAATCCCAAAGCAAAACTGCATCCATCTTTGATCATGTCCTTGGCTTTCTGGACAGGACAACAAATTGCACATTGCTAATGGTAGCAGGAGTCAATGCTGCTCTCCACATTGCTTTCAGGTCTCTGAGCTTACTTCTAGAGTCAATTGAGGGCTGCAGGCAGAAAAGACTCTCCTCTTCTCTCTGAGGTTGGGAGACACGTGAGTTGAACTTCACTTTACTGCTTGGAGGCAGTGGGTCTGTTCCCATTGCCTCAGTTTCCATGGATATTTGTTGCAATGGGGGCCTCACATAACAGGCCACTTTTGAATTATCTTTGGGGTTTAGGTCCTATGTGTTTTACTACCAAGAAATGAGATAGAAAATAATAAACAGGAAGAAAAAGGAACTATTATTTAAGCCCTTTCAGGATCTGAAGCAGTGGGTGACTCCTTTGTGATAGCATCTCATGAACTCAAAAGCAACCCTAGCAAATTGGTATGGTGATCTCCATATTTCAAAGGAAATAGGCTCAGCGAGGTTAAATTACTTGCCCCAAGTAATTAAGTCAGAGAACTAGAGAAGTAGAAAAGTAGGGCTGGGATCAGTTATCATATGCCAGGCTAACCACTGTCTGCCAGCACTGGAAGCACTTGAATTCTCCTTTCTAAAAAAATTTTCTATATTTTACAGTTAGTATTATAAAAACATTGAAGGAAATTTGAGAAGAAAACATTTCCCCCACGTTTATATAAAAACCTGCACTTTGAAGTGGCTGAGATCACAGGGTTCATGGATTTTCACATTCTGCTCCCCACTTGCCAATCTATCCTATCAACTTCCCACATCTCCCTAATCACCACCTTAGTTGGCGCATCATGTCATGACGAGCCATGATATGCTGTGACATCATATCTCGCCAACCGCCCTCTGTCAAGAACATCTCTGTTGAAAGCCCTTTTCCTCCTTTCTTTATTTCCTTAAAATGAATCTCCAGGGTGGGTTGACTGGGTTAAGGCAAATGAACCTTTTTATGGTTCTTGACTTTTATTGCCAAATTACTTTCCAAAGGGGTTATATCAATTTGCAAGGACAAGGCAGTCCATTTTTTTAAGGGCTGCTTTTAAAACTGCTTAAAAGAAATAAAATTCTATATGGAGTCAGAGGTTTTGATAATGTATAAATCATGATAATCAGCCAAAAAAGTCCTTGGAGAACAAGCTGGTCCTGGGGGCCAAATGTGTAGTTAAGTGGAGCAGAAACTCAAACTATTGATGGTAATCCTAGGAGGGCAATATGAGGGGATGATCTTTTCCACATTTGCCTAGGGAGCTCATGTTCAATTTCGGAAGAGTAAGGTAAAAAGCGAATTGATCAAATGAGTCATTACGACAAAGTATCCAGTATTACCTGTTCTTCATAGTGAATGACCTCAACTTTTAAAATTTCTGTAGCTATTGCCACTGCCCCCAGCTTTGTTGAGGTATAACAGGCACATAAAATTGCAATATATTGAAGATGTGTACATGAAGATTTGATATACGCGTACACTATGAAAGAATTCTAGCAACTGAATTAATGAACACATCCATCTCATTACATATGTGTGTGTGAACACTGAAGTCCTACTCTTTTAACAAATTTCAACTATACAATACAATGTTATGAACTCCATGGTACACATTTGATTCTCCGTACTTATTCTTTTGGTAACTGAACTACTGTATCTTTTTATCAAGCTTTCTTATCTGCCCTCCTCCTCCACTACCCCACCCAGGCCCTGGTAATCAACATTCTGAGTTTGATTTTATTTTTAAGGTTCTACATAAGTGAAAACATGCAGTATTTGCTTTTTCCTCCATCTGGCTTATTTCTCCTAGCATAATGCCCTCCATGTCCATGCACACTGACATGAGTGGGAGGATTCCTTCATTTTTTAGGACTGAGTAGTGTTCCACAAATATATATGTATATATACACACACATATATATGTATATGTATATATATATAACATTTTCTTTATTCATTCATCTGTTGATGCGTTGATGGACAGTTGGGCTGTTTCCACACCATGGCTATCATGCACAATACTGCAGTGGGCATGGAAGTGCAGATGTCTCTTTGAAAGAATGATTTTGATTTCTTTGGCTATATACCCCAAAAGTGAGATTGCTGGCTCATATCTAGTTCTGCTTCTCACACTCAAATAGGTACAAAAAGTGGTTTTAATAGCAGCAAATATACCTCTCAATGACTGCTATGTACTTCACACACATTGCTTCCTTCACCTAAAAATAATGTCCTAAGTTACTGTCATTACCAGCATTTTATAGACAAGGAAGCCAAGTCAAATATAAACTCCCTGAGGACAGCGATGTCTGTTTTGCTCACAGTTATAGCCCGAGTGCTTAGAAGAGCACACAGGAGGTGCTCAATAAATTGTGGCGCCTGTGTGAGGCTGCAAGAGCATAGCAGGCTCCCCAAGGTCTTGGGTAGCCAGTGGTACAACTGGGATTCAAACCTGGGAGCCCTGGACACACCAGGTCCCGGTCGCTAACCCCTCTGCTCTGCTGCCTCTAATGGGGACAAACAGACACTCTCCATTCTGGCCACTCACCTGACTCCAGCTCCCTGCAAACCACTCCACCTTGCCCGTGCAGGGCCCGTTGTCACATGGGGTGGCCTCTGCTGGCCGGTTGTTCCCACAGCCCTCCAGGGGCAGGCTGCTGACGTGGTTGGTCATGCACACCACCGAACGAGTCCGCACTCCAGCCCCACACTCCGCTGAGCACTGGGGACAGAAGAAGGCGTGTTAGAAGTAGGGGAGATCCCACGGTTCAGAAGCCATTTTCAAATCACTTGGAGAACTCAACACTGGTGTCCCTACCGACTCTTCCTCCTAGAGCTCTCTGAACACTTGTATTCGTGCCTTCTCCACGATGGGATGTCAATATGGCAAATCCCTATCTTACATTTTCTTTTTTTTTTTTAAAGATTTATTTATTTATGCATACAAGCACCGGGGTACAGGCCAGAAGTGTGGGGGGGTGAGAAGATTGACCACAGAGAGCGGGGAGAAGAACAGGCAGATCAACAGAAGTACACTGCTGAGGGGAGCAGCGGGCACAGCAGGAGAGGTCTGCCGCGCCGTGTGGGTCCCCTCCCTAGCTGGCGGCAGGGATCGAACTCGTGCTGCAGTGGCTGCGGTTTGCTTCATAGTGCGTTGCTCAACCCACTGCGCCACCAGGGAGGCCCTATCTTACATTTTCTAGGACAGCCTCCATTCCAAACACCCCGTCCAGTTAGTAGTCAGACTCTCTGCCCTGGCTTTGGCTTTCAAAAATATATTCAGCAGCAGAAAAATGAGAACATAAAAAGGCGGGCACATGTCTACCTGTGAGCAGCTGAGTCTGGGCTAGTCAAGAAAAGGAGGGTAATTAAGTCAGTCACCTCTATCTTGCTGCCTAATATTAAGGCAGAAGGTTCTGGTCGTTGATGTTTACAGCTGTGAGAACAGTGGGAGGTAGCCTGGTGAAATGGGAGCGTGACCAGGGCCCCAGACTCACTAGCAGGCTGTTACCTCAAAGTCGTATAACTGTTAGCGATTTCTCTACCACAGCCTCTGTCTTCACCCAAGGCAGAGTAAACACATTCCTGAGTCAACTCCAGGGCTCATAGAGCATTTCCATCTGTTCTGAAATACCTTTGGAATGCTGTCTTATTTTGCTGCTCATCCTATATTTTCAGGAATTTCATCTGGAAGTCCTTCAGCTACCTAGCCTACAAGAGTGGAAAACACCTTCATCCCCATTTCCATTCCTCTTCCAGAGTTTCCAGATTTTATATCTGAACTCAAAAGTTGATTTCTCTTCTTTTTTTTTAAAATTTATTTATGCATGCAAGAACTGGGGTACAGGCCAGAGGTGTGGGGGTGAGAGGATTCACCAGAGACAGAGTGGGGAGCAGAACAGGCAGGTTGAGTGAAATACACTGCTGAGGGGAGCGGCGGGCGAGGCATGAGAGGTATGCTGCACCATATGGGTCCCCTCCCTGGCCGGGGATTGAACTCGAGCTGCAGTAGCTGTGGATGCTTCACAGTGGGGTACTCAACCCGCTGCGCCACCAGGAAGGCCCTCTTCTGCCTTCTTGATGTCAAACTCTAGTCCACCTTCAGGTCTTACAGATTCTAGTTTAACCACATTCCTCTCCTCTGTCTTGTCCCCTCCTGCCCACGACTCCCAACCTCACAGATGTTCTTCCCCGGACTGTGCTCATAGCTTCTTGCTCGGTCTCTCGCCTGGTGCCAGGCGCTAAGCTCCATGTTGAGAATCCCTCTTGATGTTATCCTGCTCCAGTAAAATTTACACACAGGCATCTTCAAATGGCATTAACGGTTTCCTGCAATGTGGCTGCTGTCTATTCATTCTTCCAGGTGAATTTCCCATTATCTTACCCCACAGATCTCAGGCTGGGCTGAGCCAGGGCTCATTAGCCACTGATCACGTGAAGTGATTATAAGGCCTTGCCCACACTGTTCCTTCAACCTGGATTGCTTTTTCCTTTCCCCAGAACTGAAAAATCCTGCGAGACTTAGTTCAAACGCCATGTCCTCTGTGAAGACTTCCTTGATTGCCTGACTCAATATACTCTTTCCAGTCTCAGCATTCACATGCACTCTATATTCTGCTATCTTCCTTTGTATTATAGCCATATGTATCCTGTCTTGTTTTCTTTATAGAAGCAGGCTCAGAGTGGGTAAGGACTATTAAATCATCTTTAATTCTTTTCCATATTATTAATGGGTGAATCCATGCACACCAGTTGAATGAACTTATTAAGACTTGGGCCCTCCCTAGCCCATTTCTCCTCTCTTACCAGTACGTGTTTATCCTGAAAGTGGCCCTTTAGAGCACTTTCTAACGACTCGTTTCCTTATCAAAGTTTCCATTTTTCATGTCTAGTCTTTTAAAACCACAGTTTCAGGATGATTAATCAAACGTCCACATCACCAAAGATGCATGGGTTTGACTCCTCAGGGAGGAAACTCTGTGGAGCAAAGAGCTTGAAGGGCATTAGATCATGCCATGTCCCAAATATGCAGCTTCAGCATGTGAGTTATTTTGAGTTCAGACCATTGAGAGACAGCAGATGCTGGAAGGTCTCTCTGCCCTCCCCTTCCCCTTTCCTGTGTAAAAGCAGAGTGCACATTTCCCATATGAAGGTGCCCTCCGAGTACCAGGAAGGGAATATCTTTACCACTGGAGATGGGGAGTTGATGCCAAGATAAGTCTGCACCAACAAATCTTAAAATAACCCTTATTTCACTAGCTTTGTCTTTATAATTCTTGGCCACTTTTCTACCATTTACCGTCCTTAGAATCCAAGCTTTTTCCTTTGTGTAGTTCTCACCACTTAACCCCCTTTGTTAAAATGATATATAAGCCCATGTGGACAAATTAACATCTAATACAATTTGTATGCTTTTTCTCCTCTGAACCTGGATTTTGTCAGCTTAATCTGCCGGCATGCATTGCTGATCCTAAGATGGTAGAGGCAAATTTTTATCTCCTCTGTAGACTGGCAAATATGAGTTGAGCTGCATATACATAATTATTAGCACTCTGAGACAATCAATCAGTCCCTTAGGTTACAAAATCCTTTGTTAAAATAATTGGAATACCCTAAGATAAAGGGTTTGGTTGTTGTTTCAGCCATGTACTATATTATCAGATCTCTTTCTTAATTTTCAAACTCAAGATATTTTAATTCCTTTCAATCACACAAGGTAAATCAAATCTAAGTTTTCGTGTGTTTCAAGTCCTAAGACTATTTCCATTGACGAGCTGACTTAATTTTCTGCTCTCCAAACCAACTCACGTACACACATCTGGCTTTCGCCATGACCCTGTGTGCTTAATTCAGAAGAATGTTCGGGACATTCCTAAGGACAGAAAACCTTACTGGGACGCGCCCTGCTCAGGAGCGCCACCATCTCACACCACCTGCAGCGGAAAGCACAACTTGAAAGGGTGTCCACTCCCCGAAGGGTGTGCCACAGGGCCAGATCCACTCCATACAGAGCTAGAAGGGATTGTGCTCAGAGAAGTAAGTCACAAGGCAAAAGAGTAATACCGGATGGTTTCACTCCTGGGAGGGATATAAGGGAAACAAAGAAGGGACTAAGGAAAAGACTAATAACAATTATAGAAAAAAACCCAAAACACAACAAAAACAAAAAGACAAGGACAAATCAGAAACATTTTGTGGGGAGGGGGGAGGGAATGGGATGAGGGCAGGAAGAGCACCAGGGACTGAGGTGATGGTGCACTGGTGAAATGGTGGTGGGAAATCCATGGGGACCACAATTGATATCAAATATATATAAATAAAGAAAAAGAGGAAAGAAAAAAAAATCCACTCCAGTAGTCTCCTAACTGAACTTCTGGGCTGACAAAATGAAGGAAGAATGAAATTCCTCCGAGACCCTTGTTGAGGGTGCTCTGCTTAGTCCAGCAACTGTTAAGTGCCAAATGAGGCCCAAGTCGCCCCAAGGGACTATTAGGCTCTTAACTGAAAAGACTATTTTTGAATTTTAGTTTTAGGCATCATTGTCTATGATTTAAAAGACTCAACGTTTTTACTTATTTCTTCTCTTGGAAAAACACCCTTGGAAATCAGATGTTATTAAGGCTACTTAGGAAACTCAAAGTTGAAATAATCTCTAGATAAGAATTTGCCAAAATATAGCAAGGGTTCTGAGAGTTTACACAATTTTGTTAAATAATTCCACTTCCTGGAATAGTCATATATAGCTTCTTCTTTTTTTTCAAAGATTTATTTATTTATGCATACAACAACTGGGGTACAGACAAGAGGTACGGGATGAGTGGATTCACCAGAGACAGAATGGGGAGCAAAACAGGCAGATTGAGTGAAATACACAGCTGAGGGGAGCAGCGGGCGAGGCAGGAGAGGTCTGCCTCACCATGTGGGTCCCCTCCCTGGCTGGGGATCGAACTTGTGCTCCAGTGGATGCGGCTGCTTCATAGTGCAGTGCTCAACCCCTTGCACCACCAAGGAGGCCCCATATATAGCTTATTCTAATTAAAATTTTAAATAGCAATAAAATGTTTATAATATATAAGTGAAATAACAGGGTATCAAATTTTACATATATTATTATTTATGGCCTTAGAATATATCTTAGAACACACATAAAAACTATGTGTTTAAAGTATGCATGAAATGGTAGAAAAAAAGTTTGGTATTAGAGCTTAAAAAAATCTTTAACTGCTATCTTTTAGTGAAAACTTAGATAAAATTGTTTTTTCATACTTTTTGTAATAGCATGTTGCTTTGCAACTAGAAAAATTGAACATTATTTACTAAGAATCTTTCCAATGTAAAAATGAAAACCCAGCATCATTCTTTCCATTCATTTGCTTATACACCAAATCTGTTGTTTACTTTAAACATAAATGAGTTCTGGGATGGGGAGAAGTCCAGAAACATGAAGAATTAGTGGAAGTTGCCAGGAATCTTTAGCCTGGAGAAGTGGAAGGGCCTTCCCCAAATCTGCAGGGCTACCACGCAAGGAGAAGCAAACACGGTTTTCTTCGGGACCCAGTGGAAGTTAGCAAGGGACACTAGTTCTTTGGTTCAATGGAGGAGGAAAACTCCTGTCACCAAGGACTGTACAAGTAATACACGGACTTGTCCAACGGTGATCTTGTGATAAAGCAATCAGACCTAAGCCAGGGATGACCTGTTCACGCACGTGTGGATCCTGGAAAGGGTCGCACAGACAGAATTGGGTGAGCTCTGCTGGACTCAGCTTAGGGGCTCAAGTCTGGACTCAACTTTAGGTTGGCACTAACTTTCCCTTTGTCTGCCTTTGGCTGGCTTCTTCCTAAGGGCTAACGTGTGCCCATGACCGGCGACTCCTGGAACTGGAGGCACAGCTGTGATCACTCAGTGTCTGTGCCAAGAACTTCCTGTCTGGGGACAGACTCGGGCTGAGGGGCAGGGCTGATGCCATGAGGTACTGAGCGTCACATATAGATCACTGTGGAGAGTCCTCGACTTACGAGGGTTCGACTAGCTGGCAGCATGGAGGTGAGACAGAGCGTTGGTGAGAATCTCCAAGAGGCCTCTGAGGGTAAAGTGAAGGCTGTGTTTGCAGGTTTATTCTCTTCCATCCGTTAACATCCCGCAGGCATGGATTATTATGATGTGGAGAGGGATGAAATCAAAGACCATCTTACAAAGGAGGGAATGGAGACCCCGGGAAACACTTGCAGGGGTGATGTCCAGAGAACTCAACAGTCATCCCTGGTGGGCACTGACCAGTCAAATGGATGCGGACCAGTCAGACTCACCCATCAAAATGGTATGGGTGCAGGGGCCTCCCTGGTGGCACAGAGGGTTGAGCGCCGCACTGTGAAGCATTTGCAGCCACTGCAGCATGAGTTTGATCCCTGGCCAGGGAGTGGACACACATGGTGAGGCAAACCTCTCCGGCCTCTCCCGCTGCTCCCCTCATCAGTGTATTTCAGTAGATCTGCCTGTTCTGCTCCCCACTCTGTCTCTGGTGAATCCTCTCACCTCCTGCGCCTCTGGCCTGTACCCCAGCTCTTGTATGCATAAATTAAAAAATCTTTAAAAAAAATGGTATGGGTGCAAATCTGCTAATGCCTGAGAGTTTGTGCCTCTGAATTTGAGATGTTGCACTGTTGTTCACAGGATGCTGGGGGAGAACACTTCCCCAGCTCAGTAATGGCTCCTATGGTTCCATGAGCTTAGCTGCTCTGTATCTTTGGGCCAGAGTTCTCAGCACTGGCACTGGGAGAGAGCCTGCTAGAAATGCAGACTCTCCCTGTCCCCTTGAGCACTGACTTGGGTCCTGCACTGTCCCCAGGTTCCCAGGTGATCTGCAGGCACATTATAGTTTGGCAACACCATAAGCAATTCTGACAAGGGAAATGGTACAGAGGTGGCCTGAGAGGCAGGCCCTAGGGACAGAGGCGGCAATGGTGTCTATATTCCAGTTAAGTTTCCAGGACCTTCTAGAGCATCCAGACAACCGAAACCTGCTGTGATGACCAGTCTAGCTGCCCGGTCACCTTTTTCTGCTGCGAGCTGGCCATCAGTTTCCATAAGAAAAGGAAAGCAAAGCTCATCATCTCCTTCCCCCGGCTTCAGATATGCTCTTTAATTTTGCCTAATATTTCCCCCTAAATGTTCTTTTAAAAAATTATAGCAAACTCTACATAATGTAAAATTTACCACTTTAAACATTTTAGGTGGCAGTGAGTACATCAGTGCAGCTCCCCACCATGTAACTCCAGGGTCCCTCTCTCCTTATAGAAATCCTTTTATCGTAGAGGAGCTAACTCTTTATTCGGTTCCCTTGCATACAGGTAGCTAGTGGGATAATTAGGAACTATAGTGCCTTTGAGTTCACCTTTGACAAGGACCCCATGGACCCAAGGGTGACCAGGCTGCAGGGGAGGGGACAGTAAGTGAAGTGCTTTGGGTTAGTAAGACCAGAGAAGGGGTCTGCCATTTGCTGAGTACCATAATAGATGCTCGCACTCAGCAAACCTGAGCTCTAATCATTCTGTGTTTAGTATTGATTATTTAATATTCACGGGCAGAGCTAAGAAGAATTAACCCAATCCTTTCAAACCCACTTCTTACTTTTGGGGCTCCTCAGTCTTCATCTGAAGATAGAAAACCTAGAGTACCTCCTGTCTGGGCCTTTTCCCTAAATTCAGCACTTGCCCTTAGCTATGACTCATCTGTGTGTGGTTTGGGGCCCTTTGTGGTGCACAGCCCCTGCCCCGTAGGCCCGCTCCGCCCCGTCACCTCACCCTTTCACTCCACTCGGTGAGGAACCAGCTCTTGGCACAGGGCCCCATGTCGCAGTTCTCAATGTCATTCGGCCGGAGCTTCATGTTGCAGTCGTCGTCGTCAACCACATCTCCGAGGTTGCTCACGCACTTCACGTCTCGAGTCCTCTGCCCCACTCCGCAGGGCACAGAGCACTGGAACACAGCAAGCGGACCACAGCAATGCCTCTAGCCCAGCGACTCTCCAGTCATGTGCCCTCATCCCTGCTACCTGCCACCAGTGCCACCACCCCGAGACCGCGGCGGGGTCCCCTGCAGTGCCAGGCTACCCCGCGAGGTTCCCAACCCTGAGAAGTTCCCCACTGTTTCCTCAGAGATTCCCTTGGCTGTCTTGCTACTTTGTTCCTCTGGGCCTCAGTCCTGTCATCTATAAAATGGGAGAGCAAGATGGGGATGCGCGGGCTCTGCCATCAGTGCCCAGTCCGCACCACGCGTAAGACATGAGGAGGATGAGACCAATGTGCACCCCACTGCCCCTGGGCTCACCCCCAAAGTTGGCCATGGTGACTCACACTACCTAATGCCTGGTATACCCCATGGTTTGCAAAAACAGCTGTCCAGAGCTCCCTAGGATGAATTCCCTCCAGGAGAGCTTAGGTTTTCCACTGGCAGGGTTTGGTGGTGGGAGGTAGCAGGCAGGCTGTCCTACCCTGCTTACCGAGGTCCAGTCGGTCCGGATCTGCCATTCGCTGCAGATCTTGAGCTGACAGGTGCTGGTGGTCTCGGGCTTCTCCAGGTGCTGGCAGCGGTGGGGCTGCACTGTCAGGCTGCGGTTGGCATACACCTGGCGGCACAGCACCTGGCGATGCTGCATGCCCAGGCCACAGGTTTTGCTGCACTCAGACCACTCCCCGATGTCCCAGCTGGCTCAGGAAGGAGAGAGCGAGGGGAAAGGAAGATGAACCGGAACCAGCCGCCACAGAACTAGTATGATGGTGATGGCTGACCCCTCGTCCCAGAGTGCCCAAGGGCCCTCAGACTGAGAAAGAAGTTAACTTTGTTCCACAGTCCATCTACCCTGGATGAAAGACCAGGTCCTGTAATACTACAGATAACCAAGACGTTCCAAATGGTTTTTATCTGATCACACCGTGTGCATGTGCATACCCCCTTTCAGACCTCCCCCCACCAATGGTGTGTTTTATTAGCCTGTAGAGTTAACCCACTTTGGAATTCACTTGGAAATTTTATTTCAGATTCTTTATCTTTCATCAACTATTTGTGTATCAGTTTCACACCTTCCTCTGCCATCCTCTTTGTCTTGAGTTACATAAGACATCAGCACATGCTCCTTATGTATTTGGAGGAGAATGACCTTTTTATGATTCTGACAGTTACATTTAAAAGCTTTAAGACCATTTGCCCCTGTCCTCCTGGAAGTTTCCCATTTATCACTCAGTGTCTCCTAGGACACATTTCCTGGTGCCTCCAGGTGGATTGTATTTGTGACTTATTCTCCTTATGTATTTGGAGGAGAATGACCTTTTTATGATTCTGACAGTTACATTTAAAAGCTTTAAGACCATTTGCCCCTGTCCTCCTGGAAGTTTCCCATTTATCACTCAGTGTCTCCTAGGACACATTTCCTGGTGCCTCCAGGTGGATTGTATTTGTGACTTATTCTCCCCGGGGGCACTGACACACTAGAGGACCATTCTTTCTTTCCCTCTTTGTTTCTTTATCAGTCTAAGTCCCTTCTTCTACAAATTTATCAATGGGTGGTCTTCCAGGGAGCGGGCAGACCTCCTAAGGCCATGGGCTCCTGTGTCAATCCAGAGAGACAAGGGTGCTGGCCACACAGACTGCATTTTATGCACAGGTCAAATCTCTGGTTCCTAAAGCAGACCTAGACTGGTTTGAAAATGAGACTGTATCTGCTACTAAGGTTCTGTGCACAAGCCACCAGAGAGGCCCGTTGGGGGACTACACAGAGGGGCCAGCTTACAAGGCTGGACAGGGGAAGATGTTGCAAGCCTCCTCCTCGGGCGTCGGCTTCATGCTGGAGTCGCAGTAGCTCTCGGGAACCTCTTCATGAGTGTTTCTGTTCACACAGCGAAAGATAGGGTGCTGTGAGCCTGCAAGGACACAGAGGGAAGCCCGAACACTTGACGTCAGACTGCAGGGGAGATGGACTGGCTACTTGTGCTGACAAAGAAAGATCCCAGAAACAGAACAGTTCACACTCTCACTCCTTCACAAGGTACGCACGCCTTCCACACGAGGGCTTTGCACAGTGCCGTGGGGTGCCAAGGAGAGCAGGAATAGTTCCTGTCCTCCAAGAACTTACGTCAACTCGTGGATACAGTTTGTATGTGTTCAAAGACAGAAAAGAACAATTTTCATGGCAGTTTGAGATAACAAGAGATAATAGTGTAGGAAAGTATTATAAATTACACACAGAAAATAACTTCTGGCGACATGAAACAGAAAGGGTCCAGGGGGATTAAGCTATATCCTTGAGGAAGGCTGAGCTTGGGGAGGTGTATGCACATGTGGGGTGTGTGTGTGTGTGTGTGTGTGTGTGTGCCTGGGATGCTGCACTGGAATGGAGGTGCACCACAAGCTGACCTGCAGGCTCCAGGTATGTTGAAGAGATAGGGGTTGGCTAGTAAGAAGATTCAAGAAAGACTTGAAGGCCAGCCAGCTTCGCCCTTTGTCAGTCATCTCACGCACTCCTCTAAGAACGTGGTATTTTAGTCACCTGTGAAATGCTTGCTTTCTACAAAGCAGCAAGTTTCTCAGGGACAGGACTAGTTCAGGACTAGCGCCTGACAGGTAGCAGGTGCTCTACAGAAAAGTGCCCAGTGAATAGTGATTTTTATTACTTTGTTGAAAAAATCATAATAACTGCTCCAGTTTTTTGTTTATTCCTTTGTTTTAAATTTACATCTTCGTTTCACTGGCATAATAAATATGTCTGTTTTGGAGAAGATGTCAGAACCTGCTAAGTGCAACTTCTTTTTCCTTTTACTTATTTATCTGACATCGTTGCTCATTTTCATATAATTTCATTTTCATTCTCCTCAGGTGTAATCCCCATAAAATTCTCACCACCAAATCACCTGTGAATCATCACCATAGTTTATTTTCTAAACTCTCAATTA
The DNA here is from genome assembly GCA_019455555.1 of Galemys pyrenaicus. Lineage (NCBI taxonomy): Eukaryota > Metazoa > Chordata > Mammalia > Eulipotyphla > Talpidae > Galemys > Galemys pyrenaicus. The sequence continues at coordinate 4,985,775 of JAGFMF010012177.1, read as the reverse complement.
AAAGGAGAAAAGCAGTTAATCCCACCTTCCTCTCTCTGCTGCCCTCTGGTGGTTTCACTGCATTATTACTAATGGATGTTTACAAAGTGAGAAATGTAACTCCTGGACCTCTGCAGTCCAACTGTCTGAAGGGGAAGATGCTCCTTCCCAAATAATGCCCTACACCCTTGCCCCCTCCACCAGCTGGCCAGTTGAGGCCACCACACAACGCTGCTGGGTAGAATATTATCATTATTCTACAACTCTGCCTTACTTCTACCGATAACTGGCCAGGCATTTCCCATTTCTGAATCTCTAAGTTGGTACAATTTTAATTGTAACTGCAGGAATAACTTCTAATGCAATTGTCTCAATATTCATCAGCCCCAAAGTGTTTCAGTGCATCTTTAAGCTGATTTTGTGTGACACACTAAGCCAGAGGGCAATTCTCACAAGAAATTTGACAGTTTGTAAACCAGCTTTGAATCTGAAATGATTATTTATTTAAACTACGCTGGCAGTCAAAATGTACGACGTCAGCTATGAATCAAGACGGTTATTTAAAATAACCTTCCAATTAAGTGTAATTATTAGCTGAGTAGAAAAACAGTACAGATTGTAAACTTCATGGAGGGAAAAACATCTCTGGAATTAAATTTTGTTCGATGACAGATCTGTTTCCATGAAGAAGAGACTTTAAGTTAACTTCAGCAAACATTAAACACTTTGTGAAGGATGAATGAAATTCAGTTCACAGCTTGAAGGGTACCCATTAGGGACCCAGCTATGAAGGGATTAAGTCAAATATCTTATAATTTAGCTGATCCTTCTCCCTTTAGACCATGTGGTTTAACTTTTCTATGTACAAGTTTGTGGATTGGAAAGCAAAAGTAACCACTCCATCCACTTGGCACTCAAATGAAGGGAGATTTAATTTCTTTAGTTAAAAGGGTCTGGGCTAGCATAGCAATGTTCTGTGCCTTGGGAAGATGGGTTCTGCATGGGGTTGTTTGTGCAAAGCCAGTGCCTGCTTTCCCCACCCCACCCGTGGCCTAGCTTCAGTGTTTAGCCAAGAAAATAATGAAATTATAATGTTCTCTCTCTATGGTGAGAAAATACCAAATCTGTAATTCTTGACTCCAGTGCTGGAATAATTTCTTTCTTGGAATCAGTTTCATCTGCAGAAAGGGAGATGGCCACCTTTTCATTGTCCGAGCATGCCACTCAGTTGTTCCTCTGACAGCTACCAGGCCAGCACAGGTGCTGGCTGGGCTTTAGACAGAAGGGAAAATCTGGCACCTCTTGGGTTAGGTTGTATGTTGCACGTGTTGATCTAAGCAGAAGAACATCCTGTTGGAGGAGGGAGCAGCACCACAGGTAACTTGTTGATATTGAAGGAGGTAGTCAGTGAATTCAGGGGAGATTGTAGAGTTCAGTGAGACATTATGGAGATTAGTAATTCTAGTCTAGGAACTCCAGGAATCAACTGAGCCACCTGTGCCCAGCTAGACAGAAAGTCTGTGCAATGACTGGATGGAGCAGTGTCCTCTCCCTCTAATGACATCATGAATCCTAAAGTGTGAAGAAATGGGAGATTTTAATGCAAGAGGCATAGAAATGTGTCTGTCTAGCCTCATCAGGAAGGACAAGAACAGAGTCTGGGAGAGAGTTTGTCGGGGGGCAAATGTTGAGGCTGCAGGAGGAATGGACTTGGATGAGACTCAGAGGAGCTGGGTAGCACCAGCAGGAATTTCTTGGTCACGGCACACTTATTAACATGACTGACACCCCTGCGATGAGCTCCTTGTGTGCGAGTCACTTGCCCTGCACGTCTGAGGCCACCGTGGCTGGGAGCAGACCTTAGAGGAGCCAAGGGAGGATGTCGATGGGCTGCTGCCATCTGTCACATGGAAGGATAAAGGGCCAGGGTTACAAGAAAGGGAGAGGTAGGGGAACCTGGTAACCTCAGTTTCTATTTTATTTCTAAGGTATGGTCTATTTCTAAGGTATACTGACATACCTGTGCCATTTATGTTTGTCAGGATTAAAAAGAGTGTGGAAATTTCATCTCGGGGTTCTTAGCTGCAGATACTGTGTGCATGTATGTGTGTTCACATGTATTCTTGGTGTGAGCAGTTTAAGTATTTAAAATGGAAACTGAGGATGTTAACCCCCAAACCTCATATTGTAATAAAAGTGAGAGTGTATATGCTGTGTATCCACACTGCAAAGGAGAAAGACTATCTTAGGACATTAAGATAAATAATAAGGACATCTAGAAAAAGTATTCTTCAGTTTTGAATCCATATTCTTGATGCCTCTTGATTGAACATGAATTGAGGCAATAATTGACTTAGGTATCCGGCATACAATGAAGATGTGTTTACCCTGGCCTTATATTTTCTTCTAATAGCTAATCACAGCACAAATCTTCATCCATTCACTCAGGAAACACTTGAGCACCTACTGTGCACTTTGCACAACACTGGGCAGAGGCTGCAAAGTGTATGCATTCGTGGGACCAAGCAGAGAGGGGGCAGAAATCTATCAGTTTGATGTCTGGCTGCTAAAGGCCGAGCCGCTCGTGTCAGTTATGTGCAGGCTGCAAGCCTACCTGAAAACCCCAATAAACCCCTTTAATGAGCTTCTTGAGCTGGCAACATATGGCCCTGTTATCACACATCAGTATTGGGAGAATTAAGTGCATCCTTGTCTAACTCTATGAGGGGTGGGGAGAGGACACCAGGAAGCTCCTCGACTTTGCCACATGTGCCTTTTTGCTCTGCTGAGTCGACACATGAGAAGCTGTAACCAGGAGCAGAACTGTCTTTCTGACCTTGGTAAGTCCTTCGAGAACCATTGAGCCAGAGGGTGATCTTGGGGAGCCCTCCTCCTACTCCCACACACCATCATGCTAATGAGCTATCTCACTGCCAGGCTCATGTAGGTGAGGGTCCGCCGTGCCCCTCAGGTCCACCCACACAGCCCCTGTGGGGTCTGCAGAGCCCATGAAGATCGCCCAAGCCCACCTTTCCCGCAGGTCGTCGAACATTCTGTTGTCCCCAGCTGCTTCCAGTTGTGATCCCGGCTTCGTCGAGGGGTCTGTGGTGCTGGTGGCACTGAATTATCTGGTCGATGGGAAGAAAATCTATCTGGAGGCCTGACTGGGAAGGTTTGGGCTGATTCTGAGGTGAATATTGCAGGTGTGCCTCCGTGCGCATCTTCTTTCTCCTCGCTCCTCTCCTCTCCTCCCTCCTCCTGGCTCCTCCCTTCTGTCACCAGCTGGCCGTTGACCGGCTCCCCTGGAAGAGGTGAGGGAACACACAGAAGTAAGACCTCGGGCATCCAGTCCTAAAGGGGGAATTACTTGAACATTGAAAACTGGATAGCTTGAGATCATTGCTAACCCATAACACATATACTTAAAATAAGCCAAAACTGGTTTCCCTAATAGTCAAAACATTAGTAGAGATGAATAAGAGAGAGATGAACATCCCAGTAGGAAAAGCTGGTCATGGTTATGGAGAGGCAGGTAGAATCATAGAGAAGATGCTCAAGGAATTGCATGCAAAAACAAGAAAACACTACATGTTTTTACACGTTTACTCCATCAACCTGACAAAAATAATTGGGAACTTTGGAAACCCTTCCCTGGTTGAAAACACACTCTCAAACACAGTAGTTGAGCTGCAAGTAGATGCACGTTTTTGGAGGGCAATTTGGAAATCTCTATCCAAGTTTTAAAAGCCTTTTTGACTCAGTGACGTAGTTTCTAGGCCATTTTTGGTACAATTACTTCCATTCTTTTACATAAAGCTGTATGTACAAGTGTGGCTACTAAAATATTATTTGAAATAGTGCTGACTTTTTATTGATTAAACTTTTTTCTTTTCTTACATTGTTGTTTATTTTCTGTAATATTTGATTTCTCTCCTCAGTACACCAATACACTTAAATGGTCACCAGTGGTACAGTTAAAATAAATTATGCTACAAACATGAATGGAATACAGTTGACTTTTGAACTCTATGGTCTACTTATGTGTGGATTTTTCTCAATCCCTTTCTTCCCCTCTTCCTCACACTACTCAACGTGAAGATGATGAGAATGAAGACCTTTAGAATGATCTACTTATGATTTTCTTAATGATATTTTTTTCTCTAGTTTAAGAATGCAGTATATAATACATATAACATACAAAATATGTGTTCATCAGCTGTCTATGTTGATGGTCGACTTTTGATCAACAGCAGGCTATTAGTACTTAAGTTTTTGGGGAGTCAAGTTATATGTGATGTTTTAACTGCATTAGAGATTGTACCCCTAGCTCCTGCATTGTTAAAGGGTCAACTGTACCCTTTTTTTTGTTTGAAAAAAAAACACAGAAAATAAATGTTCTGACATGGAGATCTGATTATGATATATTGTTTGATCAAAGGGAAAAGCATAGCAGAGTTTAGCTTGTACACACATGCACACACATGTGTACAGATGTGGAAGGACATGTGTACAGATGTGGCAAGACCCTTGGAGGTACTGGGTTTTATTCCTTATCTTTGTTTCTCTTTCTCCTCTCCCTCAGTCCCAAAGAGAAGCCATAACTTTAGATTTCCTTGTCTCTAGGCTGTGTAGGAGAGAAGCAGAAAGGAGCTAAGAGTCAACAGCTCTTCCTTCCCATAGTGGAGGCTGGAGTCAAGGTCCTATTGTGTGAAAGGGGGAGGAAGGAAGAGGGAAAGTGCAGAGGGCTCTTTGAGAGGTGTTTCTCAGGCCAGGAGAGGCAGGGGTCTGAGCTCTTAGATTTCCCGAGCACCGCAGACCCTTACTTGTGCCAGGCAGGGATCTTTACTCATTTCTGGGATGTGTTGGGGGAGCTACCATCTGGCCTGAGGTTGAATTTTCTGCCAGTTTCAAAGAAGTTGAGGTTAGATTTAAGTTGACATATGGAAAAGAATGACATGCTATGTTCCTTGTAAACACACTTAGATTGTAGATAAAAATTCAGATTAGCTGCAAATATGTTTGAATATGCATAGGAAATGGCTGGGTGGGGTCCCACCAAATCATCAAGTGCGGTCCCCTCTGGAAAGGGGAGAAGTATTGAGGTTAGGGGATACTGGCTTTTTTTTTTTTTTAAATAAACTATATATTTTTAGGGAAGTTTTAGGTTCATAGCAGAATTGAGTGCAAAGAACAGATTTCTCATGTTTTCCTGCTCCCCTCCCGGGTACACAACCTCACCCACTGTCATGGTCCCCCACCAGAGTGCTATGTTTATTGCAATTGATGAACCTGCATCAACACACTATTATCACCTAAACTCCACAGCCTGAAATCCATAGTCATCCCCCCCCCCCCATAGTCTAGTCTGCTCAGATTCACTTTGTGTTGTACATGTTACGTGTTCTGAAAAATGTACAATAATGTGTGTCCATCATTGGAATATCATACAGAGTAGCTTCACTGCCCCCAAAAATCCATTGTGCTATATTTATCCCTTCTTTTCTCAGTGATCAGCAATCACTGATCATTTTATTGTCTCCATAGTTTTGCTTTTTCCCAAATGTAATATAGTTGGAATTATACAGTATGTAGCCTTTTCAGACTGACTTCTTTCACATAGTAATTTGCATTTAAGTTTCCTCCATGTCTTTTTGTGGCTGGTGAGTCATTAGCTTTTAGTGCTGAATAATGTTCCAGTATCTAGCTGCTCCCTCACCCACGAACCTGGGCTCCTTCCAAGTTTTAGCAATTATAGGGCAGTTGCTTTTTACTTTATATATTTCTATTTTGATTGACGATCGTTCAAGCATATATTACTTGAATATAAAATAAGGAGGCAAATTCTAGGAGTTAGTGTAGAACATAGTTAAAACTATCGGATCTTATTCTACTCTTTTGCCAGTGTTTTCTTACTTAGTTGGCTAGTTACAGTGCTTCATGGTTTAAAATACGTGCAAGTTAGGCCAATGGAATCAAGACTAGGCATCTTGTACAGATGTACAGGGCATTACAAGATGTTATCAGACAAAAACCCTTTTTAATCTTTTGAGTACCTTGTAGGTTCTGGCCTCTGTGCTAGAATGGACATCTAATTTATTCAATACTATTTCTCTTCTTCCTTCCACCCCCAAAATCTATGACAGTAGTTTTTTTCTCCCTCTGGGGATGTGTTCAGAGAAGTTACTGTCTTGTGGATGCATAGCAAGAAAGTAGCAGAGAGCTGGATTCAGGTTTTTCTTCTGATTCTGCGCTGCAGAAGATGGAGCCTGGTCCAGAATGCCCCACACCCTCTTTATACAGCCCACCCTGCCTAGACCTGCCTTGTCCCAGGCAGCCCATACGACCATCAAATGAGACCCATTGTGCTAATTATCAATTATCTTCACTCTATTTGATTTCAAATAGTCTGTCCAATTACCCCTGTAAATCAGCAACAGAGCTCAGAAATTCCAATAAACTGCCATCTGAATTTCATTTCTTAGACTGTGTGTTGCTCCTGGACATGGTTTAAAAATGCTTTTGGGCTGAGTGTGCTGACGTGAAGTTTGGAGAACACACGTACTACACGTGCCAGGCACACGGCAGGTTGTCGTCTCAATAGGTGGCTTCCCACCTATGACAACAGATAAACTGGTTATCACGTTGGTAATCGATAGAAGGATGGATGGGTCAGGTCTCACATCTGTCCCCATACTGCCTAGGACAGGCATTGGGCTAGGTAACTTGTAGGTTGTATAAAAAGCATGGGGATCAGTCACACAGGCCAGTAATACAAGTTACTCTGGGACCTGGGCAAGTGTAACAATCTCTCCAGGCTGCCATTTCCTTACTCTTAAATGAGTCTAATTATAATAGTTCCCTCTGATCACTGTTTGTGAGAACTGGACAGGTTAATCTGGGTTAAGTGTCTGGCACAGAGTAAGGACTCCGGTTATCATTAGTATTTCTGCAGACCTTCCTGTGTAAAAGATGCAAAAGACAGGGTGGGTTGGGCTCCATCATTTTTCAGTAAGAATTCTCTGCAAAAAAAAAGACTGTGATAGATAGACAGATAGTTATGAACTCATTATTTTTTCTTAAAGGACAAAGTATCATTAACAGAAGAAAAGTGGAGCAAGAGAAAGGCCTATGGCTGATAGAATAATGGCTTCTGAAGATGTCTGTGTCCAATCACTGGACCTGTGAGTGTTACCTTACACAGCAAAAGAGACTTTGCAGATGCAATAGTAGTAAAGCTTTTAAAAAGGAGATACTATCCCGGATTATCTGGTCTCGCTCACTGTAATTCTAAGAGGTAGTAGGGTAAGAGAGGCGATGTAACAGTGGGAAAAGACAGTCAGAATCAGAATCAGAAGGTGCTACTCAAATGGATGGAGGAAGCAGCCATGAACCAAGGAATGCAATGAACCAAGGAATTCTTCAGTTGAAAAAGGCAAGGAAACAGATTCTCTTCTAGCATTGTGAAAGAAGCATGGCCCATTGATAATTTTATTTCAGCTGAATTTGGACTTCTGCTATCCAGCACTGTTAGATAGTAAATTCATAAAGTTTTCAGTTCCTAAGTTTGAGGCAATTCATCAGAGTAGCAATAAGAAACCAACCTAAAGCATTTCAAATGTTGAATTGGGCTCCACAAACATTGGTGAGTCCTGGGGCAGATCCCAGAAGCAGACCTGCCAAAGAAGGCCCTAAAAGACATCGACACAGACCTCAGGGAATTCTGGGACAGGATCTAGAAGAGGAACCACCATGGTACACCATGCAGAAGTCAGGACAGATACCTATGCGTTCCAGGGCGGCCCAGGAAGCAACCCTATTGTCAGGGCCCTCAGCTGACCTCAGTGAGCCCCAGGCCGGGACTTGGAAGCAGACCTGCCAAGTGAAGCTCCGGGACACAGGGACACAGCGACACAGCTGAATTTCTGGTTTTCCATGTAATGACAGATTCCTACTCCTCCCCATGCTGCACATGGTATGGTATGTGCAAGCCTCTTCCACAAATGATACTGGGAAACCTGAATGGCATATACAGGAAAAAATGAAACTAGACCAATCTTTCACAATGGATTAAAGACTTGGATGTAAGACCAGAAACCATGAAATACATAGAAGGAAACATAAGCAAAACACTTCATGCCATTAGCTTCTGTGATGTGTTTGGGAGCTGAATTTCAACAGCAAGGAAAACAAAAGCAAAATAAATGAATGGAACTGCATCAAGTTAAAACCTGTACAGAGAAATTATCATGAAAACAAAAGACACCCTACTGAGTAGGAAAGAGTTTTTATACCTCACACATCTGACATTGATATCCAAGATCTAAAAAGAACTCATACAACTCAACCAGAAGAAAACAAGAATACAATTAAAACTGGGCAAAAGAACTAAAGAGACACTTCTCCAAAGAAGACATGTAAGTAGATAATGGTATAAGAATGCCTAGCAAGAGTGGATTAAGCGGATGTGGTATATATACTGTACATATAATGGGACACTACTGAGTTCTAAAAAAGATGAACTCTGCCATTTGCAACAACATGAATGAAAGTGAAAGAGATTATACTAAGTGAGATAAATCAGGAGAAGAAAGACAACACTGGGTGATTTCACTCATGTGGAATATAAAGAAAAAAATAAAGGAACTGACGAAACAAGTCTAAAACAAACGTTGGAAATATAAATGCAGAGTTAAGGCTACTAAAGGTGGAGGGAGGAAAAAGGTGGGTTCAAAGGGAGGGGGGAGCTGCTCCTTAGCATAAAGGACTATGGGTGATTGGATGGAGGGGGTGGTATGTTGACATACATTTGAGGAGGTGTGAACCCATTCCCCTAGATCACGTACAGTGCTATCTCAACAAAGAAAAACAAAGTGAAACATAACAACAAAATGCTCAGCTGTGAATTCTGACCCAAGATGTGAGCTTCATTTTTTAATCATAAATGAAATACCCTTAGTACAGGCTCACATGAACGGTGAAGCATTCTCTGCTAACAAGGTCCACGGACCCTGACATATGTGTCCATGTGTTTTCTCTGTGTTGACTGAGAGATAGAGGTTAGGTGCACAAGAAGATACAGGGGCTTTGAATGAAAATGAACCTGAGGGTTTTCCAGAAAACAAGGCATTACCTGGTCTCCTGTGGGGTGGCACCTGCGGGCTGATGGCATTGGTCCCCATGATCACATACTCGTAGTGGACTCCTGGGTTGGGCTGCTGGTGTATCATCTACAACAACACAAAGGTCAGTGCCGCTGCCCCAGCACACGCTCATCCCTTTCCTGCTGCCTTTGGTTCTCATGGTGTAAGTGTTACTCTCTAGACATGAATGGGCTGACTCACATCAGTGATATTAGAAGACCTGTGACAGATTCAGTGGCAGCATTTTCATATGGCTTTTTGTCATTTGCTTGTGAAGAACAAAGTACTTCGTCTTTGAGAAAGCCAGAAACAAGAAGGTGGAAGGTCTAGATTTTAGAAATTCTAAATAGAATGATGGGAACAACAGTAGTGGAATTTTTTTTGTCTGCTCATTCATCTTATAATGTGTATTAGTGCCCCATGATGTTCAAAAATAAAGGTTCAGGGGCCTCCCTGGTGGTGCAAGGGGTTAAGCACCGCACTAGGAAGCATCCGCAGCCACTGCAGCACAAGTTCGATTCCCGGCCAGCGAGGAGACCCACATGGTGCAGCAGACCCCTTCTGCCTCGCCCACTGCTCCCCTCAGCAGTGTATTTCAGTCCATCTGCCTGTTCTGTTCTTCACTCTGCCTCTGGTGAGTCCTCTCACCCCCCACACCTCTGGCCTGTAACCCAGCTCTTGTACGCATAAATAAATAAATAAATCTTAAAGAAAAAATAGGTTCATACCACAGGAGAACATGATTGAACACTAGGTGGCAAGAGAGAGTTGTCGGAGAGCAGTCAGATCGCTGGCTCCTTCAGATTGCTTCAAATTCCTCTGACCTGTGAGCCTGGCTTAGGAAAGTTCTACCCCAGTCACCTCCCTCATTTGTTTTTACTCATGGAAAGCTAGAAAACCACAAAGGGATGGTTCAGGAAAACAGGTTTAAGAGCAGGAAAGTCTCCCTGGGTCATAATCTTGCAGGAACCAATGACTAGAGTGGGGAGTCAGCAGCGAAATACTGCGTGATGCAAAGATGCAAAATAAATTAGCAAGACCCAGCAGAACCAATTCCTCCTTGTTGGCTTCGAAGCACAAATATCCTTTGTGTCCTTCTATGCCTTTCCCGATGGGAGGAGGGGGCAATGTGTGGACTGAAAGGAGCAGAGAGTGGGACTCTGCAGTGTCCGCAGGCGCTAGGCAGGGGATGTCTTTATAGTGCAGTCTCTACTGTTTCCAAAGGGGCTGTCCTATAAGCTCTGTAACCTACAGCAAGTCCCTTCACATCACCCCAACTTCCTCTGTGGAGTTAGAGGGACTGACAGCTGATCTTTTGGGTCCTCCTAGCTACACATGGCCCTGAATCCCCCTGGCAGAGTGGGGCCTGTCCAGCCCAGGAGAGTGTCTATGTTGCCTGTTCATGCATCATCTCTTACCTGATCCTCACTTGTGGAATGGGGCCTTTGTTCTATAATTCAGACAACAAAAGGCAGGCATAAGGATCCCCACTGGGCTCCTTACACCCAGAAATCATGTGTCAAACCCCAAGAGAGCGTCCTGACCTCAGGTTCCCGTATGTTCCTTCATCCCCTCATTTCTCTTTTCATACAACCCCATGTTCGATCTGAGTCTGGAAACCCGCCCTGCTCTTCTGTGCTGATTCTGTGTGAATATTCTGCCACATTCCCACTTATGGAATTATTTTTGGCCACCACATGTGGGATCACCCACTGTGGGCCTTTAAAAACCTGGGTTTTTTTACCCCAATGCCATTTGAAACTTATCCACAGTCCAACAACCGACTGGGCAGCCTAAAAAAAAATATTCAAAATTAACTACAACAAGGGTTCCTTTATAGTTTCTAGTCCATGAGCCACTAGGCCCAAGAGAAATGGACATGTAACCCTATAGTTAGAAAAGTAATACTTACAAAGCTCTAACACAGCAAATGTCATGTAGATCAGCCTGGCTTTGGAGCCAGCTAAAGAAGAGACATGTGAGGCTGAGCTCGCTCTTTTTACCAAAATAAGTGATCTTGTCCTTTGGTTTCCTGTCACATTTTCCTAACCTTTTAGGAAGACAGGATTCTAGTAGTTTCTTTTAAAATTAAGGATCAGTTTAAGCTCTGGGGCTACTTAATATTTTAGTTTCTTATAAAATAAATCAAATCAGTTTTTTCTTCTGCCAAACAGGGAACTTCTAGCAATTCTCAGTATCTTACTGCAAGTTTTATTGTGTCATCTGGAGTACTCTGGAATTCTTCTTTCTTCATTTGTTTTAAAAGAATCTGAAGAGGGCTGAGAACTGCAGTCTTGTCTTGCTACAGGCATTTGCTTTCTTTTGCCATAAAAAGAAAACATGCCAAATTAGCATTAAGAGGAAAGTGCCTGGAGGGGACCCAATGTTCATGAAATAAAGGACATGTTTTGTCTCTGATTTGGTTCAACAAGTAAAATTGGTTTTACTGGGTCAATAAACTCTGAGGGTAATAAGCATCTGGTAGAGTTTAAGGTTTCTATGCGTAGGTACATTTAGAGGTGAATGGCTAAGACAGCGTCAAGCATTTAAGGGCACCTCAAAAGGCTCACCTCAAATGGTTTTACGGAACAATGGCAATAATTTGCTGCTTATTTGTTCTAAGTATGGTCCTTAGAAGCAACAAGATACAAACTCCAGATAATAGTCCAGAAACATCCAAACTCACATAGACATCCAAGATCTCGTTCGTAGGGCCTTCAGCCAAAAAGGACTCTCCAGCAGTGCTGGAAATCTCATTTGGACGCTTGTAGGTGAACATGGTCCCTCCACCCTCGTATTTTCCAGGTCGGTCAATTGCCCAGTTCCCATTGATGATGGCGCGGCCAGAGCGACTTCGTAAGGCTGTTGAGAAAAATGAGAGTTCCTCAGGTAAGTCCAGCGCATATGCGGAAACTGAAGTGCTGCCCCAGTTGCTGGCTCATTCATTCGTCAACAGTTTCCTCAGGACCCACTCTGTGCCAGACACGATCAAGGCTGGGGGGTGGGGGGTGGGGGGCAGTGAAGCATTTAGACCACATCCCTCTTACTTCCTCAACTCACTCTGTCTTTTCTGCCACTTATAGCAGTATAGTAATAAAGGCCAGACTGGTCAGGAGAGAAAGACATAGAGAAAGAGGAAAAGCAGAAAGAGAGAGAGGCAAAAACAAGGGGGAAGGGAAACTATATTGTACCCCATTATCTAGGTTGCACATTGCCAGCCCATGAGCTGATTTTGGCCTCAGATGGGCTTAGTTTGGCCTTTATTGTGTTTTCTTAGAAAAATAATTGAACCCAAATTTTAGAATTGAGAGATTTCACATTAAAAATTTAGAGTTCTAGCGTCTCTTGTAAAACAGGAGACATGTTAACATTGGCCGCGCATTCCGTGATGGCAGCCATCGGTCAGTGCTGAGAGGACGGCCCCTCCCAGATGTGGCCTGTTTGCTCTGGTTCCCACAAATCCCCGCTGCATCAGGACCCCCCAACACTGAAGCTATGCCTCAGTCTTTTACCCATTATTCATAAATAGGGGTTATCTGTTTCATTTACAGTCATGCTTGCATAGTTATTTTTCAGAGAGAATACAACTTTTCTTATAATCTTTCTTTCTTTCTAGTTGGATGTCTACAAAAAGTGGCAAAGCTAAAGACAGGCCAAGAGGCCACATGGTTTTCTTCTACCTTGTCAGCTCCATTCATTTTATTACCTCCTGGCTTTCATGAGCTATGCTGGCTACTCAAAGTCAGTCCTCACAGCGCTGCTGAGTAGATGCATCGGCCATCTTTCAAAAGAGGTTCAGGGATGAGAGGGAGGAGTTCAAGTTCATGAAGATGGTATGGGACACAGGTGATTTGTGGTCCAAACGCAGGAGGGAGGTAAGAAAGCACAAGAGGGGCCAGGAGAGAGGTGTTAGCATTAGTGAGAGATGAGGGGACGGCACCTGGGAGTAAACTTTCTTCCCTTGACCTCTGGCACCTTGAAACCTACAAGCAGTGGTGGGCTGGGTTTAAAGGAAATCCTGTTATAAGTGCCAGGCACATAGTGGGTCGATGGTGGCCATTCTGCATCACTTTACAGAAGTGCTAGATTTAAACTTCTACAATTTATTATGAAAAAATGTATACATAAACAAAGTAGTGAGAACAGTGTAATAAACTTCTGTGTACACATGGTCCAGCTTCAACTGATGATCAAAACAGGACTTTTACTCTGCAAATTCAAGAGCCCATTCATCCTTAACATTTTCAGCGGGTGTCTCTAAAATACTCCTTAAACCTGTGTCACTTTCAGCAGCATTTCTTCAATGGGTCTTCCCAGGCCTGCAGAATCAGAAGTTGTATGAAGGCCAGAAGAGCATCCAATTCCCGGGCAACCTTCCCTTAGGACTCTACCCCTGGCTGGCTGGTTTCCATGGCTACCGTGAGACCACAAGGAAGACTGAACTATAAAATCAGTTCAGCTTACTGAGTGGCAAAACTGAATTTAGAGTCTGAAGAAGAATAGGGTTGGGGGCTGTTTTCTGTCAAAAACCACACTTTCTGAGAACGCAGTGTTTTCATTTCCGCACTTCCAATTCCTTCCTCAACCACCTCAAATCTGACTTTTGCCGCCATTGTCGCATTTAAACAATGCAAATGAATGTCATCAAGACCTCCAAGTTGCTAAATCCAGTGGGCGTTTCCCAGCCTCTCCTGCTAGGCTTCTCAGCTGTGTGTGGTTCTACAGACCACCCCTCCCAAGGGGAACATCTTTGGTTTCTGGAACACCACACTCAGCTTGCTTCTCTTCTGTTTTGGGGTTACTCATAGTCTAATCTCTCTCCTTTACTCGGCCATTACATATCAGCATTCCTTAAGGATTAGAATTAGCCCTGCTCAAGGGTTGCAAGGACAGTTAAGGGTTCATGCACAGTTTCATCCATACCCATGTGTAGAGGCAGGAAGGTGGTAGCACAGGAGGAAGGCTCGGGATGGTTCTGGCAGACGGGTCAAGAAAGGAGAGTCTTGGAGCCCTCGGTGGCTTTTCATACTTTATTTAGTGGAGGTGGCCATGTACATGGCAGGCATGGGTGCCGGGGGGCCGGGAGGCTGGCAGGCCTCCCAGCCCCCGGCGCATCTCACCCTCTTGGCCTCTTCTTCTCTCTGCTGCTGCTGCTATTGGTTCTCTCGCTGTTCTCACAGTTCTCTCTGTTGGTGCTCGCAGTTCTCACAGTTCTGGCGTCCTCATGACGCCGCCCATTTATGCCCGTGTCCAACACAGGTGCGCCGACTTGCGCATGCCCACCCTGGAATGCTCGCAAGCACCGCAGGTGTCCATCATCAGTGGTGGGAGGGTGGAAATACCTGATCAACATTTACCCTACACCATGGTCTTAATCTCAACATTCCAGTGACTCCCAAATTTGTGTTTCCAATCCAGACTTTTCCTCTGGTACCAGAATTGTCTACTTAACAACTTCGCTCAGACATGTTTCCTAAAACTGAACTCATCCTTGACCTGTCTCAGTGTTTCTTCTTTCAGTAAATGGTGCCACCATCCTTCTGACTAGACACCCAGAGTCATTCTGGATGCCTTCTCCCCTCCTTACCCACATATTTAATTCATCATCAAATTTTATTTCACCTACTCCATATTTCCTGAACACATCTGCTTCTCTTCATATCCACTGTCATAGTCTGGGGGTCAAGTTACCATTAGATCTTGTCTGGACTAACTCAAAAATCTCACTGGTCTTCCTGTTATACTTCTTTTCAGTCAGAGCTATCTAGTCAGAATGCAGATTTGATCACCAAATAGAGTGCCAAACCTTTTAACGTCTTTCTATTTGTCTAGGAGGAAAAACCCCATCATTTGTGGGGTCAGGGCCCCAGGTGATACAATTCAGCTTCCTGTGTGTCTCCGTCCTTCTCTCTGTGCTTCTCCCTGGCCTCTTTTAGTTCACCTACTATATCAGGGTCTCTCCACAACGCTGTTACTTCTTCCAGAAATGCTGCTGCTGATGCCATGTCCTATGTGTTCTTTAGATACCTGCTTCCTCAGGGCAGTTTCCTCCCACCCCCATCCAGGCCTGTGTCTTCCTCATACGTTCGAACAGATGCAAGAAGCTTTTCTTCAAGGCATTTCACCCAGTCAATACATACATCTGCACAGAACAGTATCTGATTAATGTTTGCCTTTGTAAACTCCAAAAGGGCAAAAACAGCGAGTTTCTTCATTGTTTTACTTCTGGCACCCAGCATAGTGGTCACCACATCAAAAGAACTTGATAAGTGTTTGCAAAATGCAAAAATACATACTAGAAGAAGGCAAACAGTTCAAAAAAGACAGACAGCAAATGGTAGACCACTCACAGGAAACCAAGCACAAATATTCCTTAAGCAAACATAAAGCTATTTCTTCACCTTACTTATAATTTAAGAAATCCAAGTCAAGACTACAAAGGGATATTTTTTGACCCAACAGACTTGCAAACATTTAAAAAATTCATAACTACCAGTATTGATGGGTCTGTGAATAGGCAAGCACCCATCACATTGCTGGCGGGAATCTACACTGACCCAGAGCCAGACTCAGGGCAATTTACTTAGATCCTTAAAACTTTAAAGGTGCACATAGTGGACCCAAGACCCAAGAATTTTACTTCTAGGAAACTGTTTTTTTTTTTAAAGATTTATTTATTTATGCACACAAGAGCTGGGGTACAAGCCAGAGTTGCGGGAGGTGAGAGGATTCACCAGAGACAGAGTGGGGAGCAGAACAGGCAGACTGACTGAAACACCCTGCTGAGGGGAGCAGTAGGCGAGGCAGGAGGGGGCTGCTGTGCCACGTAGGTCCCCTCTTTGGCCGGGGATTGAACTTGGAGCTGCTGTTAGATGCTTCACAGTGCGGCATTCAACCCACTATGCCACCAGGGAGGTCCTCGAGGAAATTGTTTGAAGGATATTAAGAAATATATCCACAGATGGAAGGTATTTTTACAATAGAAAAACAACAACAACCTAAGAACAACTTAAATGTCCATCAGAAAAGGTTGCTTAAGTAAACGGTCATACTTGATATTTATGCAACCCAATATCCATACAAAGAGCTAGATCTGTCTGCCTGTGGGTGTGGGAGGAACGCCATTAGAAAATAAACAAAAAAACTCAACAAGACCAAAAAGCCAGGGTAAACCAAAGGGACCATGGGGTGGGGGGAGGGTATGGGGGGAGGGCAAAGAAGGGGGAAGAGGCCAGAGGGTGCACAAGGGACTGAGGTGATGGTGCACCGGTGAAATGGTGGTGGGTACTCCCTGGGGAATACAAATGATGTTGAATATAATTAAATAAATCTAATAAACAATACTGCAATATAAAAAAAAAAAGAAACCGAAACAAAAATGTAGAAGTGTGTTTGGTATGGTCTTATTTGTGTATATTTTTTATAAAAAGCATTTAGTTACATGCATCGAATTTTTTAGAGAGAGATATAAAACTTAAATATTTGGGTCCAGGAACTGGGATTTAGGTTGGGATGGGAGATGAGAAGGGAAATATTTATTACCCATTTATATACTTTACTACCATTGAAAATATTTTTTACCATATGTATACACTACTTTCTTTAAAGCTTAAACATTTTTTGAAAGAGAAGATAAACAGCTGGTACATCAAATTAGAAAGCTTCTGTACAGCAAAAGAAACATAAACCAAAAACAAAGAGACACTCCACTGATTGGGAAAAAAATTTTGCACTCCACACAACTGATAAGGGACTGATCACAAAGATATTCAAAGAACTCACAAGACTCAAGTAAACTAAAGTAAACAATCCAGTCAAAAAATGGGCAGAAAACTTTTTTTAATCTTAAGTTTATTCTTATCATTATTTTATTTCCATTATTTTATTTTATTTTTTTGTTATCAGTGCTTTTTTAAATTATTTATATATATTTGACATCAATTGTAATCCATGTATTCCCCACCACTATTCCACCAGTGCACCATCACCTCAGTCCCTTATGCTCTTATCTGCCCTCAACCCTCTTCCTCTCCCCCCCACCAAGTGTCCCCAATTTGTCCTTGTCTTTTGTTTTTGTTGTGTTTTTATTTTTATTATTATTATTCTTTTCCTTGGTCCTTATTTGGTTCCCCCCTCCTAAGGGGGAAACCATCCGGTATTTTTCTTTTGCCTTCTGACTTATTTTGCTGAGCATAATCCCTTCCAGCTCCATCCATGTTCCTATGAATGAGTCTAGTTAATCTTTTTTGATTGCTGAATAGTATTCCATCATGTATATGTACCACAGCTTCCTGATCCAATCATCTGTTTTTGGGCATTAGGTTGTTTCCAGGTCCTATCTATTGTAAATAGTGCTGCTATAAACATAGGGGTGCAGGTATTCTTTTGAATCAGTGTATTTGTGTCTTTTGGGTATATTCCTAGAAGTGGGATTGCTGGATCATATGGAAGTTCCATTCTTAGTAACTTGAGGCATGGCCAAATATTTTTTTCTAAAGTGATTTTAACCTTGAATTGATGTGGTTGGGAGCTAGGAATTTCACTGAAGAAGAAGCACACAAATAGAAATGGGGGAAGGCAACATATATGCCTGGGGGCATGTATTTAAATTTGAGATAATGTGAATTCCCAATTTTATTTTATTTTTTTTGTCTTGAAAAGTTTATTTAGGAAAGAAACTAATTCCCAATTTTAAAGTTATGTACATGTATGTTTATGTGTACATGCATGCACACATATAGGTGAGTATGCACACATTAGGCATGTATATTCCTAGTTGTGACTGCTAACAGTGTTAAGAGACAAAGATACTCCTTTAGCAATATGCATGCCTAGCACCTTAATCCCTGTCTTGAATATCACTTTTCATGAAGAGGCACCATTTCATGGAAAAATGACTAATTCCGGGACTGGGGCTGGGGTTAGGGTGTGGGTACAAGCTAAACTTGGAAATCAGAAAGTGGTCACAAAACAATGGGAACATGTCACAAGAATTTAAGTGTCACCTGGAAAGAGCACCTACAGGCCAAATCTGGGACACTGAACATTTAAATAAGTAATAAATTATAAATTATTGGGGAAAAAAGGAAATTAATGAGTCCATGCCAATAAGAAGTAGATAAAGAGACACACATGGGAGAAGGCAGACCTCTTGCTTATAAGAAATTGCAATACAGAGGGGGTGCTGGCATTAGGGAATTATTTTGTCATCATCATAGTAAAGATTGGATCTGGCCAGAATCCCAAAAGGACAGTAAGCTTGAGAGGGGGACATTTGATGTGGAATGGGATAGTCCCATGGTCTTATTAACCCCCGACTGTTTATTAATTGCAAGGATGAAAGAATAGTTACCCCATTGAGAAACTGGGCAGCATTTCCCAGGTGATGAAAACTAACACCAGCAGTGAGGAAAGACACCATAGTGTTGCTCCCGAGGTGCTGCCTAGGGTAGGGCAGCGCTGCAGCCTGGGGCCTGCTTTTCAGTCTAGCCACTAGGAAAGTCAGATAAGGAGAAATGCTGAATTTCCAAAAGAGGCAGGGGACTGTATTCGCCACAGATGTCAATATCATAAAAGACAGCAGGGTGTGGAAATAGGATCGATTAGATGAGGAGAAAGAGAAATGTCAACAAAATGCCATGCTCGACCATAAGCTGGATCCTGAGCTGAAGGAAGAAAAGTGCTATCAAGGACATTATTAGCATAACTGACAAGACTGGAATACAGAAAATAAAAGAATTAGTTGTGAGTACTGTATCAGTGCAAAGGTGTGAAGTTGCTGTCTATGCCTGGTTACCTGGGAGGCTATCCTGTTCTTAGAAAATATCCACTGAAACCAAGGGATTTCTGAGAAAGGGCCATGTCATATGGAAATTATCCACAAATGGACCAGAGAAAAAATATAAAGAGACTGTAGGGGCTTTTTGCACTATTTTTACTTTTTTGCACGTTTCAAATAAAAGTCAAATAAAAAAGTCAAAAAATGTGAGTTAACACCTTCTCCCTCAAGTACTCATGCCTGGGCTCTACCTGCTCGTAGATTTGGATTTAGCTGGTTGGGTACATCCTGGGCATGGAGTGACTTAAAAGATCTCCAGGAGACACTAATGTATAGGCAGGGCTGGACGAGGTAAGAGCAGTCCCACAGAAGTTGGTACAGCTGATTTCTGCATCCTGAGTATCACTGTTTCTGAACATCTATTTCTCAGAAGTTTTGAGCTAGCTTCTAACAGGTTATTTCTAGAAATATGTAATTTGATTTAGGGAAAACTTTGTGTATAGTCAAACAAGAAATTCAGACACAGTTCCAGCATCCTTTAACATGCTTTGAATTTCTGCTGATAGGGGAAAACACCCTAAAAGAAGACCACATGGCCAGACCACAGAACACCTCCTGCCACTTGAGTGCCCTCCAAAATGCTTAAGTAGTTCAGAGTAAGTGTTAGGATCTGAATATGAAGGAGACTTAGAGTCCAACTTGGGTGTGATAGAAAGTAACATTCCAGTTATCATATTTCTAGATATTTTTCTGAAAAATACTAATTCAAAAGGATAGATGCACCTCTATGTCCACTGCAGCACTATTTACAATAGCTGAGAGACAGAAACAACTTAAGTGTCCACCAAAGAGGAGTAGCTAAGAAGCGGTGTACTACTCAGCTATATAAAAAAGATGAAATCCTGTTATTTGCAGTGATAGGATTGGACCTAGAGGTACTATGTTAAGTGAAATAAATGCGAGAAACACAACTATTTTATGGAATAGATAAAAAGAAATGAAACTTTTAGACTATAAGACCAACTGTTGGGTACCAAAAGGGTAAAATCAGGTAAAAGGTCAATTTTAGGGTGGAAGGGTAAACTTGAACTTTCAGTGGTGAACTTAATGTATTATATACAGATGTTGATTTATAATGATGTACACCTGAAACTTACATGCTATTACAATGCAAACTTACTTCAATAAGAAATTAACAAAGTATGGATGGTTAAAAAAACAAAATAAAAAGAAAGATCATTTATTCACAAATATATGCGATGGCTGGTTTCTATTCTTCTTTCTTTTTTTTTTTTTTTTTGGTTTCTACTCTTAAGTTTGTTGCCCTATACTATGCTCTATGTTTATACACTTTTCTCCCTTGCTATAAGGTGAGGGCTTTAAAGACAGATACTATGATTCATGTATTTTTGCCCCCACTAGCTGGCTCTTGGTTGGCACTCAAAAATGTTTGTTAAGTAGAAGTAGGTTATGAGCTATAGCGTTCTGATATGTCTTATTTTAATCTTGGAATGTGGATAAGAGAATCTTGGAAACTCCTAAAAGTCCTGCTCACATTTGGATATTTTTGTTTAAGAATTTTGATCTCAACCTCCATTCCTTCTGACCAAAATGGTACATACATGCTGTGGGGCATAAAAATTTATTACAAAAAATAGCAAACATTTCTTTTTGGGTAGGTCAGGTCCATTTTAATAAAATGTTCAAATTATGGTTTCTGTTAAATATATATATGCACATATCACACAGTAATTTTTCAATTCAGATTTGCTTTGGCATTTTGAGTTTGGATAGAATTGAAACGGATTCTAAAACATGATGTAACACATTTGAACTAAAAATCAGGTTCAGAGAAAGAAGGTTGATACTCTATGATAACAGGTTGAGAGGAGTTTGAAAAAAAGGGGATGGCAAGTCTTTGTCCTTATTTCTTTGTTAAAAATTATAGCTGAGTATGGCTAATTCACATTCTTTACAATATTAACATTTGATTTGTTTTGACTCCAAATTTCCTTTGACTATCTACTAACTATAAGGAAAATTTACTTGTGTTTTGAGTCCTAAGTAATATTACACGAAATAGATACCAGCTATGGTTTGTTTAAGTAGGAAAATACATTGGGCAAGGGAATATTGGGGAGCTGCAAGGATAAGACAGAGTTCACAACTTTGGGGGCTCAGGTGCAGGCTAATACAACATGACTAGAGAAGTTGGTAAAATGCCCGCGGAGTAGACGGTGATGGAGAGGAGGTGGCATTTGAGCTGGAATTTGCAGGGTGAGGTGTAGTTCACCAAGCAGACGACTGGGGAAAGGCATCTGGGGATTGCTATGGACAAAGGCAGAGGCAGGAAGCGGCTTGGCATTGAAGGGGTTGGGGTCAGTCTTGAGTAGGTAGAGACGGTGTGCCAGGGCTGGAGTAGGGTGAGAGGTTTGGAGCGAGAACCTCTGAAGTTGAGGTTGGAAGAGGTGAGTTGACTCTTAGAGCTGGGTTGTGGGCACCAGGGAACCATGAAAGGTTTTTGATCAGGAGAATGAGGTCTGGGTTCTAGAACTAACACTGCACTAGCTGCTGAATAGAGAAGTCCAAAAGTGCATTCACACCACAGTTCTCTAGTACCTCTCTTGCCTTTTCCTGAACAGGGACATCACCAGCTCTGCTACTGGCACCATCCAACCACACCCTCTTCTTTAGGCTGAGCTGGCGACTCCCCATGAGCAGGGAAGGGCCTCTTTTCCCTTTACTAGGAATTACTCTGATTACTCCAGTGGATCTCATTATAGCTCAGTCATTCTAGGGATAAGCCCCATATCTTTCTCACCCTAAATAAGCCTGCTTCCTGATCCGCCTTTTTATTTGTATTTTGTCACTATTCAGATTTAAATTAGGCAATCACCTTTGGCTCTTCTCTATCTTCACACCCACCCCTTTGTCAAGCAGTCTTCAGATACAGCATTTCTTTCCTTTTAACTGCAGCCACCTTGGTCTCCACTCAGAATCAAGATTCTATTTGCCTTCTACCTGGACTGTAGCAGAGAATCAGGAATCTCTCTGCATGCTATTTCACTTAATCTTCTGAAGTACCCCTTTCCTCCTGTCCTTTCTCTGTCCCCAAATTTCCACGACCAAAAGATAATGCCCATTCTCCCTAATTCACAGTTAAGGTCTTGTATGATATGACCCTACCTGTCTGTGACACAACTTGCTTGTCTGATTAAATAATCAAGTACTTAGCAAAATGTTGGCAATTTGTGTCTCTGATTTTTTAAAAAATTATTTTATGATTTTTCGTAAGGTATGAGCACTGTCCTATTCAGCATCTGACAAAAACACTCATGATAGATGTGGAATAATGCTTTCATCCCTTTTCATTCTAAGGTTTTATTCAAGTGACGCTATCCCTGTTTCTAACATCTTAACCCTGGTCTTAGTGTCTATGCTTTGTTCCTTGAGGCTTAATCATTTGCTGTCTTGATTTTAAAGACTGTCCAAGCTTCTAAGATTTTTTTTAACTTTGGGAAAGTTGAATTCGACTCATGAAGCTCATGACGCTTCTCCTATGCAGACTTGCCTCTCTTGTCTTATTTTATTTTCCCTTTCACACTGGCTTCCCACTTCCATCACTCTCTGCCCATCCCAGTAAACACCTTACGCTGATGTGATCTACAGGTATATGCATAGTTTACGTAAAATTACTGTTTTCCAAAACCCTCTGCTCTTAAGGGTCACATTTGTTGCCATAATGTCTGTTGAATGATGATTTTCTAACTGCCCTACTACTTCCTGGCTTACACCTACCTCAGTTTACTTAGCTAGTCCCCTGGGCTGACGGAGACTGGCTTTAAAATTTCTTTTTATCCTCTACAGTGTTAGCACAGAGCTGGTTTTTAGCAAGGACTCAGCGGGTATTTGTTGACAAAACACCAGAAGCCAAAAAGGCCTACTTAAAAAATAGCAATGCTTTGTAAGACCTTGAATGATTTTATAAATACAATCCCAAAATATGGAATAGAATGTCATGTATTTTAATTTTAACTTGAAAACTTATTTATATTGGCTTTAATTTTGGCAGATATAATCTGTGAGTAGTCAACTATAAGTACTGCAGTGTGTATGCACTTAGCCATAATATATGTGGATTTTATGTAAGGGGAACAAAAAAACCCACATATGAATATGGTTTTATTACACACGTTTCTTTTGTATAATTAAAACATAATGTAATTTACTAGCTTCATATTGATTGCAGGCAGCTGGAACTTTCTCCATATTAAGTTTATGACAACACATAAAATATGGCTTTTTTGTAGGGAAAGTTATTACCAAAATGATTTAAAATGAAACTTTCTTTAAAATGGATTTCTTAGAGTCAATTTAGAAATCTAGAAGGAACAACCATTTCCAGCAATATAGTAATTTAATATATATTGCCATTATTTTTATCGTAATGGATCCAAAATATCAGTGTATGTACATAAATTTAATATACATATGCTTATATATATTTAATACATGATCAATTTTATTACTTATATAATTGTTCTAAGTTTGAAAGTTATTCAAGATGAAATTTACATAAATCTACATAGCTACAGAAAAATAAAATAAAATAAAAATAGTAACGCTATCAATAGCAGGAGAGGTATTTTATCAGGTTCCCAGGTGGAGGTTTAAAACTTGCTGAAAAAGGCAGCAACATGCTCACAAGCATACATCCTCCTCCTGGCACAGATGAAAACTGGAGCCATTTACAAAACAGCATATCTGAGGTGGGAGTGCAATCCAGTGTTAATTGTGTCTTGGCCCTTGGGTCAGCTCTGCCCTAAAGCTGTCGGAAAGGGACATCTGTGCTGACTTCAAGAGTCACATGCTGGTTCCTACACAGGGGATTCTGGTGGATGATCAGACTCAGCAACAAAGACACAACCTGCATATATGGTCAGAAGGGACACCCCAAGGGTGAGACCTATTTGGTTTGGGGAAGGAAGGCAATGGCATCTAGTTGGCTGTGCTGCTGCATGTAGGGGATGCTGGTTCATGTGCTGCCCTGGCACCCCCTGGCAAGTATAAGCAGCTCAGATTTAAAGCACTGGTCATTAGACTGCAAAACAGAGTGACAACAGATACACATACACACAGAGTCAAGTGCTCTGTGAACAAAAGGGAATATGTCATGAATACCAAAGTACAGTTGGTGGGAATGTAAATTGTTAAGCCATTATGGAAATCAGTACAAAGATTCCTCAAAAGCTAAACAGAAATTTCAGATCATCCAATTATCCGCTTCTGGGTATTTATCCTCAAAATACAAAGATACTACTTTGAAGAGATAAATGCACAACTGTGCTTATTGGAGCATTATTCATAATAGCTGAGAGCTGGAAGCAACCTAAGCATTCACTGAAGAAGATTTACTAAAGAAGACATGGTCTATATACACAATGGACTACTACTCAGTTATAAAAAAAAGATTATATCCTGCCATTTTCAGCAATATGTATGAACCTAGAGAGTATTATGCTTAATGAAGTAAGTCAGACAAAAAGACAAGCACGGTGTGATTTTACTCATATATGGTATGTAAAAAAACTAGAGACAATGAGTTAATACAACAAAAATAAAACTTAGAGTACAAGACCAAATTCATTATTACTAGAAGGGAAGGAGGAAGAGAATTGGGTAAATTGGGTAAAAGGGGTCAATTGTATGGTTAGGGGATAGACTTAGACTTTTAGTGATGAACTTACTGTGCTTTATATATAGATAGATATGGACTTATAATGATACACACTTGAAACTTACATAATATCATAATGCAATGTTATTTCAAAAAAGTATAAAAAATGGTTACTACTGTACAAATATGTGCGATTTACATTTGAATGGTCAAGTAGTACTGGGTGGTATAGTGCCTCTTCCAAGTTCGTATCCACCCAGAACCTGTACTGTGACCTCAAAAATAGGGTCTTTGCAGATGAAATCAGGTTAAGATGAGATCATACTGAATTTGGGTGAACCCTAAATAAATATGACTGCTGTCTTGATAAAAAGAGGCAATTTAGACACACAAACACAGAATTAATTCATGGGGAGAAGGTCATGTGGCAGCTCAAGCAGAGACTGGAGTTATGCCGACAATTACCAGAGCCAGGAGACATGCATGGAACAGATACATTCTCTGAGTTCCTGAGTCCCCAAGAACCCTACTGGCATCTTGATTTCAGAATTCTAGTTTTCGGAATTGTGAGAGAATGAATTTATGTTGGCTTAGCCACCTAGTATGTGGTATTTTGTTATGGAAGCCCTAGGAGACCAGTACTGACATCTACCATTTGACTTATGTTGTGTGTTTCCGGGTTGTACATGTTGAAGATTATGGGGTAGTGGGTGTATAAATTAGCTTGCAATAGAGTAAAATATCAATATTTGAAGTCATACTTTTAGCATTAACTGGACCTGTCCTAAATAAGGAAAAAAGCTGAGGGTCTAACTTCGACTCCATAACACAAAGTCTATGGGATGACAGTGGCTTTTAAGCAGGACTGTCAACATCATGGGCCTCCTTGTATTTTACATTTTATTACACTATGAACAAATACTTTTTTGTTTGACATTACACACACACACACACACACACATACACACAGACTCTCATGTTCTGCTCTAAGTATTGTTCTTTTTTATTTTAAATGTAAACAACCAATTACACTGAGCTCCATTCCTGTTGTAGACGTGGTTCAATCCAAAGACCACCTCAAAGTCAGGGATTTAAGTGGTTTTTTTTTTAATTACAAAAATTGGTGACTGAAAATAGGAAGCTTGAATCATCAGCTTGGATCCAGTGTAAGATCCAAGGGTAGATCACGAGGGTAATTCCAAACAACTGTTCCAAAGGCATTGTTGCTCAAGGTCCAAGATGGCAGCAGTAATTCAGCCTTAATTAGTGAATTGGTAATGGCACAGCAGTTAATCTAAAAATCATAAGGTTGACTTTGATGCTAATTTAATATAAGGGTTTCATTGTAGAGACAGAAATGAACCCAAGCTGTGGTGTTTTTGAGTATGAGAATGCTGACAATAATTATAATTATAAATATTGTAACGTCCTTTGAGAGTAAACAAACCGAAATTCACTTCTATTGTTTTGACTGTTGAGTTATCATTCTGGCATGTGATATTCCTCTAAAACTCAACCATTTACATATTTTAAGTTATATATCCATGGCAAAAGCTTTCTATTCACTAATTGGACAGGTGGGGAATATTTTCCTATGATGATATAATTTAAAACATTAGTTTTTGATGAAACCAAACATATACTAATTAGAATGAAAAATCATATTTCGGAAATAAACCACAAAATTTTGAAGAAATCTGGACTTGCAGTGGAATAACTTTGGGCTAGCTCGTTAACCTAGAGTGGGTATTGGCTTTTCTAGGCCACTAGGAATTTAAAGGGCAAGTTGAAGAAGCACTTGTGGAATGGATTGATACCTAGCCATTTTGAGTATTTGAAAATAACATTTTTAGAAGTATTTAGCACTCACGTATTTTCTGCTAGGCTCCTCTACTTTGTGTAATATTAATATAGTCACCCCTGCTTTTTTATTTAATATTTATGTGGCATACTTTATTTTTACTCTTTTACCTTTAGCCTATTTATATCTTTACATTTAGGGAAGTATCTTGGATCTTTAAAAAAACCCTGAATATACAATATTAAACTTCATTTGGTATTTTAGAGCATTTATCAATATATTTAACATAATTATTGATTAGATTTAGGTCTACAGTTTTCTTGGTGTTGTGTTTGCCTCTGTTTTTTGTTCTTCTGCTCTCCCTTTTCTTTCTTTCAGACTTGAATACTTTTTACTACATCATATGATTTGTCTATTGGCTTTTCAGCCATATCTAGTGTACCTGTCCCAATTTGTTGTCTGAAGATTACAAATAGGTAAACCTTATTGGTCACAGTTTACTTAGAGTTAATGGTTTACCACTTCATGTAAAATGTAGAAATCTTAAAAACATATAGGTCCATTTACTCTTTCCTACTTATTTTTGCCATATGTTATTAATTATATCTGCATACATTGAAATCTTCCAGTGTTATGGTTTTTTGCTTTCAATAATCATGCATATTTTAAAATAACTACTCAGAGGGTCAGAATTGACTTTTTCTCCTTATAACCTCACAATAATCTTGTGAAATAGGTGGCAACTGTTATTAATTCCATTTTAGACGGGGAGGGAATTGAGGTGCTTTGTTGGCATTCACACAACCGCAAACAGAGAACCAGGACCACCCTGTTTGTGTTTACTTCCTATTCCTCTCTCTTCTACTGGACTGCCATATGTAAGTTACGGAATACGTGAGGGAACTAGAATGTGTGTGGCAAGGATGGTGTCACATAATAGTGAAAAAAAAAATTGAAGGAAAAAGAAAAATATCGATGTTTCACTTATAGGAGGAACATAGGGAAACCATACAAGGTATCAGGAAAAAAAAAAGGCAAAACTAGCAGGCAAACTATAAATTGACATTCATGAGGGGATGGTGGATAAAAGGGGATCAAAATGGGAGGGTCTGTGGTGGTGGCTCACGGGTGTCTTGGTGGTGGTAATTTTATGGCATGAACACCTGAGAGGAGAAATCAAACACTGTACACAAATGAACAAAGATGTAAAAATAAATAAATAAAAAAGCACACACACACAAACACACACACACACACACACCTTGAAAATACCTGGTTTCAAGATTTGCTTTGCACATTCAGACTTCAGGAAAGAGCACCATCCAATTGAACCCTCAACATGTGAACGCAAAACCTGGAATTTTCAT
Organism: Galemys pyrenaicus; assembly: GCA_019455555.1. Classification (NCBI taxonomy): domain Eukaryota; kingdom Metazoa; phylum Chordata; class Mammalia; order Eulipotyphla; family Talpidae; genus Galemys; species Galemys pyrenaicus. The sequence continues at coordinate 4,958,033 of JAGFMF010012177.1, read as the reverse complement.
CAGATAATTCTTAGTCATTCTTCCCTTGGAAATGCCATGATGAGCTGGAGGATTTAGTTCTTCTGTCCCTCATGTGGCACCAAGATAATAAGCACAAATAGACCTGGGTCTAGGCTCTAGGCACGGGTCAGCCACGGACTGGCTGGTGCTGCTCATGTTGCAAAGTAACAAGTAGTTAGGTCCATGGTCATTTATGTCGGCTCCCTTCCACTTGGGATTTGCTACTTCTAGTCGTCAAAATAATCAAGATTCCAACTGAATCAACATTCATCAGATGGCTGACAAAAACATTAATTTCTGTGGAAATCCTACTTCCCTTCCCTTACGTTGGTGGTTTTTAAAACTGTGTTCCTGGAGTCTGTGAGAGTTTCATTAAGTTCCCAGATTTCCATAAAGCGTCTTCAGGGGTCATTATGGAGAAGAGAGTAGGATGGACTGGGCTGGGGAGGGGTACATCTCACTCTTTCTTTGTTTATTCTCAATCTTCTATTTGAACAAACAGTTCCTTGGAACTATTAAAGGAATTTGAAAACTTGAAATCACCTGGAATGTTTAAAAAGCACTGATGGCTAGACCCCACCCCCAGCGAGTCTGATTAATTGGTTTGGGGTGCATCCTGGGCAGCCTGAGAGATTTGAAGTCTTTCTAGGTGACTCTAATTTGCAGCAAAGTTTGGGAACTGTTGCCCTTTGATGAGATGAGGGCTGTACCACGGAAGGGTCCATAGGGCTCTTTTCTGGAAACATATCTCAATAGGTCAAATCCAGTTTCCACATAAGAAACTTTATAAAAGTAAAGGCAGCTTCCACTTTCCTCCATGAGTTTTCCCTTTCACTTAAAAAACCCTGATGTTCCCTAGAAGTCTCCTCCGATGACATGTTATCTGATAGGCCTGTATTTCTCAAAAGCGAGGTGCCTTCCTGGAAGGCCGTGGGTTACCATGGGCTTGATCATTCCACAGGAGGGTAGGAAGGGGTAGCCTGCTGCTCCACATTCTGCATTGATCGCTGCAGGTTTCTGCACAGCCCAGCACAGGCTTGCTGTCACAGTCTTTCCCCACCGGGGTTGCTGCTAAGCAACTTGCCCCCATCTTGCTTTTGGAAACCAATTGCAGATTATTGGCTGAAACCTAATGACAATCAGAAAACCACATCCACAGCACATGTAGACACTTGAGCCTTATGTCTCTTAGATTTTACAGTTCGCAAAATAAATTTGTTACAAAGACATCTCCATAAAAGGGAAGGTACCAAGTTCCCTGCCCACTTAACAAGGGGTGTAGCTGGTGGCCAGATGAAGCTACAAAACACAGAAGGCAGGTGGACTCTGGGGAAACAAGAAGGACCCCCTTGCTTCTCAGCTTCGGACGTGCACTGGGTCATGGGGGACTTGGCAGAGACATATGGAGTAGGGACATGTAGAGACACTTGGAAGAGAGATGTTGGTGACAGGTATGTGGGGAGATTCACATTGGCAGCTGTTATCTTGATTTGTACTTTAATTTTCTCCTTTCATCCCAGACTTGCCTGGCCCCTTTTGCCCCTTTTCTATGGTTCTCTGCCAGAAGGTGCCTTAGACTTGTGGCCACATCTTGGGCCTCAGTGGCTCCACTTTGGGCCAACTATGTTTCACTGGGCATCTACCCATGATGGATGGGTAACTGGGTATTTTATTCAGAACAGTCTTTCTTCTCTTTTCTCTTTCTACGTGCACCAATTCTATTAAATTTCTTTTACACTGAGGGTCTCCTTTGTGTTTGTAGCATGGATGGCTGGACTACCTTAGAGCATGTAAGTTTGGGGGTCCTGAGATGCCCCTGGGTTGCATGCTAACAGATTCACACACTTGCAACTACTCTTTCTCTTTCTGCCATCCTACTATTAGTGTGAGGAAGCTAGTTTTAAAACAAAGGAGAATGTGCCCCAAACCATGAAGTGAGAGGGGAACAGAGTTGGGGTGTAATGTAAGGCTTCTGCTTCCATATTTATTGATCTTTACACCAGGCCATACTACCTCCCAAGTAACTGCGCAGACCATGGCAGGCCAGGGAGAGGACCTCACGGGTATAAACCTCTGGTTCTTGCTGCTGCTTTACCTGGCTGTGTTCCAGGGCCACCCAAGCTCTCTGCACAGTACTGAGAAAATAAGGCCAGGTTTCAGGCAACATTACATGCCTCTCACTCTGGATGCTGACAGAAATCATGTGGTGACTTAAAAACCTTCTTGGAGAAAGATTGCCAAGTGTGAAAGATTGCCATGGCTGAAACAGAAAAAACGAAACAAAACAAAACACCCTCCCGGTCAGAGCAGTATATAATCCATCTGACAAAGGATCCCTTCCTGTACGTGAACGTGCTGCCTTACTCCCATTGGTTCCTGCCTTGCCTTTGCCCTAGGATATTAAAAAATAATCTCTTTCAGCAAGACGGATACCCTCCCTATACCCAGCCTTAGTTTCCAGTTTGACTCTGACCCTGGGCTTTGGTTTTTTGATTGCCTCTTTGGCATATTCTCAGAACTTTTTTGCTTCACACTCCCACTGCTGACCTGGGGCTTAATTTCACCGCTTTCTGTTGATGGGATTAAAGCCAGCGTGACTTCCAGTAGCCAGGCAGCGGTCCTGGTGTGTGTCGCGGGTCAGGCGGTGAGGAGGGGCTCTGTCCACAGAGGGTTTATAAATGGGAATAAGACTGTTTAAAAGTCAGTGATTTTTACCATCACCACAATAACATACCAGCTGTGGTATGCTTCCCCAGCCAGGGTATGCCCCCAAAACATTCATTCAGTCACCGGTGTCGCTCTGTCCTGCTACAGAGCTGGCTGCAGGTAAGGAGGCTCAACCCCACACAACTTCCTGCGTGGTTCAGTTGTTAGGGAGCTGGACACGTGCTGAACAATGGACCCCTGAAGACAGTGCAGCTTCTGGGACAGAACTGAAAACCAGAGCAAACTGGATTTAGAGAAATCTCCCAGAACATACTCTGACTTGTCACCCTGGTTATTCCTCACTGGAAAATATCACGCTGGAAAACGAGGGCATGATATTATTTTTACTTGAAAGGCATTTGTTTGAGAAATGATGCTTTCTCCAAGCAAAATGTTAGCTTGCCTGGTTAGAAGTTAATTGCAGTATTTATTGCTTAAAGTCAGCCTGAAATTTTTGGCTCAAATTCTTACAAGCCGACGATTCAGGGGGGAAATTCCCTGTTCAACCCAAAGCCAGTGAGCTAAAGGTTGATCTGATAATGGCCTATTTCAAAGGGGCCCAAGAGATAAGAAATATGTCCCCAAGGGGGTAAAAAACCAAACTGTGGTTTTTAAATCCAGGAACATTATCAGAGTTCCAGGAATGCATGTTACTGAGATAGAAGCTACATGAGGAAATGACTTAAAAGGATAAAGCAGTTTGTTGCCTTGATTCACAAATTAATAATGTTCTTGTTCTTTTGATATCTTCAATATTCGCATACTGGTTTGATTATGGAAATTGAGGCTCAGAGCATGCAGAGAAACCACATGTTTGATATGTGGCTTTATAGCTTTATCTTCCTAACCTGTCTTAAAAGCAAACATTGTCCTTGTGAGCATCTTCCTAGAAACCATCGTGGAGCTGGGAACCACTGCGAGAAGTATTTGGGCCTCTGGACACCACAACGCTTTCCTGCTGTCCCCTCCTTTGTGTCTATATTTAGCTTTGTGTTTCCGCCCAGGTTTAAGCGTCAGGCCTTTGGGTTTCTTCTTTCTGTGTGGCTGACTTGATTCCGGGGTATCGGCGCTCACCCCTTGTGTGACTCCTCTGCCAGGCCCTTCAACTTCCGCTCAGAGACTTCAGCTCCCCATTGTCAGTATGCCATGTCCTTGTCTTCCATCTATCCTGCCTCCTTTGGGGTCACCCTCCACAAAGTATTCCTTCTCCCTTCCATCTCTAAGATATCTCCTCTCTCTGCAGCTCCCTTCCATCTTCTAAGAAACATGCTTGAGCCTATCCAAGCCTTCAAAAGAAAAAAAACAAAACAGCCCTTGCCTCAGTCCTGTGTCCTATATATTAATAATGTAGTGATCTGGACTGATTGAGATGCCACATGCACTGACAATGTAATGACTGACTATCGGTAAGGAACCACTTGTTTTTGAAGGCACTGATGAACAGACTTGAAAGGAAAGAGCAGATAAAAACTTTTATGTGTGTGGAGAGGCACTGCCTAAGTCAAAGTTAAAGGGCTCTTCTAAGATGCCACTGAGAACTGACACAAGTGTAGGCACCAAGGGTGAGGCAGTTTGAGATGATGATGGACTCCATGCTGTGGGCCTGAAACCTTCTGCTTAGTTTCTGGGCAGCCCCTGAAAAGTAGCACCTCCTCTTCTCCTCCTCACAGAGGACTGATGTCTGAAGCTCTCCAGATAGGGTCCTGCCAGCTCTGTATTGCCAGTCTCCTGACCTTTGCCAAGATGTTTGTTACCTTCCCTGCCTCTAATTTAAACGTATACTTGTATTCCATAATGTGGATTCCTACACTCCCCCCCATAAATTTATATTGTCATTATATGCATCTGGCTGAATCATGAGCTTTGTAGAAGATAGCATTCCAGAGATCCCAAATCTGATAAAACACCCTGGTGCTGCTTAATCTCGCTTCTCCTCACCATCAAACTTCCTAAAAAACATTCGCTAGCTCTAGCTGCCTATTTTGTCAAGTTTGCAGCATGTTAACCCTTTCTTCTAGGACACAGGAGGTCACAGAGGTCAAAGGCTGCAGCTGGCTTTGGGTGCTCTCTTCTTGGTGCTACTTAGGACCTAGATGGAATCTATGCGCCTTGGGTAACAAACTTACAGACTCCCTCCCTTGCGCATTCAGGCCATTACCCAGACATGGCTGAGTCAAACAATGGACAGTGGAGCAAATGACATCAGCTAATGGAATATGTTCAATCTGCCTTGTAATCCTCAAAAACTAAAATAATAAAGCTGTATAAATAGTGCACATGTCCTTAACTACATGAAGAGACAGTCACATATGAGTAGGAGCCAGAAACCTTTCAAAAGTGGGGGGTCAGAGCTGCTCATTCATCCAACAAACTCTCGCCAAGTTTGTTGCCCTGTGCCATGCTGGGCACCAAGGACACAAGAGAGACATGGCCTTTGCCTTCTTTGAGGTAACAGGTTGCTGAAAGGGACAGTGCTATGGGGCCGGCAGGGGAGGGGGCGGTTTCTAATTCACACGTAGTGGTCAGGAAGGTCTCTCTGAGGAGGTACCTAAGTGTGGGGAAGGAGCCTTGTAAAAAGCAAGGAGCACATCCCAGAGAGAAGGAATGACCTGTGCAAAGGCCCCAAGGTTTGAAGAACATGGGTTGAAGTTCTGGCAGAAAGTCAGACAGAGGAAGTTTGTTTTCATGAAGACAACTGTCAAAATGACCTCTCTTCTGGAGGAGGTGGGCGGGGTGGTGGGGGGTAAGGAGTGTGGGACTTGGGGGGATGATAATCACATCTCTAAGGTAACACTGGTTCTTACAATAATAAGAACTTATGAGACTGAGCCCCCAAATTCATGGTCTTAAATTTATTTTTTTATTTTTAAGGATTTATTTATTTATGCATGCACGAGCTAGGGGTATAGGCCAGAGTCATGGGAGGTGAGAGGATTCACCAGACACAGACTGGGGAGCAGAACTGGCAGATCGACTGAAATACACTGCTGAGGGGAGCAGCGGGAGAGGCAGGAGGGGTCTGCTGCGCCATGTGGATTCCCTCCCTGGCCAGGGATTGAACTCACACTGCTGTGCAGTGAAAGCTTCACTGTGAGGTGCTCAACCTGCTGTGCCACCAGGGAGGCCCAGTGGTCTTAAATTTAATACAACATATTAAGGCTCTTTTCTTGGACCTCCAATTCCTCATACCTAAGATGTGAGGTTTGAACGAAAAGATCTCCAAGGTCCCTTTAAGTGAAAAATTCTCTTATAATACTTAATTTAATTAAATAATGAATTTGAAATGATGAAATGGATCAGCTCTAAGTTTGACAATGAGCTTGAAAGACTTAGTGGGGGCCCGGCCCCTCCTACCTTTTCCTCAATGCCCGGTGCTCTCAGTGGAGAATCCCGACCTGGGAGCAAAGTCTCTGGGCTTTTTTGCAGACATCAAAGTTTTGAAGACTGTCAGCCCCGAATGCTTCAGATGGGGAGGGGCATTCAGATTTGATTTATAGGCTGTACAAGAGTATCACCTCTGGCAATTACATCTTCCATGATTTTTTAATCAGAAAAAATTAAAAATTTTTTCATCACAGAAGTAATTCATGATTTAAAAACAATCCAAAAAGTAAGAAGTAGGAGTTTACTTCTTCTTTGACTCAGTGCCGATCTAACTTTAATTCATGAGGATAAGCACTTTTAACAATTTGGTGCATATCTTTCCAGACCTTTCTGTGCCTGTGAAGACATACAGCTACAAAATTATATATTATTTTATATGGTACAGTTTTAATATAAAATGAACCCCTACTCTATAACTTTTATTCTGTTAGCCCAGCGTCCCTTCAAGGATCTTCATTTCATGTCATTAAATATAGAGCTACTCTATTATTTTAATGGTTGAAGAGCGTTAAATAGCATGGAAATACAACCTTTACATTTATTTGGCTTAAAACAATACAAATTTATTACATTAGTGTTCTGGAGGTCAAAAGTCCAAAGTGGGTCTTGTGGGTTAAAATCAAGATGTCAGGGGGCCTCCCTGGTGGCGCAGTGGGTTAAGCAACGCACTATGAAGCAAACCGCAGCCACTGCAGCATGAGTTCGATCCCTGCTGCCAGCCAGGGAGGGGACCCACATGGCACAGCAGACCTCTCCTGCCTCGCCCGCTGCTGCCCTCAGCAGTGTGTTTCAGTCAGTCTGCCTGTTCTGCTCCCCGCTCTGTCTGGTGAGTCCTCTCACCCCCACCCCCCACCTCTGGCCTGTACCCCAGTGCTTGTATGCATAAATAAAAATAAATCTTTAAAAAAAAAAAATCAAGATGTCGGTAGGACTATATCCTTCCAGTGAGAATCTGTGTCTTTTCCTTCCTTAGCTTCTAGAGGTGTCTTGCATTCCTTGACTCAAAACCCCTTCCTCCATCCATAAGCAAGCAGTGCAGCGCCATAAAGTATCCCTGTCCCAGACCTCTCTTTCTGCCACCTTCTTCCACTATTTTTTAAAATTTAAGTATAATGGACATACAATGTATGTTGTTTCATGTTTATACCATAATGATTTGTATATTCTGTGAAATGATCACTACAATGTCTAGTTACCTTTTATAAGCATAGAAAGTTAAAAAAATTGTTCTTTAAGATTTATTTTCTTAGCAATTTTCAAATTTGTAGTACAATATCAGTGACTGTAGTCACCATGAGGTACATTACATCCCTCAGACTTTCGTTCTTATAAGTGAACATTAGTACCCATTTTGCCCACCCCATTCCTCTATCCCCTTGTCCTTTAGTGATTACCAATCTGTTCTCTGTATTTATGAGTTTTGGCTTATTTGTTCATTTGTTTTACTTTCTGAATTCCACATATAAGTGAAATCATATGGTGTGTGTCTTTTTCTGTCTCGCTTATTTAATTTAGCATAATACCCTTAGGGTCTACCCATATGGTTGTAAATGACAATATTTCATATTTAAGACATTTTATGGCTGAGTAGTATTCATTTGTATAAAGTCATGTGTCATTTAAGAACAGGATATGTTCTGAGAAATGGGCTGTTAGGTGATTTTGTCATTGTATGAATGTCATAGAGCATAATTACATAACTCTAGACGGTGCAGCCTCCACACACCTGAGCTATAAGGTGCAGTCTATTGAACAACCATCACCTATATGATCAGTTGTTGACTGAAGGGTTGTTAAGCGATCCCTGACTGTATACATATAACATTTTCTTTATGCATTCATCCACTGATGGACAATTGGGTTGGATCCATGTCTTGGCATTTAATCACTTTCCTGGTGTCATGTGTTTAGACTGCATTTAATCCCTTTTAGCTTATAAAATGGCTGTAACAAGCTTTAGTAGGATAAGCAGTCAGGGGTAGAATCAAAAAGTCAAGGGTTTGTGTACCGTGGTTTATGACACACTTAACAGCCTCATGAGAGTTGCCAATTATTTTTGTCTTCTTTTTCACCATATTTTTACTAATATTTCTGCAATTTGTTAGGCAAAAGTTATACTGTAACATTTCTGTGATTACTAACAGGGTGAGATAGCTTTTCATAAGTTTTTAGATCATTGGCATTTTCCATTCTGGTAATTCCTTATTGTTTGCCTGTTTTTTATTGATGGGTGACTTGATGGCATATCTAGCAACTTGTGGGCCTTTTCTCCAAATGTTAAGGATATTAATCATCAGCCCTTTGTTATATATTCATATTATCTTTTAGTCTATCACTCTAATAGACTCCTTAGGCATAGGGAAGGCTCTAATTGTATCTATTCAAGTTATAAGTCTTATTAATGCTTACAGAGGCCACGTGGAAGGGCTTTGGTGTCTGCTGACTTCTAGTTCTTTACCTTTAATGGGTCGGTAAGCTAAACATTTGTTCTGTGGGATTTGGAGGGAGGGAGCTATAGGATACAGATTGTGATATGAACTCAAGAGGCACAAAGTGGGGTCCTCCCTGGTGGCCTAGGGGTTAAGTATCAGCGCTATCACCTTTATAGCCTGAGTTTGATCCCTGGCCAGGGAGGGGACCCACATGGCACAGCAGACCTCTCCTGTCTCACCCACTGCTCCTCTCAGCAGTGTATTTCGGTAGATCTGCCTGTTCTGCTCTCTACTCTGTCTCTGATGAATCCTCTCACCCCCACACCTCTGTCCTATACCTCAGTTCTTCTATAAATAAATAAATTAAAAAAAAAAGAGGCACAAAGGGAGACCTTTCAGTTAAGAGACAAAGGTGCCTGGACATTTATATGCACACGACAGCTCAGTGTTTTCTGCAAACACCAAGTTGAGTTCCTACTAATGACACTTGTTGGGACACAATCATATGGGCAGAAATCATTAGACTTTTTAAAAGTTCTTAATATCTCTTTCATTTGGGAATAGAAGTTTCTACTCAGTTCAAGCTGCTTGTGACTTCTTGATAAACATTTCAGTGGGACTACATAGAGGATAGAAAAGTAAGTGCCTTGGAAACTACCTGATCATATTAAGAGAATGTGTACTTCTTGAAAAGCTTAACCATGTTCAAAGAAAGCATGATGACCTGAAGTCACACTTACAGGACACCAGACCTTTATTAAAAGTCACCAGAAACAGTAGATCTGGAGACAACTGAGGAAGCCTACACAGGTCAAAATTTGTATTGTAGGGGAAAATAGAACCTAAAGGAAAAAACTGAAAGGCGAGGGATCTAAATATTCAGAACTAGATGAGTTGCTTTTGACAGTCTAAGAAGGACCAGTCACTAGACTATAAGTGAAATCCCACTCAATGACTGGAGACCTTTCCAAACAGTCCACATGGAGAGCCTTTCTGATGGTCTTCACCAAAGGGCCAGTCACCGCCTGAAGACCCTTTGCACTCTGTCTATTAAGAGTCCTACTTTATTTTTTTAAAGGAAAGTTATACTATTTTACATGATCTTTTATCAATATACTGTTGCAAAGCAGATTAGCTTTATGGTAAAACATCACAGAGAGTCCCACTCTTGACAAGACTGTCTTCCCATACTTCTCCCTCCGATTCAAGACTTGTTGCTGTTGTGTGCCCCAGGAGATGATCATAAGGTTTAGACCTCCTTGCCCTGCTGCCCCACCAGAAAGCATGTATGGATCACCTGATGGACGTATCCTGCTAAGGAATTTCCTGGTCTTCCACACCCTGTGGGTAGCAGTGAGAAATGTCTATGCAGCAAGGGCTCTTCCTCTCCCAGAGGTGTGCAACCTACCATCACCGTATGTTGAAATTAATGGTGAATTAACCTCAATCTTAAAAAAAAAACCACAACATCCTAAAATTAAGCATCCAGAACCACAGAAAGTTTGAGATTCTTTGTATGTCTTGATATACATCAAAAACCATTTTTTTAAAATTTATATATATTTGACACCAATTGTAATCCCCATGTATTCCTCATCACCATATCACCAGTGCACCATCTTAAAAAAAACCACAACATCCTAAAATTAAGCATCCAGAACCACAGAAAGTTTGAGATTCTTTGTATGTCTTGATATACATCAAAAACCATTTTTTTAAAATTTATATATATTTGACACCAATTGTAATCCCCATGTATTCCTCATCACCATATCACCAGTGCACCATCACCTCAGTTCCCCGAGCTCCCGTCTGCCCTCAACCCTCTCCCTTATCGGTTTAGGTAAATTCTCTCCTCCTTAACTGTTTATTCTTTACCCAATTGGAAATTTTATGGAATTAAAATATCAGGATGGTGACTTGTAATTAAAGTTATTCAACTACTTAAAAGGTAGTTTTAAATAATAAGTAATACAGTATTTTCAAAACTGTCTTCACTGAAACATGTGTCCCTCCATATATCTGGGTGTAGCAGGATTTCTTACTGCTGGGGAAACTCATCTATGGCCACCTCCCACTTTCTCCTGCTGCTTCTCCAAGATGTTTTTGGATGTCAGAGGCTCACAAAAACTCAGGGATCTCCTGGTCCAATCCCCTAAGCCCGGAGGAGACCGAGGGCTGGCCAGCTGGGACACTTGGTTCCGATGGCTGAGCTGAGCTCCCCAGGCTGCTCCTGACCTCCAGCTCACTGGTAGCTCCCGCATACACCAGAGCACCATTTCACACCTCAGTGAATGAGATGAAATCTCCAGGGGAAGAATTTTGATCCTGTCATAAAGTATAGCTTTCGTCTTGTGAAAAGACTTGTCTTTTACTTTGGCATCGACAAAGTAAAAAGGGATAAAAGGCCCTGAAGAGTTTTGAAGGATAGATTGGAAGTATAATTCCAATAAAATGACCTCATAATCTCTGTCATTCTCTAAACTCATAGGAGTGATTAAGTTTAGATTAATGGAAAAATCAAAATTAGACTTAAATGTTCTCTTACATGTACATATACACCCACATCTTTTCCGTCAGTTTGGGCCTGATGTTCTGGGATAGTCATTTGTATATATTAATGTCCTGGTATTTTGTTACTTTAAAAGTAATTATATTGGAAATTGGTCCTACTGGGGCTTTGGTTTCTTGAAAAAGAGCACACCCCTACAATTGCTTGTTACTTTTGGTTATCCTCTCAGCTAGAATTTCATTCCCTCCTTCTCCTGGAGGTTAAATGCTCCAACCCAACCACACTCCCGCTCTCACATACTGGAGCTTTCACCTGGATGGCGGGTTCTCTGGGAATACGGATCCTTAGTTTTGACTCCCGTGAATGTGTGATGTCAAGACTTCATGTATTTGTTACTCTTGGAGACGAGAGTGTTTAGCTGCCTGGAGTCCAAATGGTAATCCAACACCCTGCAGCCATGTCACTGGGAAACCCCAGATCAAATCTCCAGTGTTAGGCAGGGGAGAAATCTGAATGTCCCATATCTCAAAAAATGAGATGCTCTCCCTAGGGGAGGGGAAGGGAAAGAGGCACACCTCAAGTCCTCATGGGTGAAAAAGGTGATGTGTTGAGTCCACTAGGGGCCATGTACTCCACCAAGGATGCCTTATTCAGTTTAATACTTTTGTGATGCCCTTTTTATAGAAAAGGATGATAAAGGTCAGGGAGGTGAGGCAATTTGAATAGGGCTGTGCAGCCTGGAAGGGATGGCACTGGAACTCAAATGAGCTCTGCTTGGAGGCAATATGTTAGTTCCCCATTGGTGTGACAATGAATTACTATAAACTTGGTGGCTTAAAATATCACACATGTATTATTTTGTAGTTCTGGAGGTCAGAGCCTGAAAAGGGTTACTCTGAGCTTACTCTGGGGTTGGTAGGTAGTCCTTTATGGATATTCTAGGGGATGATCTATTTCCTTGTCCTTTCCAGTTTCTGGAGCCCCAGCCTTTGTACTCTTTAACCATGGCCCCTTCCTCCATTATCAAAGCGAGTGCGAAGGCATCTTCAAGTCTTTCTTTGATTCCAACTCTTCTGCCTCCCTCTTGCACTTACAAGGACACTTGTGATTGCATTGAACCCACCTGGATAACCCAGGATAAATTCCCACCACATATTTAATTCTATCTGCAAGCTTAATTCCCCTTTTCCATGGAGCCAATCATGTCCACATTTCTGGGGAAGAGGAATCTTTCCCAGTGGACAACATTGGGGGGCCATTATTCTCCTCATCTTAGGGAATATCAATAAGACTGTACTTTTACTTGACGCTTGCTGATGGTGGCTATAAGGCCTCTATATACCCCTCTGCTGACTTTTTATTTTTCATGTTCTGATTAACTTCAATGCTTACTTTAACCTTATTCCACTGGAATTAAAATAAAAATAAAAATTAAAAAAAAAATCCCTTAGACTCCCTTAACAGAACAAAAGCCTGGAGCATTGATCCTGTTTTGTGGATCTCCAGTGGAAAATTTGAAGAGGCAGATTTTGCTTAAATGCAAGAACTTCTGAGTTATTCAGGGTTTAAAAGACTACCTTGTGAGAAGTCCGCTTGGTGCTTCTGTCTGTGTTCAGGAGAGGGCATGTGTGTGGTACAGATGCGCCAGGTGGGATTCTGGACTCTGAACCATGGGGAATCAAAGAGAACACCTCCTTGGTCCGGATGACATGTTAGCCCTTATTACTCTCCATGCCCTCTGCGAGAGTGACAGTGTTTGTTCCATCAATGGATGAGGAAACAGGCAAGGCACAGATTCTTGGTCCAGGTAGCACATCTTGTCCAAGGCAGGGCTAGGAGGAGAGCCTGGGTGTCCCAGACCTCAGACTTCTGGTCTTTGTCCTCCACCCCACATCTCTCTTGTTGGAAGAGAAGCCTGGATATGCTTGGCATTCTCTCCTGATTTCATGACAGCACTGAGAGTGAAGGTAAGAAAACACTCACTTGGTATATGGAGGGAGTTTTATATAACATTACCTATTTATTTCTCTCAACATTTCCATCATACTTATGAGGAGAAGGAAGTTCATAGAATTTATGCTCGGTATCACAGAGCCAGTCAATGGCAGACACAGAATTCAAAGACCTACCGAGGTTCTAATTCTGGCTTTCTCCAGGTTGCCCTAGTCATATCCAGAAGGGCTGTGAAAATCCCCTAAGACATCCAAAAATCTCAGTGAGATTTGGGTTCAAGGAATTAGCTAGGCTGGGCTGCAGCAGGATGGATCTGACTGATCTTTCTATGCCTCAGATGAGCCCTCCTGTAGCTTCATGGAAGCTGCTTCCTAGAGCTCTGAGCTCCCAAGCACTGAGGAACAAGATGGTGACTTCCAGAGCCAGACCATACCTGCTCCAAAATCCATCCTGGTCTAATAGTTACACCCACTCAAAGATACTGATAAATGAAATGCATGAACGTGGAGCCATCACCAGTCTGAGTAACAATCAAATAGAGCCAGCAGGCTGTTGAAGATCAGCTCCCCAGGAACATCCAGACACCCTGTCATGTCATGGAAGGCAAAGCAGACAGTTGAGAAGTAAAACCACGCTGGCAAGTCTTGACCAGATTTGAAATTCAACCAATCACAAACTCGACAAACTTTCCACCAATCAGAACTACACTTACTGAAAACTTTATTTGCATAAAGCAGGCCCTACCCCACCCCTTTTGCCAGTTGGAGCACTCTCCCCTCAGAGATCCTTGGACGTTTAGCCTATCTGATCCTTGAGTCTGTGTCCCCCAGACCATTAATAAAAGTTTGCTCTACTAGAGCTGTAACATCTGCTGTGACACGGTGCTGAACTCAACCAGACCTTGGTATCTCCTCCACAATACCTAAAATAGAAAGCTCTTTTTGAGGGTAAATACACATTGTAGGGCTTCCCTTGTGGTGCAGTGGGTTAAGCAACGCACTATGAAGCAAACTACAGCCTCTGCAGCACGAGTTCGAGCCCTGCTGCTGGCTGGGGAGGGGACCCACATGGCACAGCAGACCTCTCCTGCCTCGCCCGCTGCTCCCCTCAGCAAGGTATTTCAGTAGATCTGCCTGTTCTGCTCCCTGCTCTGTTTCTGGTGAATCCTCTCACCTCCCATGACTCTGGCCTGTACCCCAGCTCTTGTATGTATAAATAAATAAATCTAAAAAAAAACCACATTGTAGAAATTTCTGTTATGTTTGCTTTTTGGTCATTTTTAGATATACCATTTGTCTATCAGAATTTCACTGAGAAGGAAGTAAATCGAAGAGGTCTGCAGGTCGTATGGGCAGAAGGTCAGAGGGTAGGACCCCTGGCACTTAGGATGGATAAAAGACTTTCATGTGTGTTATTTCATGGGTGGATAAGGAGAGGAGATAAGAAAATGGCTTCAATCTTGGGAAGAACCAGATGGACGAGGTTCTGGAACATCTGTCACAAGTGGGGATAGAAATGTCAAAGTGAACGACTAAAAATACATAAATAAATAATTGGGATGATTATTCCAAGATGTTAACAGTTTGCCCTCAAAAGTAGGTTTTTAATGATCATAGGCAGTACACACACACAGTAAAATAACTAAGGATAATAAACAGGTAGCTTAATTGATGAGAGTTATTCTTTTTAATTATGAAAGTCTTAATTTCCTTTTTCTCCCCCATTTTTCTACTAATAAGCTTCTCAACTGGACTGGACCTGATTGTAAAAGGCTGAGAATAGATTTTATTACCTAGAATAACATTTTTACTCATTAACATTTTGCTTTTAAGTTTTATGAATCAAATGCAATATAGGGTCTCCTTAAAAATTAGAACACAATTCTGGATAGACCTTAGTATTACTTCAGTTGAGCCTGTATACACATTCATCTTTAAAGTGAAGTCTGGACCCTAATAATGAATAATTCTACCCAAATCCTTTCATGTAAAAAGGAAAATTTTTTGCAGCCTTTGGGAAGTTTTCTATGAAAAAATTGAAGGAAAATTCTGAATGGGGCTTAAGACAGAAGATTGAATGATAAATACTTCCCGCCCATCAGTAACCCTAAATCATGTACTCAGTACTTATGTCCTGCAGAGCATCCACTTGGGAATTGTGGAGATGATGAGGAATAGGAGAAAAAAATACAGATTTGTACTCAGGGATGTTCATTATTAAAAGAGAAGGTACAAGAAATTATATATATAATATATATGAATACATGCACTAAATAAACATTTATAAGAAACCTCAAGCTAAGTTACAAGTGCTGTCTAAAACAGACTTAGCTCAGCAAACTCTCAGTAAATGTCTGTTGGATAAATGAATGAATGAATAAATGATGGAATGAATGAACTGGTGTCATCTACACATAGGCACTCAAATATTTTTGACTGTTAGGTGGTTGACATAGATTCTGAGATGTTAGTTTTCAAGGTTAGTTTGTGAGCTTGGTCCTCTGAAGGTGGTAACTTTTCCTCTGACATTCTTTTTTTTTTTTTTTTTTTAATGCACACAAAAGCTGGGGTACAAACCAGAGTCGTGGGAGGTGAGAGGATTCACCAGAGGCATAGTGGGAGCAGAACAGGCAGATGAACTGAAATACACTGCTGAGGGGAGCAGCGGGCAAGGCAGGAGAGGTATGCAGCGCCATGTGGGTTACCTCCCTGGCCGGGGATCAAACTCGCACTGCTGTGCAGTGGACGCTTCACAGTGTGGCGTTCAACCCATTGCGCCACCAGGGAGGGCCCCTCCTCTGACATTCTTATCCTAAAATAGAAATTGCTGTCAGAAGGAGGCAATGATGCCTTGATTATGGCTTTGTCTCTGAACAGCCAAGATGTCACAAATATGAAAAATGAAAGAGGATCAGCATAATTTTTCATATAAAATAAAATTTGCATTGAAAATGGAATACAACAAGATGAAAAGGTAGATTAAATAATCCTAAAGAACCAGCAATAAAAGAAAATGAACACGTGTAAGAAGTCAGTAGCTTCACCGTATTGCCTAGTAGAGAGTCACTGCCTAGATGTATGATCAGAGTTAACTAGAAACTTTTATTAACTAAATATTGTGATGAGTGGCGAGTCCAGCTTTTGTGTCTGGTAACAAACAGGCAAGGGCCTGTCCATTGTCCTAGCTACTGTTCACGGATGTACTGATAGAATTCTCCTGTAAGCTGGCCAACCGGTGAAGAGTGAGATACTCATAATTTATTCCCTATTTTCTGATCTACCAGACATTCATTTAGCGCAGGTCAGCAAACCCACGGACTAAATTTGAGCATATATGGGCGGCATCATAGAGGATGGTGTGCGGTAGATCTAGCATTGTATGGCGAAGTATAGTGGAGCGTGGTGGAGAGTGGCAACGAAAGGAAAGAGCAAAAAGAGGTTTGGGGGGGGGGCAAGTAAGTCTCCCTGCTGGCTTGTCTTCTCCCAAACCATGAGGATGATGCTAAGGGTGTTAAGTTTCTCTTTCAAGCTGCATGAACTGCTGATGAACGGCCTGGGGTTGTTGCAGAACACACCAGCTCCCCATAATCTTCCTCAGATTACCCTGGTAGAGGTAATTTCTCTATCCCTTGCACTCCCACATATTGGGCCTCTTAACAAAGTCTTCCAAGTAGGCCCAGATTTTTAATGCCTTGTAGGGCAAGGTCCATGTATTGTTCAATTAGATGTTTCTACAATGAATGGCTCACAAGGGGTGCTTTTATATATTCATTGAAATACGTAATTATTTTGTATGACTATGAGTCAGAGGAAAAGCAAAGTTTGTTTTTTTTTTTTTTTGTTGTTGCTGTTATTGTTCAGATTATACAATGGCTAGATAAAGAGGGAAATACTGATCAAGGGGTCGCATTCACCCTGTCATAATAATTATAGGTATGGTTATAAGGCCACAAAGGAAGGTGGAATGGTAGGGCTATGTGAAATTAAATTTTTCAAGGGAGAATATGAATTTTGGCTCAGAACTCAGAGAGAAGGAGTACATGTTTCCCACACTGCTGTTTACTGATTTCTAATTCAAGGAGTAATGTCTGACCTGGAAAGAGGGTATAGAAGAATCAATTAGATGTTAAAAGTTCTTGTAAGATTGTTGGTGCTCAACTAAAACACTTGGAGAAGAGCTAAGAGACAAGCCTGAGTAGGAGAGAAAGGCTTATTTTCAAAGCCTAGCCCTGCACAGATTTGTTAGCAAGAATCAAGAAGAAGAGCGGATAGGACTAGAATTCTGTTTAATGAGACAGAGGAAAGGCGTTCAATTTCTCCTTGGAAAGGTGAGCCCTGGAGAGAGGAGGCAGACAAATCTTGGAAGGCAGATACCGTCATACCCTGATGTTCTCTCCCTCTGAGAAAGGGAGGCCCCAATGGCAGCAATGACCTCTGAGTGGTAAATGGTAGACCCTTCTCTTTCATCAAGTCAGCCGTATTTATTAAATGTTCCCTAAACATTAGCTATCTCTACTTGAGGCTTACTTTTTAATAATTAAATAATTATTGAATACCTATTAATTCCTTAATGTGGTAGTTCAACGATCTAACACATGGCAAAAAGCCACACTTGATTCAAAGAGGGAAGGTATGTTTAGATGCCCTTTCAAATAGATTAGGGGAAGGATGGAATTAGGAGAGTATTACCCGTGTTGGACTTATAATGAATTCTGAGCACTTATGGTAATCCAGGTAGGAGACTAGGTAGTGATTACTAGACCCTCTGAAGATGCTGTCTGGAGATGCTGCTTCCCAGAATGAGTTGGCTTAAAATGCTCTTCTCCTGGAGGGGACAGGACTGTCAGATCACTCATAAAAATCCAAGACTCAGCCCACTGTAATCAGCAGCTGTTTCCTGCTTTTAAAGAAATCATCCCTTAGGTGTAGAAAAGCAGGTGTGGGTGCTTTGCATATGTCTGAGACAGAGGATGCAATCAAAAGCAAAACCCAATCACAGCTTGGCTATTTAAAAGGCAAGTAAAGTACAAAAAAGAAAGAAAAGGCAAGTCCAAGTACAAACAAAATAAAAGGCAAGTTCAAGTACAAACAGGCAAATTCAGCCTTACATTTCCAGGCAACTAGGTGCTAATGAAAAAAGCAGAAAATGTGGTGCAATGAACATAAGGAGGTGGAAGCAAGCTGGTCTCACTTCCTTTGAGAGTCTCTGAAAGCTTTTCAAGGCTCTGGGATTGTGAAAGTGAAAAGAAATCCCCTATAAACAGATGTGAGGACACCAGAGCTTTCCTAAACCAAAGGAAAGTGCTCTGTCAGACACCAGGTGGGAAGCATGTAATGCAAAATTAAGTCCAGCAGCATTAAACAAATAACACATCTTTCCAAATCACAGCCTGGGGCACTGCCATCTCCTTCTCCATGGTGTGGGATCTTTGCTTTTGGAGATTTGGTTTTGGATAGGAATCATAAAAGCTTGATGCTAAAGGACAGGTGAAGACTGAGTTAAAACGACAACCCAATGATCCCCTTCTGCCACATTCCAGCATCGAGGAGGAACACCCTGCTACAGGAAGGATAGCATTTTGAGGTGTCTGGGGTCTGACCCTCTCCTGGGGCTGCCACTACCTGCAGCAGGTCACTGGGGAGGGCAGCAAGTCCACCTCAGCTTCAATCCTGATACCTGAAACAGATCCCTCACGTGGTCTATTGCTCCTATGTAAATACTCTTTCAAAAACATACTTGACGTTTTGGCAAGAAGGTAAAGAAATTGGAACTCTTGTGTGACAATAAAATGGAGCAGCCACTATGGAAAACAGTTTGCCTTATAAAAGTCAAGCAGAATTACCATTGATGTGGTAAGGTCATGCCTAGACATACCCCCTAAAGAGTTGAAAGCAGGGACTCCCAGTTACCTGTAAGATTGTGTTACAGCAGCCAGAAGGTGGAAACAGCCAAAAGGCCTGTCAGCAGATGAGCAGATAAACAAAATGTGGTGTATACTGAAAAAGGAATACAATTCTGACACATGGATATGACTTGAAAACATGATGCTGAGTGAAATCATTCACACATGATAGGACAAATACCATGTGATTCCGCTTGGGTGAGGACCCTAAAATAGGCAAATTCATGAGACAGAAGGCAGATGAGTTACGGTGACAGGAGTCTGGCGCAGGGGGATATGGGGGATTACTGTTTATTGGGTATAATTTTTGAGATGACAACGTTCTGGAAATGCATAGTGCTGTTGGCTGCATAATATCATACATGTATTAAGGCCACTGAATTGTACACTTAAAATTGTTAAAGTGGTAAATTTTACACTTTTGTATATTCTTTCACAATAAAAAAACACAAAACAATATATCGTACTCTTTTTAAGGGGTGTTCTTTTAGAACAAGTTTCAGGACTGCTGAGGCAGATGATGAAAGTCTGATGACTAAGATATGACAATGGCACCCTGGCAGAGGGATTCACAATGTGAGGGAGGATCAAACGGCTTTTATCAAATTTGAGGTAATGATGGATAGAGATGGAACAGCATGGAAGGGTAAGAAGACTGTGAGGAATTGGAAGTCTTTTTTCTAATGAGGGGGTAGAGGGAGGCGCAACAGCTTCTCCCCAGCTCTCTCCCCTGAGGCATGACCATGGGTACACGAGCAGAATGTAGGTCACGAGCAAAGACTGTGCTGAGTTTGAGTTCTGACTCCATCGCTCACAAATTGTTCACCTTTGCAGGTCCCTCAACTGGGTTCAGTGTCCTCGGCTATGAATATTGTGAATACTGTGTGGATTCCAGCCAGGAGGTGGACCCAGGATGCCAACAGTCTATGAATAACACATGACTCCTGTACCATGAACTGTAGCTCCCAATCCAGGAGGGTGAAGGGTATGTGAGCATAGACCCCCAAAGGGGCAGCACAGCACACACATGGTCTCAGAGAGCCAGGATTGCCCTGACACCTGAGCCCCCCTACTCAGCACCATTACTGGGATGGAGGGAAGGAATGTCTGAGGCTGGGCTGTTTGTCTTCAAGGAATGCGTGGCCTAAGTGTGGAGCGCACAGACACTTAAGCAGATAAATTACAATAAAATACGGTCAGTGCCAAACTAGAGAGCTGATCAAAGTCCTATGGGAATCCAAAGGAAAAAAATTTGGACTCCCTTTGCTCTTTCTTTTCGCTTTTATTCTTCTGCCATGTTTTAAGAAATCAAGAAGGCACTCCAAATACCAAAAAGGCAGGTTACAAAAAGGCATTTTAAGCTGAAACTTTTGTTGCTGTGGCTGTAACTCAGGCCCATGGCCAAAAGGTTGAGTGAAATATTGAAGGTAAATTGAAGGAGGTGCTGGGCTAGGAAGCTAAGAATTCAGAGTGAGCTGATAAATGCTACCTTAATGGCAGAAAAAGCAATCACTCCAATAGCACCTTAGACATTTATTATTATTTTTTAGACACTGTTCTGAAATAAGCAGTCCATGAAACTTTAGCACCAAGACGGATCCGGAAGTTACACAGGCCAGAGTTCCTCTAGCATTATTGACAATCGAGGTTGATAAAACTTGACTGTGGGTTGAATTGTGTATTGTAGGATGTTTAGCAGCATCTCCGGTCTCCTGTATACACTAAATGTCAGTAGTCCAACCTCTCTCCCACTACCCCCCACCAAATTATGGCAATTAAGATGTCTCCTGATATATAATTATTGGCTGGGTGAGGTGGGGGAGGGGAAATAACCCCCACTAGGGGCCCAATGATACAGGAAAATGGCCGTTGCTCTGAAAGGATATTAAATTCACTGGTACTTAGAAAGATGTCCTAATACCCAGGTTGTGCCCCAGACCAACTAAATCCACAGGAAAATGGAGGGAATATGGAGAATTACGTGTTGTAAAGCAAGTTAGAATGAAAAAGACAAGTGTTAGACATTTACAGAACAGATGCTTGGACAAAGCAAAATAGTTACAAAAACTAGTGGCTATTAATAAACATTGTGAGGCTCTGGGGTTAAGAGGAAGGGTGGGAGATAGAGACAGGGGATCTAAGGGATGGGAGTGAGGAAAAATATATAAATAAATATAATAAATAAAAAATAAATTAAAAGACAAAAAATAAGTGATCCGGTGATCCTTGGTTGTCTGTTTATATTACTTTCAGGTGTCCGTTGATCTTTAAGACAAAAGGCCATCTGAGAATTCTGCACAGACCTGTAGAACAGGTCACATTCTATAGGATGAAAGCTTGGAGTGCCAATCACTCAGTTGCTTCTTCCTCTAATTCCAGAATGAAGATGGAGGTCCTGGCGCATCAATCCTCTTGCTTACTGCCTTGTCCCC
Source organism: Galemys pyrenaicus (assembly GCA_019455555.1). Taxonomy (NCBI): domain Eukaryota; kingdom Metazoa; phylum Chordata; class Mammalia; order Eulipotyphla; family Talpidae; genus Galemys; species Galemys pyrenaicus. Next base: position 4,936,712 of record JAGFMF010012177.1, on the reverse strand, counting down.
TTTAGTTTTTGGATGAGGAGGTCAAAGTGAGCATTCTGCATGTGCACCTGTCCATATGCAGGTTTTCACTTTCCCACATTTTCCAGCTCCATCCTCTCTTCCACCCACCATTCTACCCACTGCTCCCTGCCCCTCATCCCCCTCTCCCTGGAAGGCTCCTGGTACCCAACATGTGGGCTGACTTTTCCTACCACAGTCCCTGGTGCTACTAAGGCTGTGGTTTCTTCTGCTCTACCAGTGACTATCCTTCCATTTGTTCTCTGGTATCCAGAAATTTGTTAAAATCATTTAGCAGCTGCAACCAATCCAGCGTGTAGACTGTATCTTCTCATATTCCTTTAGTGTCACTTTGATGGCATCTTGGGTGGAAGGGAAGTAAACTCATGTACCCAGTCTGCCATCTTGAGCCAAAAATCTAAAGTACTATTTGTAATATTAGAAAATTGGTGACATTTTAAACACCTCTTGACAGGAAATGCTTAAATTATGTTACATTCCTTATTTGGGAGAAAATAATGACTAGCTCTATGTTATTGATATGAAATGATATCAATATATAATATTAAATTTAAAAAGCAAATCGCAAAGTGTGCAATAATATCAATTTTAGAAAATACATAGTGATTGTACTTTTGTAAAGGACGTGAGGATAATGTTGAACTGTTAAGAGTGGTCATTTACCTGTTTTCATACTGTAAGTAGTGGATCAAGTGTGGGGTTGGCATGAAGAAGGAATTCCATCTTTTGCTCTATATTGTCTGTATTGTTCAAAAGTTTTACAATGTGTGTGAAAAAATATCTTTGGAATTATCATACAAATGTAAGACATATTATTTAAATCTAGAAAGCTGTTCAACTAATAAAGTTTTATCAATTATAGTGATTCCTGATGCTTGATTTAAAAAATTCTGACCATTTTGCAGAAAACATGCTGAAAAGTAATTGCTAGTTTATTTTCCAAAACTTAGAAGTTTTAAAAATCTCTTCCAAGAGCAAGACTTTATGACTACGTAACATGTTGGCAGGTAGAACATGTCCTGTGGAATCAGCTTTTGCTTGGTATGCTTTTGTTCCATTGCTTGACTGTTACATAATGACATTAGTAAACTGAGATGGCTAAATGATGCCAAACTTTGATATTTTAGCTAAAATAATTGTATGACATCTTATTAGTAAGGAAGAGGCAGGTAATATAAAATGTCAATCATTTTAATAAAGTTAGACTCAACTTTCTATTTCCAAAGAATGGGATTCAGAATAATTCACATGTAAAAAGAGAATACATAGTCTTCCATAGATACAGGGTTCTGAAGTCTTTTCATCCACTGACTTGTCTTTATTTTGGAACATATGAACAAATTCAAATAAACATTGAAGAGCAGTGCTTAATTCTGCAGAATTCACTGGTTTCTAAGCTAAAATGAGCCTAACAAATGAGCACCTGTCAAAACCTGTACACCAATAAATGTAATGATTTTCCCACCTCTTCTCTGAGAAACAGTAAGTATCATCATGAAGTGCCTAGTTGGTCTCTCTCCCAAACTCTGGTGGGCCAGCCCCTCTACCCTCCACTGACCCCCTTGCCCATCCCTTCCATTTGAGCTATGGGAGTCTGGGCCAAAGCCCATGTCTTCAGAATCTAGGTCTAACAAACCCAGTTCTAAACTAAGCCAAAAGCTCAGAGTCAAGTTGAATGTACAATCCATATGAACAAATCAGTCAGGGTTTTAAGGACGCATGCCTCCATCTTCTATGCAATTTTTTATTTTTAAATTTAAACCTCACATCCTAACTCAACGTTGGATCTTCAGTATGTAATTCCAAATCTTTTTGGAAGTAAGCAGAGTAAAGAATGTCCAGTTTTAAAAATTAGAAACATGCAAGTAAAAATGCTTGGATACTTAAGGACTTTTATCTGCATGCCTACGGTTACTTACTAAATCAGTTACCTAGGCTAAGACCTTAAATATTGAGGGTTTTGAAAAACCCTTTTGAAATGATGTGGGTAAGCTGTCTTCTTAGCACTAATAATACAAGCCTGTCTGTTTTTATAGAAGCTTGCTTTCTATCTCTTAACAAGTTTGGAGAGTCATTCATTAAAAGATATCAAGTATTCCCATAAGGAAAGTATGACTACATGACAAATAATGAGAGATAATTCTGGAAGACAATAGGGCAAGTGAGAAATGTGATAAAGATGTACATTTTTTAAAAAGCAATGGTACAAATTTGAACTATTCATTTCCTCTATGCAGGCTGTTCTGCAAACATTTGCAAGTAGCCGAATGAATTATGCACACCAACTGAACGTGTATCCCAAATACAGTTTCTACAGCCAGAAATCCAAGGCAAGCAAACCAAAACCGTCATTACCTGAAAAACTGCAGAGAAATCCACCACACATCTCTTAGGTAAACATTCCAATGTTTGAAATGGGTAATGTAAAAAATAATCACTGGAGAGGTCAAAAACAGCTGGATAGACCACATTCTAATGACTGATACATAATCTCAAGCACTCTCATGTGAATTCACAGACATCACAGAACAGATGATTTAGCAGGACAAGTGGGATATGTAAAGAGAACACCTGTGATGAGAAAAAAGACCACCCTAACTGCACACTTTAAGAGTGAATTTTATGGTATGTTAATTATATCTCAGGAATAAAAATATGCAAAAAAATGTATGTCAGGTGACATTTTTGCACTACAGACAGAGGTGCCTGTGCATTCCTGTGGGTCCCCTTTCTGATAGCTTGCTCCTGCTTCCCTCACTCTGCTTTGCCCAAGAACCATCATATCACATCGCCATTGGCTCTGCACTCCATGTGCACCCTCCTGTGGCAGAGCAGAAGAAGCTGACCTTGACTGTGGGGATCACCCCATGGACTCTGGGCACTTCTCCTTTATCCTTTTTGTCTTTTTTAGGGAGAGAGGGAATTTTTTTTTTAATTTATGCATACAAGAGCTGGGTACAGGCCAGAGTTGCTGGAGGTGAGAGGATTCACCAGAGACATAGAGGGGAGCAGAACAGGCAGATCCACTGAAATACACTGCAGACTGCCTGGGTTCAAATCCCAGCTCCACTTCTTCCTTGCAGTGAGAACTTGGCAAATTATATAACCTTCCTGTCCCTGTTTCCTTCTCTGTAAAATGGACATGGGAATAGCTTCTATTTCCTAGGGCTGTTCAGAGAGCACAAAGATTTCAACACACACAAAGCACAAAGAATCATGCCTGACACGTCGCTTGTTCTATTCATGTTCCTGTAGAATAAGAACCTAAAAAAGCAAACTGAATATTGCTGCTCATTAAATGACTTTTAAGAAGTTGTTCCCTTACATTATGTTGCTAACTGGTGTGTACATGTTTACATGAATTGATAAAAAGTAATTTGTATGCCCTGATTTGCTTAAAATGCATTCAGCCCAGAAACCCAGAAGGTGGTAGATCAACAAAGATCTACTCTAGGGGGAAATGGGTTTAAACTGATCTCTTGTTATTGATGCTGCCCCAAATGATCGCTGGGGGGGTCTGTTGCTGTTCAACACACACACACATGCTGTGGCCACAAGCAACAGAACAGAAAGCAAGGAAAAGTGACTTGCTTTAGACCTCCTCCTTGAGGAGGAGATAGGATCATAAAACCCAGACTCAGATGGCCACCGAACCCCCAACTCTCATAGGACAGAGACTGGTGGACCTCTTGGCTCTTCCAAGGCAACCCCGCACCCCACCACCCCATCTCAGAGAAACAATGTAGCTTGTTATTGATTTTATAACCTTGTTATTCCTGTTGAGAACAAAGGGTAGTTTAGATGTGTAGATACTAAATTTACTTGCAACAGTTTTTTTTTTTTTTAACTTTCTCCACCCAAACTTCTCCTTCCCAAGGGGTGGACAGGCAGTGCTTTGCATTCCCCAGTGGCATCTTCTCCGAGTCTGAGGGCATCTGGACACAGCTGTGTCACCATCTTGGAAGGAATCTACATCTGGCAGCCACAGAATTTTCTCTGGAAAAAGACTGAGCTTACCCAAGTAGTTGTTGCTCTTGTACATCTCGGTGATGTTGATTTTTGTGGCTCCTTGGGGAATCTCGACAACTCGGTGGTAGCCCAGGCTGGTGAGGGCGTGCTTAAACACTCCGGACACGACCTGACAGCCCGTGTTATCACCTCCGCACACCCCACATTTGTCCACGACTTTGTCGGAGCCTAGGTAGTCGTCACAGCCGATGTTCTGCAAAGAGGTGAAAACAAAAGACTCTTGTAGCATATAGCGGGAGCTGAAGGGAGAAGAGGGGGGAAAGGAGGAAAGAAAGTCTGTTGGCGGGACTTTAATGGACTGACCTCCTGCCTCCACTCAGCTCCTGTGGAGGAGCAAGTTCGTTCTTCCTCTGTCCAACAGAAATCCATGAGCACCTAAACTGGCAAGGAAGGGCCTTTTTCTTGAGGAATGTGCAAAGTGAATGTTCTGAGGGCAGGATGAGGCCACCACAGATAGAGCGCATTAGGTGATCAAGGTTCAGGAGGAAAATAATGCATGGAAAAGAAATAAGGAGGGTGGGAGGGGGCTGGAAAATTATTTACACAGGTTGGACAGTGAGCTTCTGGAAAATCCTGCTGGATGCTGAGAAGGGAGAGGGCAGACTGTCTTGGAATTTTTATATAGAGAAGATTTTTGGCATCTTGATAAGCACTGCACCTAAAATTGGGGCTTATTCCCAAGTCTTCTGTTCTGCATGACAGATAAAACACTAAGCAAAGGACCCCCAAAAGGAGTGTGCTTGGGTCTGGTTTCTTAGGACATTCGATCAAATTGTTTGAGCTCCCATGGCCACTGCTGCTGAGTGGCAGAACTTTTGCTTGACTCTCCTAAAGCATCTCCAGGGCAGAAGGGAGCTGGGAAGCTAGCAAGAGAGACACCAGCAATCTGGGTGAGATGCAGCCACGTAATGGGTGCTCTTTTTACAGGCAACCTTGCTTGTGTTTTAATGAACTCTGACTTTTCTGCATTTATTTCCCCCAGAAAAGAACCTTCCATTATTCACCCAGGATCTTTTTGCTTTATCTCCCCCTCCATATTAACGTTGCTCCTGGGGCAATTAAACCTTGGACCAGAATGGAAAGATCTTCACGGAAACCTTTTCCACTTCTAAGGCTGATTCTCTAAGGTTCATCATTAAGCTTCCTGAATCCAAGATAGGGACATGTGGTCTGAGCAAAGAATTCTGTCACATTTCCAGAGGGCAGATAGAAGTAAGCGGATTATAGTTAGAACAATAAAATATTGGAATGATGGGATTATTTCACTGGGTTATGGAGATAAAAAATATCATTTGAAATCACAATGGTATGGTAAAACTCGATACATATGTTTACTGAATCCCAGGCCTGTGTTCTTGCTGTATTCTAAGATCAGCCATCACACCACAAAACAGGGGCAAAAGTGGTGAGCAAACCATTTAAAGTCCACTTTTGATTTGTTAAAAAAAAACAAAGACAAAAATCAAAACTCCTGGGTATGTTTATGTGGGCTCTGCATATCAAATCTTACAGGCAGAATCAAATAAAAGGCGCTTTCCCCTCCAATTTCAGGCTTGATGGGCATCTTCCTGCAGGCACTGTACATGTGCGTTATTACTTCCATATTCCTGAGTGCACATTAGTTCATCAATATTAACTGGTCCTTTTTTCACAAATAGCTTCTCTGTAAAACATTATTTCTGACAGTAACAGAACATCATCTCAGTATGTCCATCCACATCCAATTAGCCTTTCAAAAGTGCCATGTTTTGCTATGTATTTCTCCTCCCTTAAGTATTTCTTGCCCTGGCCTCAAGCACATTCTAGAAGAAAAGTAAGGAAAATGTTTTCCGTGCATGATTGCTATCATCCCCTCCCCACCCTGCTTAGGCTCTCCCTGGCTCTGGAACAAACAAACAAAAATGCTACTACCAACAGAATTTTTGGAAAGTAGATTCCACGTTGCCAAAGCAAGATTCTAATGGAGCTAAGGAGATGCCTCTGATCGACACCGATGGAGAAGATGAGCAGGAAAGCAGGTAGCTCGCTCCTACCCTGTCTGAGAACATCTTGCCCTTCTCCCTTTTCCCATCCATGGGCCCTGCCTGCTGCCTCTGGACTCAAGTTGTTCCCCACTGAAACCATTCTCATGGGGCACTCAGGTAAAGGTGACAACATAATCAAGGGCACACAGTAGGGGTACATGTGCACAGAATGATAAACCTGGAGTGCAGGTTCGTGGGGAGGGATGAAAGGAGATGGGAGAATTCAACAAATTTGTTAAGACTTGTTTGCCATTGAATTAGAATTTTATCTGATGGCAGCAGCAACTACTGGGATTCTGAAAAAGAAGCTATGCTCAGATCTGTTTTTCAGGTAACTTTGGCTATAGGATACAGTGGGTCCTCGAATGGGAAGAGCCAACGGTCTTGCAAGTCTCTCTTGTAAAGGACATTTTAGGAATGAACAAGAGGTGCTGAAGATGGGGCCAGAATTGCCTGAATTCTCAGCTCCCACTGTAGTCAAGGTAGGCTGATCGCAGAGAAATTCATGTTGGCTTCAGAAAACCACGGACACAGACACATGCCATTTTATCTCATGAACCATAATGAATTCTCAGCAGCGTTTGATGCCTCACCAGACTTCCTGCACAGCAAGGCCTGGCAGGATAAATCGGTACATGATGGGAGAGCTGCAGCAGCCCTGTTCTTTCTGGTAGATTCTAGTAGATTGGAAGTTGACTTGAGAGAAGTGTGTGGCAACACAGGCAATGCTAAGAACGAATAGCCCATCTCTGAACCCTGAGCAGAGTTTAGTTCTTAAGAGAGAATTCAGGAAAAGGGGTGTATGAGTCTTGTTGAGGAGTAACAAGAAGAGAATGGATCGCTTTTCTAGTGGTCACCCAGGCTCCTGAAGACTGGGCTGCTGTGGAGTTGCCTGGAGGACAGCCCCAGCGTAAGGTCTGCGCTGATGAGGAGCACTCAAGACCTTTATTTCTAGCTCTGAGACCACAGCCAAGTTACATACTGACAATTGTCCCTTCTCCTGTTCAGGGCTTTTGACCCCCTGGGCAGAGCTGTGGGAATATGGCATGTTGGACCAGATGGTATCACCAGGGAAGACTGGGTTGGGTGCGGCAGAGCACACCCAAGGAAGTGAGACTTGGACCAGGATCTGAATGGTAAGAAGGACCAACCATGGCAGGATCTAAATGTGTAAGTAAGCATTTTATCACTGATGTTGTTGGGTGACTGTACCAGACAGGCCCCCTGGGAAATCCCATGTGGATTCAGACATAGGTGCCAACTTGTAGGGATTTAGGGATTTGAGTCTAACCAGGATGATTGGATGCACATACAGATAATTATAAGATTCTAGGAGGTGAGGATCCCTCTATCATGCTGGGACAGACTGGCTCTCTTCCAGAACATGCTCTTTTCGAGAACAATGGGGTCCAGAAAGTCTGGTGGTATTGCATTCTTAGAAACATCTTTATTGTAAGCATTGTGTAGCACTTTATATGCACTGCAGATCTCATTTAACATTAAAAGCTGTCTGTGATGTTGCTGAAAATTGTAGGGAAAAGACTTAGGAGAGAGGTTAAGTAACTTGCCCAAGGATGCTTGCTAGTAAGAGGTGGAGCTGGGATTTGACCTGAGGTCAAAAATAAAAGCCCAGGCTTTTAACCACTATGCAAAAATGGTTCCCTTCAAAGGATCAGCATCACACTGAGGTTTCAAGTTCTGTTGGAGGAGTGGGTAATGGCAGTGACCTAGGAGGAGAAGAACAAATTCAAGGCACTCTTTCCACAGAGTCCTGGTGACAGCAGGGCTCAGAAGTGACTCTGACATTCTTCTCTTCCCATATTAGAATGCTCAAACCACATTCTGTTGTTCTAACATCACACTTTACACATGGCAAGGAAATAAATATTTCAACTCATCATCCTAAACTAACATTAATTTCTTATTGCTATCACTTTTTATTTTGAAGGAGTTTAAAACTCCCAAGAAGTTGCAAAGACAGTAGAGAGTCAGGGAATCTTCACTCAGCCTCTCCCAATGGTCACATCTCACATAAGCACATTATCAACCATGCATGCCATGGACATCTGTATGATGCATTAACTCAAAAATAATTAGAATTTTTTAAAAAAAGATTTTATTTATTTATGCATACAAGAGCTGGGGGTACAAGCCAGAGTCCAGGGAGGTAAGAGGATTCACCAAAGACAAAGCTGGGAACAGAACAGGCAGATCAACTGAAACACACTGCTGAGGGGAGCAGTGGGCGAGGCAGGAGAGGTCTGCTACACCATATGGGTCTCCTACCTGGCCGGCGACAGGGATCGAACTTGTGCTACAGTGGCTGCGGTTTGCTTCATAGTGCATAGCTTAACCCACTGCGCCACCAGGGAGGCCCAACTTAATTAGAATTTGCCATTCATTTTTGCATGTGTCTATAATTCTATGCCTTTTATCACATATTCATACACAGGTATAGTGGTGTGTTCAGTTTGGGGCTCGTGTCAAAGCAGTGGGCATCCTCCTCTAGAAGGTGGTCATGTACTTGGTAAATGGAGCTAATGTCAGAGAGGAGGACAAACAATTTGCCATGATGGAAGGAACGGTGGACTGGGAATCAGGAAACCTGTGGTGTGACCCTGACATAGTCCCTGACCTGCTGTGTCATGCTGGGTGGGTCACTTTTCTCTGGAGTCAGCATTGAAAACATTTACCTCACCACCTAGATTTGCCAAGAAGGAGTTTCCAGAAATGAATCTGGCAAGGAGACTGGTCAGTTGTTCTCTCAATGGGATGACTTAATAGTGCTGGCCCATATCTCTTGGCCAAACTGCCATCAGTTGGCACTGAAGTGGGTTCGGTTGTCCATCAGACCTGGGTTTTGTGCTGGTTTGCCATTTAGAAGTGCCAGCTCTTTGAACATGTTTATTAGTCACTCTGAGCCTCAGTTTCTTTATCCTCATAAGGATCAGATGACGGAAACATGGAGGAGCCTTAGCAGAATGCTGCCGAGAAAATGCTCAGTTTTGTTATCATCATCTTCATATATTTGGCTCCATTTGGAATCTATTCACTCTTAGCTAAATCCCATCATCATGTAACCACTCAGACCTATCCCTATTTCTTTTCACTTACTATTGCTTTTGATCACACAGTGATTAAGAGTGAAATCTCTTTTTCATTTGGAGAAATTCTGAAAAGTCTGAAAAGCTAAGAAAAGGCCAAAATTTTCCATAAGGTAAAGACACCTTATTGCTCCTAATGAAAATGACGGAATGAACACCTGCTCCTGGTCTACTTTTAGTTTAAATGCACACACACACACACATTTTGCTCACTATGTAGTATAGCTCAAAAGACATATTTGCTATTAAAAAGGTGATTGGACAGCTATCAGATATCCTTAGTATTCTGTATCCAGTGATTTTTGCAACACACTGTAGGAACATTTTACACAATGCAAGTCATCACTGGAGAAATCGCTGAAGAATTGCCCCCAGTTGTGTGCCAAAATTAACCTAAATGAAATTTCCACAAGGAAATGAGAATGTGGATGACATACTTGGGAATTTCACTGAGATCGGTCCATCGTGGCAGGGCAGGCTAGTGCCAGGCGTGCCGAGTGGGGCTTCTGGACCCCTAATGGGTGTCTGTGTGGGCTCCATAAACACAGGAGATAGCGTGACCTTCATGGGTGGGCTAGACAATAGGACAGGTAAGACAGTGAGCCTTCATAATCACGCTGTCAAAGGGTGTGGGAGAATGTTATAGTTAAAATGGCCAGTTAACGCCTACTTAGTTGTATTTATGGTGAACTAATTTGTGGAAATACTTATGGATGCCAAAACTTTTATTCATTCGGCTGAAAGAAATCTTTTGCATGTGATAAATATCCCCCTCCGGTGACTGTTGGGAATGGAGATCAATAGCACCTTCCTGGAAAGCAATTGAGCAATGCACTGTTTGACTCACTAATTCTTTTTCTAGGAATCTGAGCTAAGGAAATTATAAGAAATGAGGTCAACAATTTCCACATGAAGGAGCTCATCGCAGTGTTATTGCTAATAAAAGCGCTGGAAACATCCTAAGCGTTCAACATAGGGAAACAGTTAAACAATATATAGAAATTCCCTGGGAAGTCTTGGATGACTCTTTTTCCAATTGTTATTTTCATTAAAATCTAACATTTGTGTTTGCATGATGACCTGCAGTATAGCTTAGTAAATGTTTCCTCAGCCAGTCTCTACTAGGTGCCAATTCAGTGTTAGGCAGGGGACACCGGAAGGTGAAACAAACAGGGTTCAACTTATGGTTTGAATCAGGGTTGGCAAACTATAGCCCATAGGACGATCTGGCCCACTTCCTACCTTTATAAATAAAGATTTATTGGAGGACAAGTCTGTCCATTTGTTTACTTATTCTCTGTGACAGCATTTGTATTACAAAAGTAGGGATAAGAGGTTGTGACAGTTCGTGTACCCCATAAAGCCTAAAATATTTATGATGATTTTGTGCTTAACAGAAAAAATGGCAATGTCTGGTCTGAACTGAAAGGTGGACAAAGTTCCATCATTTATTATGGTGTGTAATTGCCCATTAACCAAAAATGAAAAGACAAGGACAAACTGGGGACACTTGGTGGGGAGGGAAGAGGGACAGGGTTGAGGACAGACGGGACCACGGTGGACTGAGGTGATGGTGCACTGGTGATATGGTGATGGGGAATACATGGGGATTACAACTGATGTCAAATATATGTAAATTAAAAAAATTTATATTAAAAAAAAGATGAAAAAAAATAATTGGCAGCCAAGACTGAGGCTCAGGTTTGTGCTTCCAAACTGACCCCAAATTGGAATTTAAAAAATCAAATTAGTTTACTAATACTAAACTGATTAATGCTAATTCATTTAAAATTAGTATTGACTCCTAATTGCACTTATCCTATAGCATGTGTGCACCTTTGCCTTGTCCTAATTACCACAACTATAAAACAGAACTGTCATCTTCTGCTACAGTAAACTTCATTTTTTTTTTAAGAAGAAAAAAACTTTTCAAAAAAATCTCCAATATACAAGATGAGCAAAGCAGACTTCCTCACAGCCAGCTTTCATAACTGTCTCTGTTGACATCAGGGACCCGATAGTTCTTGTTGAGGGGATTGCCTTCCATATTGGAGGGTGGCCGTATCCTGGCTTCCACTCACTAGTATCAACAGCACTCTCCTTCCTCAGTACAACAAACAAAAGCATCTCCACATATGGCCAAATGGCCCCTGTGCAGCAAAATCACCCCCAGTTCAGAGTCACTGTTCTAGCTTATACCACAGCTCACGGGACACGAAGGAGAACAGAGCAGGCACCCAGAGTGCTTTAATACAATGGTAATTCCACAAAGAGCTATCAGAGAAGCTAATGAATGATGAATACTTAATTATCCAGTTGAAAAAAATCCTCACTGCCATCAAACTAACCATGGACTTTTAGAGCTTTTCAGGCTTGCCTTTGGACACTTCAGTAGGAGTAAGATTGCCCACTGGAAAGAGCTCAGTGCTTGGCATCAAGTAGGGGCTGAGTAAGTGCATTGGATGAAAGGGCTGCTGGTTGAGTAATCCAGAGATCAAAGTTACAGTAACAATTTGCTCTTTGAACTGGGTGATCTCTAAGGTCTTATCTGACGCTAAATTGTTTTTGAGGAAAATAAAGCTGTGACGGGAAGAATCCTGCCAAGTCAGAGGAATTTGCTTTATGTAGACAAAATTAAAATGGAAAAAAGAATCAATGACAAAAACACAGTGCCATTCACTTGAAGAGAAGACATGGTCCATGGAGTAAAAGGTATTTTGGCTTTCTTAATGAAGGCAGGAGGGAAGCTAGTGATCTGGTTTTACTCAAACTTCCGGTTGTCACTTCTCAGTACCTCATCCTGTTTCACTAGAGAATAGCACCCTACCAAAGTGACTCCACTGGAAGAAAATGTTGGCACACTTGTAGGATAAAATTGGGCCTGAATCAATTGCAATGACATTTACAATCTGAAGGAAGGAATCTTGAGAAGGAAACATTTCATATGCTGTAAGAAAATTACCACCCCCTTTTCCCACTGGGGTTGCCTTTCCCATGAAAATGGGGTGTTCCACTCTAAAATTCCAGTATTTTACTTTCACTGTCTTCCTCCCTAATGGACTGAAATCGGGGAGGTGGGGCAAGAGTATGAAATGTGAATGGTGACAATTATTCCATTATAAAAGAACGATGCCCACATTTTTGTACAGAAGAAAACTCCAGAATCGCACTTCACTTTTAAAAAGACTATATGGTGAATTCTCAATTTAAAGAGGAGTCAGTTTAAAATATGTGGTCAGAATGTATCTTAACTTATCAGGCCTCAGGACGGCTCAGCATCAGTACATATGCAGGTGGCATGGGCTATCAGAGGCTGTGGTCTTGGGCTATCAGGTGGTCAGGACTAGAAGTTTCCTGCAGGAAAGGACAGGGAGATGTTGCCTATACTATAGGGCAAAGTTCCAGTAGCCGGATTATCAGCAAAATGCAGTAACAAACTGGGTGATGAAGTGCTCCAGCATGGAGGCTGCCCACAGCTGGCCTGATTTACATAGCCTCTTAGGCTACAGACACCTGAGTCCATGGGTGTGGTCACAACCAGAAGGTTCTCAGAGGACTTGGGGTGAATCCAGTGACCAGAAGACGATGACAGAGACTCAAGTTTTATCCTTGTCATTTCCTTGACACATGACCTATCTCCAAATGTACTTGTTTGCATTTTCTCCACAAGGTGGCACTTATAAGCCTTTGTAAAATGATACTAACTCAAGCAACTAGTTTAGGGACAAGAAACAGTGGTTGAACATTTGAAGGAATGATGACTGAGAAAATAGAAGGCCAGCCGGCAATTCAGGCTGACTACATATTTATTCTGCTCTCATATATGCAAATTTCTGCCATGTTGTTAAGATAGGATTTTCTTTCCTGAAAAAAAAAAAAAAATTCTCTTTTGAGAAAATGGATGAGTGAAATACCCAGGCTTTTTGTTTCCAGAATGTTCACTAAAATGTTTAAAAATCTGTATAAATGAGTTAAAACCTTGGGTATTATGAGGGTTTTTAAGATGTCAGTGGTCTCCAAGGACTTCTGAGAAGACTGGCAAGATGGGGGTGGTGGTGTGGAGAGTGGGAGATGCTGAGAGAAAAGGTGGGCTACCAAAGATGGGGACTTGACTCCTGAGACTCTTGTGTGGAGTGAGTATACCTATAGAAATGCTGACTTTAACAGATACACAGACCAATGGAACCATATAGAAAGCACAGAAGTAAAACCACACAACTATGGACAACTGATCTTTGACAAAGGGGCAAAGAATCTGCAATGGGACAAAGATAGCTTATTCAATAAATGGTGCTGGCAAAACTGGTCCACCATATGTAAAAAAAATGAAATTGGACCACTATCTCACACCATGTACGAAAATCAACTCAAAATGGATAAAAGACCTAAATGTAAGACCCGAAACTGTAAAATATGTAGAGGAAAACATAGGTAAAACACTACAAGACATACATCTCAACATTGCCTTTGAGGTGGCAGTCCCCAAAGCAATAAAAATGAGAGAGAAGATAAACAGGTGGGACTATATCAAGATAAAAAGCTTCTGTACAGCAAAGGAAACATTAAACAGAACAAAAAGAAACCCCACTGA
>JAGFMF010012177.1:4908835-4922548 GCA_019455555.1 Galemys pyrenaicus | reverse complement strand
GTGAAACAAGTCAGAAGGCAAGAGAAAAATATCGGATGGCTTCACTATTAGGAGGAATATGAAAGAACAACAATAACAACAAAGAATAAGCTCAAGGAATTGGGCAATTATAACCAAAAGCAAACAAAAAACTCATCAAGACCAAAAAGCCAAGATAAACCAAAGAGACAATGGGCGGGGAGGGGAAAGAGGGGAGGGAAGAAACGGGGATGAGGGCAGAAAATGCACAAGGGACTGAGGTGATGGTGCACAGGTGGAATGGTGGTGGGTACTCCCTGGGGACTACAAATGATGTCAAATATAATTAATAATAATAAAAAAAGGAATGCTGACTTTAGAAGACAGAAGACATAGGCAGCACATTAGAGATGGTAGAGACTAGAGGTGTAGAAACACATGGACAGTGGCCTCAAGATGAGGACCTGGACTAGAGGGATGGAATTAGAATGGAAGGCAATTGTGCATCAATAGCGCCCTGAAGGAAGGAGCCGTGGATTGAAGACCAACGGCCTCCGAAGGCGATGTAAGAAAGACTTCAGGTACAGGCCATGACTCTAGAAGAACAGTGCTTCATTGTCTGTTTCAGGCGAAGCTTTACTGGGGGGACGTCTTTGATGGATGCATCTTAGAGCAAGGTTCTGAGTGTCCATCTTGATCATTGTTTGCTCATTCATCCTCTTTTAAAAAAAAAATCAAACACTATTTGATTTCTCTCTCCCCTTACTCAAAATGTCATCCACGGACCAGCATCACAGGCATCATCCGAGAACTTGCTAGAAATTTTGGGCCCCACGCCAGGTGCAATGACTTGGAATCTGCTTTGAGTAGTATTTCCCCTGCAAGCTGTGATTATTTGACATTTTAGGTCACTTTCTGTTTACCTCACATTCTTTCTTTTCTTCTCGAGTTTCATACCCAATCCCAAAAGACAACCAACTCCTCCATACAGTCAAAACAAAGACAACTCAACAGTCTCACCCTCTGGTTTATAAATGGAAATGAAAAGAAAGAGCTTGGGAGCCCCTTCTGTCCCTTGCTTCACAGACCATGACTGAGTCCTGGCAGAGGGGGCTTCTCCAAGGTGACAGAGAGGGGACTCCCTGCTGCAGACTCCTTCTCAGGCCATGTCCTTCTTTCTGCAGGGTTTTTGGTATTTCCTTGCTGCAAATGTTGGAGCTTCTATTCCCCCGCCCCCTTCTTATTATCTCCCTATTACCATGTGAAAAAGGGTTTACTCTACCAGCTAGAACAGCATGTTTTTCAGAGAGCAAACTCTCTGTGAAAATGCTTGCATAAACAACTCAGGGTGGGAGATAGGACCCTGAAGCCTGGGGATCAGCAGAAACCAAGGTAATAAGAGATAAGGGCCAACCAGAGATTTGGCTGAATAGAAGATTCTGGTTTTGTTTCCAGGACTGGAAAAAGGGCTGAAGACAGGGCCAGAGGAGGGAAGGAGGAGAGGCGCCAGGAGATTGTTGGGAGACTAATGAAAAGCCCTGAGTATCTGGGAGGGCTGTACTCAATTGACCTTGAACCTAAAGTTTACTTGCTGAGAGACACTTGCCCTGTTCTCCATCCTTCAGAGTCTCCAATGAAGTTCAATGAAGGCATAGATGTATGCCTATTTTCCTGTCCTTTGGATTCCCAGTTTGGATTCCTTTAACCCCTTCTCCATTACTATAATGTAAAAGAAAAAATTCCCTTTTATATCCCCGCATCTTCAACAGTCTTTTCTTGTAGACAAATGGGCATTCATCTAAGGGCATCCCTCATGCACTCTACATGGTTCTTCCGTTATTTTATGTGTGAAATGAAGCCTTTAAAGTGTAACTCTCAAGTCCCTTGTGAGCAGCAATTGAGGTTATGCAGAGGAAGGCACAGGAATCAGAACTGGCACAGAGTGAGGCTAGAACTATGTTCCTTCCCTATGGGGTGGCCGGTCTCCCTTCAGTGGCCTGTCCCTGGGTGTGGCTATACCAGTCGTCTTTTCACACAAAGCATTTTTACACAGAGGAGGCTGGTCTGTTTCCATACCCACTGAAATCCCACTTCTGCTGACATATGATTCTCCAGTGGTGCCTGAAGCCAGAGTTGTAACAGGCAAACTGCTGCTATAAATTTGTATCTCAGTAATAATGGTGATCAAAATTTCCAGAGATTTTCTTTGAACTTGGTTATCTCTTTTTTATTATTTGTTTAAAATGTGTTTTCTTTTGTAAATCTTTCATGGTTCTCCTTGGAGATTAGTTATAGGAAACCTTAAAAATTTTAATGGGGTTATATTCATTTCACAATCAGAAAAAGGAAGGCCGCAGGACAGAACTTCTCACTCAGGCTTGGTGGCTCATAGGCTTAGAGGGGTTGTAGGGAAACTTTCAAGTGAGGATTCCAGTGTGTCCGGGCTCAGGCAGTAGAAGCCAGAAGCCAAGCCCGGGTAGACACGCAGCCACTATCAAGACTGGAGCTCATTGTGGGCTAGGCACTTGGCATTCGTACACTCTTAAATTATCTCAACTATCCCTATTGTTGAAACTCAGAGACGGTCAGTAAGTAATATGTCAAAGGTCACTCAGAGGTGGTGAAGGCAGGTTTGAATGAATGACCTTCTGGTTCTAAGCCCAGGCTTTTCTCCTCTGTTAGCTGCCCAGACTCTTGCAAATTTGTAAGAATAGGGCTCAGAAACTTATAGAACTTATAGAACAGAAACTTATAGGAATGGCGCTGACCAAATGCCACATATACCAAAGACTAGAATGAATAAGAAATCAAATATGGGCAATTATTGACTATGTCACACGGCTACTCTCTGGATTTCCCCAAGACCTTCCATGTCGGGGATCTACTTGTGGTTGGAGGTCTTCCCTCCCACAAACACTAACTCTATTGTTTCAATATCTCCTACAGCTCCTTCCTATTCTGCTCCTCAAAGTTCCATGTTGTCTCTTTCCCATCATGCAGTGCTCACTCACCCAAGTAATTCAACTTCTACACACCATCCTTCCTTCCACAACACATTTTTAGGTCCAAAATTATCCACTGACATACAAATTTTCTTATTTGTCTCCCAGGGAATGGAAACTGTTAGTTTACAAAGCTGGGAAATATTTATGACTTAAGGGAAAACATTAGGTTCCATGGGAGATACTGTTACCCAATCCAAGAGTTTGCTCTTTGGGCTACAGTGACCAAGAAATAAAATAAGGATAATTACTCATTCAATGCATCCAATATGAGTACTTATTTCATTAAAGTAATAAAGACATTGTGTTCCATGTATGTTCAAAGGGAAGAAATTTGGCTGATAGATTCAAACATGAAGGCTCTTTCATGCTTCCTTTGAGGGACAGCTAAGAACAGGGTTATCTGTCAAACTCAATGTGTTCCGTAACAGTAAGTCAGATGGCAGCCAGATGAATAATTCTTATGTTGGCTGAGAATTGCCCTTCTCTTGTAGCTTTAAACCAAAAAGATAGGGCAATGGCAGATTTGATACCCATGTATTGCTTCCAAGGGACTGCATTAACAATATGCACTTGTGTACATAAATATTTAGGACATGCAAACCAGTTGGATAAACACAAATCCTTCCCATTCTTTGCTCAAACTTTGACATTCTTAATTTTGACCAGTTGCTTCTTTAAGCAGATCATATTTATGAGGCTTTAAGTCATGCCCTCCCACCATTCCCCTCCCCAATGAGAAAGCACAAGAGGATCTAATGCTGTGGTTTCAGGTAATCTATCCTGCATGTGGCTGTGAAATTTATCTTCCCAAGGCACTGCTGTCATCACGTCATTCCTCTGGCCCAAAGACTTCCTGATGCCAGTTGTCAGTTAAACAAGCTGGTTATTTCCTCCTATGCATTACGCCTGTATTTGAGTTCCTGATTCCAGGTGGATAGTGTCTAGAACTGCAGCAGCTCAAGAATAAGTTTTGCCCTAGGCACAGATAACAGTAAAAGTAGAAATTTTGAAAATGATCTGGCATCCTTAAATTTTGACGGCAAAAATACTCTGTCAAAGTAACAATATATACTAATTAGCCACACATTATTAATTACTCCAATTTATTAGTTGGTTTTATGATGTTAAAGAAAGATAAAAGGAGAGAAAGCAAAAGGCATGTGACATGTGGAAGGAACTCAATACACATCACATTTTTTTTAAAGTCAAGTCAAAGATAACACAGAGGGCAAATTCAAAGAAATACAAACAAATGATACTCATTCCTAGCTTAAACAATAACTGCCTTGGAATGTTATTTAGCTAGAGAATGGCTTGAGTATACTTGAAGGAATGTGGAAAAGCAGTAATGGAAGCAAAAAGAAAAGCATTTCTCTGGCAGAGTAAAATAAACCCTGGTTAAAAGAGAGCCAGAGTTAGAGTTATAAAGGGTCAAAAATTCGATTTTGACAGTTGATGAACTTTGAGTTTGGCCGTTTTGGGTTTCACAAGAAAAGTGCATCCTCATTAATCAGAGAAGCCTACAGAGATGCTCAGAGTACCAAGAAAAGCAATAGAAGGAAAGGAAGCCATCTACTGTCATTTCACTAGCAGAGGGGAGAGAGGACAATCATTTACCCAAGGTCACACAGCTAACCTCAGGATGTAAACTAGATCTATCTAGCTCAAAAACCCAAGAGCAGACTGAGAAGGTGGAAGCCAGACCGGTGAGGTTAACAGCGCTCGAGACAGGGTCACAGTGGCGGCAAGTACACACTACCAGCTGAAGAGCCGTAGCCGTGGGAGCAGGACAAAGAATAGCTCAGCAAGCAGGTATCTGGTAACTCTAACTTCTAACTAAGATATTTCCACCTCAGGGAAAAGACCTCTCTGGTTTTATTTGACCCTCTCCCAGTGTCAAGAACTCCCCATTCATCTCTGAAAGGCTGGATTTGTAACAAATCCTCCTTTCCTACCACGGAAACCTTTTCTGTGCCCGGTCCACCACAGCTCTGTGTTCTGATTTCTGGAGACCTCTAGCCACTGGTTTGTACCACCTTCTTTTCAATATTTTCCATTTGATTTGATCTATTTGCCCACAATACATGTTTTCCTCAGCATCATCCCCTTGGGTCAGTGAGGTTTGTGGAGTGCGAGCAGAGCCTAGGGTTTCAGCTCCAAAGCTAAATTACTTGGATAAATAACTCTACTGTTTTACAGATACCAAAAAAAAAAAAAAAATACTTACTGGGGATTTTTTCCTAGCCTTTGATTTTCCTATGGAAACATTGGTTTAAACATTCCCCTTTTGTGAATTTTCTTTCTATGGCAAAGTATCTGTTCTCAGAGATGGTGGGGTTTCAGTCCAGTGAGAGGAAGAAGAGATAATCAGGGTGGAATGGAATGGAGGAAGAGGAACTGACACTTGCTGGCTACCCTTGACTTTCACTTATCCTTATTTCATTTCATCTTTATATAACTCCATAAGGCATGATTTTCCCCATTTTATTTCAGTCAAAGAACTGAGGGTCTGAAAAGCCAAGCAACTTTATAAGCTCACAAGGCACAGTCC
Organism: Galemys pyrenaicus; assembly: GCA_019455555.1. Classification (NCBI taxonomy): domain Eukaryota; kingdom Metazoa; phylum Chordata; class Mammalia; order Eulipotyphla; family Talpidae; genus Galemys; species Galemys pyrenaicus. The sequence goes on along the minus strand of JAGFMF010012177.1, from coordinate 4,917,034 downwards.
ATCTCCCAAACTCACGTGTTTTCCATTGGATAACAGAAAGTGAGAGTGGAACTTGAGGGCAGACAGGGCTCACTGAGATGGAGCTCAGACGCTGCCATTTCTCAGCTGGGTGACCCTGGGCATTTTCCTCAAGCTTGCGAAGCTCCCACTTCCTCCTCTATAAAATGGGCAGATAACAGCACCTACTGCATAGACTTTTAAGAGTCAAATGAGATAATTCATGAACATGCATATGTTTAAAGTACCATATAGCAGGCACCAAATAAGCATTAACTGCATTCACATTATGACTGTGATAACTTTGAGTCTCACCTTCATCACCACACACCTAGTTCCAAATCATGCTGTTGGGAAAGAACCAGTATTATATTTCTTTGAAAACTGGTCATCTTTGCATGGTATGTTTTTGATTCTCTATTAATTGAAGCATTTGGTAACTAGGAGATCATGTTTGCCAACCAATCTGTGGTGTGTTTCCTTTAGAGAAAGAGAGATAGAAGAGAAAATAGACTCAATTCCTTTCAGCCTGCTGGCAGAGGCACAGTTGTAAATTGGCCCATTTTTGCTTTCATAGAAAATGAAGCTGTTATCTTTAAGACCATCTTCTCACATGAGTACTTTTTCCCAGATAGCTTTTCATTTTCCAGGGTGCCTCAAATAAGGCTTGTGTGTGTGTATGCGTGTATGTTTGTGTGTGTGTTCCCACCCAATAAATCCCCTGCTTGGCAGAGAGTGTTGATGGTTTCTGTGAAAGGGTCTTTGTGTCCCTTTTTGTCTAAGAAGTTTTTTCATTAGAAGCCTGACGTTAAGGTAAGTGCCACAGGGATTCAAGGATCTCTTGGCTTTTCTCTGAAGTCCAAATTATCTACTGGAAAAACACAGTCCCATGTTCCTGCTGTCAGTTAATAGATGTGATGGCTGGGAGAGCGGCAGATTGGATCTTAATTAATGGGCACTGCATAAACGTGACCAAAGCATATTTGCAGAGAGGAGTCTTTAAATAGCACCAAGTGTTTGTGAGCATGAGGTGATGCAATGGCAGGAAATGTCTGACCATCTTAATGGGATTGGACTTCTGTGTGCAAACAATGGCGAGCAAACCACAGCCCAGCTGAGAGCCATTAGAATAATTTTCATTTGTGGTGGTACATAAAGGCTCTCAAATAGCCACTAATCAGAATAGAGAAAAATGAACTATGGTGTGATGTAACTATAGTAAAATGAACAGCCTCCATATAGGGGTTTGGACTGTTAACACAGAGTGGTCTTTTTCCCAAGCTCACTGACACCCCGGGACCAAGGAGCAGCATCTTCTTTAAGAAACTCTCCCTCGGGCTTCCCTGGTGGTGCAAGGGGTTAAGATGCAGCACTATGAAGCATCCGTAGCCACTGCAGCATGAGTTCGATCCCTGGCCAGGGAGGTGACCCTATGGCGCAGCAGACCTCTCCTTTCTCACCGTGTATTTCAACAGATCTGCCTGTTTTGTTCCCCACTCTGTCTCTGGTGAGTCATCTCATCCCTTGCACCCCAGCTCTTGTATGCATAAATAAATACATCTTTAAAAATAAAAAGAAACTCTCTTTGATTGCTAAGTCTAGTTTCCCCCTCTCATTTCCGCCCAGCCTTCCTTTGACTTGTCCTTCCCATCCCCTAAATGAGTAGGTCCCCATTGCACTTGTGAATGATTCCCTGGGGGAGACACTCCCTAATCATAAGGGACGTAAGAGTGTCACTTGTCCAGTTGTGACCAAAGGACCGCCCACACCGCTGGACTGCATGTGCTCTTGCCCACATGAAAAGGGGGGCATGGTGTTCATTCATCCACATCACACACTTTCATTTCCAGATACAGATCTTCTGGACAGAAGACACGATGTTCTCAAGACACTTACAACACCCTTCTCATCACTAGATTATTTGACTTGAGTTGGGTGTGCCAAGCTGTTTGCTATGTGCTTTACTTATGTGATCCCACTTAATCCTCAGGACAACCCAGAAAGGTGAATGCTGTTATTATTTCACTTGACAGGTGACATAATTGAATTCTGAGTAGGAGGCCAATCAGATAACCCTCCCTAAGTTAGGGAGTCCATGGCTCCAGGGTAGGACTAGAATGAGGTGTATCATTGAATCCCATGCCCTTATCCACTAAGCTACGCTGACTATCCTTTTTAGTCATTTGCTTCCCAGTCTAGTGGAGGGAAACAGACAACTGAATTATTGATAGTTTTAACTCAGCAGGAAAGCAAACTAGTCTATATTAACATAAACTCTATGCAAAATACCCAGATGAGTGATATGTTCAAGAAATCAAAACATGTCCTTTCAAAAGAATCATTCTTGATTTTGAGTCACCTTGTCCCCCTACTTACACCTGTCTTTAACCTCACTGCTATCAGATTCATGAGTGGGGTTGGTCATTTGAATACCTAATAGATGAGGGATGATTTATAATAAGAATCTGAAAAGTCTGACTTTTGGGGCAATGCAACAAAGTATTTCTGGAAGCAGATTCCTGTTGAGAGTCAATCAATGTCTAGAAGTTTCAAAGAGTTTGTGTTTTAGCTTCTTTCCCCCTTTATGTTATCTTTTCTTTCCTGTCTCTTTTTCATTCCCTTCCAGAACCCTCCCCCCAAAGGGCAAGCTGTCAGGTAAACTGCCAAACTGGGGAGACCTATCGTAAAATAACTGCCTTAAACAGGGTATATTGGAGTAATGAGACTTGCTGCAGCAATAGACTCAACAAAGAGCTGAAAGAACTAGATTTCAACTTCCCCTCACTCATGAATGAGCCTTTATCATCAGTCTCTGTGTCCTCAGAAAGTTTCACATGTAAGTTGTTTGTACAGTCTTCTTATTAATGTAAATAAGCACGACCCTACATGAGACACAGAAAAGTAATGAATCTGGACCAGGCAATGTTTCCAAATCACTTACAGCACTTGCTGGAAAAACAAAACTTTATATTTAAAACATAACAGGCAAACAAATGTGCAACACTTCAGTCCAAGACACATAAACTGTGGACAGGGGAGTTCATTCGACCAACACTTCGAGGGACTTGAAAACATACAGACATTTAAAACACAAGCAAAGGAAGCCAGTCAACACTCTCTGGTCATGGGAACCAAAGCTAACAATTCCAAGATCCTGGGAGGCCACAGAGGGGGCAAAGAAGTAGGTTCTGGACATATGGTTTCTGGATTTCATTCATCCTGTTGGTTGCAAAACTCCCTGTAAATTTAATAGAAGTCACATCACCACAGTAACTCCTGATAGAGTCCAGTTGGGTGGATAAGGTTGACTGCCAGAAGGGGTGACTGGCGCTATTGAACTCAGTTATTAGCAATAGAGGAAGGAGGAGATCACCTTTTCAAAAGATATTTCCAAGGAGCAGGTAATAAAACTTCTTGATCCACTATGTTGGGGCCAGAGAAATAATAATAATGATAATAACTAATATTAAGTGAGCACTTTACTCAATGCTGTTCATGGATCATCTCATTCAGTTCTTCTGCCACTTCTACAAATAGGCATGATCATTATTCTCATGTTACAGATGGGGAAACTGAGACCCAGTGGGGTCAAGCAAATTATTTCTCTAAGATCTCCCAACTAGTAGGGCGTAGAGTCAAGAACTCAACACAAGTCCCGTGACTCCAAAGCCCAGCTCTTAGTGTCCCCGCTGTCATGGGAATAGAGTGCGAGGAGGTTGCCTAGCTTGAGATAGAAGGTGGGATGACACCTTGAAGTGAAACCCAGATCTGACACTAAAGCATTTCTCTGTTTTGCTTATTCCTTTAGTGTAGGATTAACATATCAGCAAGGAAAATGGAAACATCACAACACCCCCAAACCAATATGCTGAAACGATTTCTTAACCCTTGGTTAGCAGGAACTTCATGGCCAAGAAGAACTGATGTTTCAGCCTCAGGACACTTTCCCTCCTGGACAGTCTTGCTCACTCTTCCTGTTCCCTGAGACCTCAAAGAACCTACTTTTTCCTTTTTAAAATCTCTAAATTTCTTCCTACCCCTTTGTGGCTGCGAGGTGTTTCCCCCTCCCTAGTCCTTCCTTTCCTGCTGCCTTGAAGAACAGAGCACACACAGGGACTTCGGATGGCTGTTCGTTGCCCTTGACCTTTCCTTTGTGACACCCTTGCCAGTGAAACTCCCTCTCCCCCAAGACCCTGCTCCTCTCCCAACCTTTGATGGCGGTCATGAAATAGTCCCTTCTTTCAAAGTTCTCTCTTTTTTTTAAAGATTTATTTATTTATACATACAAGAGCTGGGGTACAGGCCAGAGTCGCAGTTGGTGAGAGGATTCACCAGAGACAGAGTAGGGAGCAGAACAGGCAGATGGACTAAAACACACTACTAAGGGGAGCAGTGGGCAAGGCAGGAGAGGTCTGCTAGGCCATGTGGGTCCCCTCCCTGGCCGGCGGCAGGGATCGAACTTGTGCTGCAGAGGCTGTAGTTTGCTTCATAGTGCATTGCTTAACCCACTGCGCCACCAGGGAGGCCCTCAAAGTTCTCTTTCTCAACCCAAGTGTATGTACTAGAATCACTGACTGTGTCACTATGCCGGGGTCTTATCCCCAAGGGTCTGAGTTACTTAGTCTGGCACAGACGTTGGCCATTGTAATTCATTGGACATTTCTCAGGTGAACCTATTGTATGTCCACTACTCGGGACCCACAGATCCTGACTCTTAGGGGGGTTCCTTTCCAAGTCCAATGCAGCAGCACACCACAGGGTGAGATTCTGCTCTTGCTTAGGGATGCTTTTGATTGTACACTTGGCAGAGGTGGAGGGAGAGTGCCACTGACACCTGCTGCCCAGGAGGCTGGTAAATATCCCACCAGCCCCCACCACGAAATGATTGATCCAAAACGTATTGTTGCTAAGAAACCTTCTGCTCAGAGAACTGGAGACACACAGCACAACATGCTCATGCCCTTGTGCCTTGGAGGGGCACCCCAGGGCCCAGAGAGGCCCTGTTTGGGAGGCCCCATCTTTGCGTGACTGCTTCTTTCCTAAACGACCCAACAGTTATTACTGTTCAGGAAAAGTTGCAGTGAAGGTTGTTTTGCAACTTCCTTGTGGACCTCGTGCCTGCAAAGGTGGAGAGACTCCCTCGTGCCTTCGGAGGAGGGGAGTGTGCGCCTCGTATTCTGTTGCACAGTCATGCTCAGTGTGCTCACACCTCCTTAATTATATAAGGAAAGTACTTGGGGAAAAGCATGACAAGGAACAATAACCCTGAAATTGGGGGTAAAATATAAACAAATGTTTTGGCCGATGTACCGCACATTTTTTAATCACAAAGTATGTTTTCGAGTGCACGGAGCTTGTCCAGAATGGCTCGAATTAAGGATCAAAGGCAGTGCCGTGACGAGACAGAGTGTAGCTCTGTGCCAATTTCACATCCCCAGCCCTTCCCTGGAAATATCCATGTGGTCATCCGTTCTCCTAAGAAGTGCTTGTCTGAAGCAGCACTTAAGCAAGCATTGATGAAAGGAAGCATGTTTTGGTTTTTGTTGTCTGTTTGTTTTCTTTTTTATTGGGAGAATTTTAGAATGTGGTTAGATAGCAGACACATTTAAGGAAAGAAAGTGATTGGGAGCCAGCTCACAAAGACATCAGTTTGACCCTTGGAAAGTCTTTCTGTTTTCATCCAGAGGTTCCTTCGAGAGGGATGCTGGCAAGGGGACCAGCAGTCCTGCTTGGAGCACTTAGGGAACATGACCACATGGGACTGTGGGTGCAAAGGGACTGCTAAAGTTCCCAGAGTCGTGAGGGAGGGGTCACAAGGTTAGCCGACTTGCTTGGCAGGGTGACCAGAGAAAATGAGCTGAGGTTGCATGGACATATCCCGAATGAGGAAATATAGAAAAGACTGTTCTAGCAGCTATATGTAGGACTTTACTGGGGGATGAGGACAGAGGCGGTGAGTAAACAGAAACTTGCTATGAGGCTGATCTGACCATTTGGTTGTGGGATGTGGGTGGGCTGGGGGCTGGCTAAGGAAAAGTAAAGCTACAAACAGGTATCACAAGGAATAATTGGGAAGTCCTGAGAATCAAGTTCTAGATCATATTCTCTAGAACTGAACTTCTTAAACTGTCCTCACAAAGAAGAAATGAAGGCATAACCGGCATGTGAAGAGTTAAAAATTAAACTACAGAAAGGTGGTGGGGAGGCTCCTTTGGTTGGAATAGCCAGGGAGGATGGCATCCAGGTGTGGCCTGAAGGAGCTGTCTCTGTAGGGACTATCGAGGGGATGCAGAGACAGAGGGACAGCTGGAAACAACCCACAGAGCCCCTCAGTTCCTTGTCCTGTGATAGAACGGACACTGCCAGTTCTTTGTGTGACATGGTTCCCGGCTCCTCCCCTGTTGCTGCTCTTCCTGGATGAGCTGCTGGTCACTGCTCCCGCTGGGACAGGACCGGAGATGTGACACCATTGTCTAGCTTCAGGCTGATGGGCAGAAAGGGCTTGTTGGGGACACTTCCATGGATGCAGATGGAGCCTCTGCTAGTTATCTGGCAATTCCACCACATTGTTTATTCATACTGAGCCAAACTGGTGACAGACTGGACAGAGAGGCTGACAGAGTGAGAAAAGTCGGGGTACTTCAAGGATTTGGGTCAGGAGAATTGTAAACACAACATGTAACCGGACCCCACAATAACTGTTTTGGTCAGGCTCACTCCACTAGATTATAAAACTGCCGTGTTTATCTTTGATCTCAAGTGCCCAGAACAGTCTCCAGTTCACTGTGGACACTCAGTAAACATTAGCTGAGTCACTAGATGGCTACCTTATTTCTATTACTATTTCTCGGGGATGCCTGTCTGATGCCCTAGCAGGGCAAGCAGTGGTTGTGAGTCAAGGTGGAGACTTCCCAAAGTGCATGGACCCAGGGGCCATCTCCTCTGTTTCTCAGATTGCTCATCTGGGAAGTAGGCATTGAACTGATCTGTAATACAAAGCCCCTGAACAGCTTCACAAGGTGTCCATACTGCAGGAGTCAGTATCTCTTGCAGACTAGCAACATCTGCTTCATCTGGGAGCTTGTCCCAAATGCAGAACCTCAAGCTGTACCCCAGACCTCCTGAAACAGAATCCACATCTTAAGAAGTTCATCAGAAGGTACCTGTGTGTGCAACAAAATAGGAGCAGTTCTGGTCTCTGTCAACATGCTGAGATGCTCAGACTTGGTGCACTTAAATTCAAGTTCTGCTGTTCCTTAGCTGTTGTGCAGACTTGGGAAAGATACTTAATTATTCTGATTATTGATATCTTTCTATCTAATATGGGATAAATAATGCACAAGGTTGTCATGAAGCATGAAGGAGGTTGGGGGTATACCACTATTCAGTACAGAATCTGGAATATGGAAGGGTTTAGGTTTAGGGAATGTCTGTTTGGTTGTCCACATGTGATCCTTTTTACATTATCTCCTGGGGGCACAGTCTACTTGCGATGCTCACTTTGAGCTACCTTTCATTGTCAAAATCAACTTTCTGCTTTGACCCGGAAGATTCTCTGCTGGAAAATTGAATAAACAAACTCCTCAGCAATGCAAGAAACAGCTCAGCTGGAAACATCTCTCCTTACTTTGAACCCAATCTACTGCTCCCTGCCTGTGTACCGCAGGACACTGGAAACAATCTAAATCTCTACTCCATGGGAATTCCAAAACTAGAAGAAGATAATTCAAACTGTTTATTACCATTCCCTACCCAGCTCCATATGATATTTCTGGACCCCTCACAATTCTAATCAAACTCTCTAAAGACCAGTTATTGGCTAGTTGATACCCACATGTCTTTGTAATATCTAGAACTACTTCTAACCTAATGGAACTTTGACATACAAGTTCAGATTCACCTACAGAAGTCATTTCGGTGCTAGTTGCTCTTCACTGCTTAGGGTCCAAGCCAGTGATCCCTCAAAAGCTAACATCAGGATAAAAAATATTGGTTTAGTCTTGGTTGAAGATATCAGAGAATTCTCATCCTACTCAAACCTACATGGGCAGAGAATCCTGCCTCTTGAAATTTCATTCTCAGGACAAATCAGAAACACTGATCAGGGCCTCCCTGGTGGCGCAGTGGGTTAAGCAACGCATTATGAAGCAAACCGCAGCCACTGCAGCACGAGTTCGATCCCTGCTGCCGGCCAGGGAGGGG
>JAGFMF010012177.1:4895118-4905339 GCA_019455555.1 Galemys pyrenaicus | reverse complement strand
TGCACAAGGGACTGAGGTGATGGTGCACGGGTGAAATGGTGGTGGGTACTCCCTGGGAACTACAAATGATGTCAAATATAACTAATAAAAAAAAAGAAAAAGAAAATAAAAATAAAAAATAAACCTTCAGTAAATGGGAGATGTTGTTGTTATTAACTGTGTGACACTGGCACCACAGTGGTGACTGTAGTAATTATCTAATTCAGCCATCGCCTTACTCATTGTTTGCTATAGAGAGACTGGTCTTCCTGCCTCTCTTACCCTAACATTCTTCCATGTTTCTAATACTATATAATCAAAGGAGGTCTATCCCTAAAGTTAGATTTTTTTGACTTCATAATTTGATAAAAAAACTCCCTTGAAAAACATTTCATCAGGAATTCCTAAAAAGGTTGCTATTCTTACCATGTCCATTGGTCCTTAGGTACTTTTCACAACAGTTAAAATTTATGAAAGGAATGTAGTAACAGAAGAGTGGACTACTAAAAAATTAGGAAAAAAAGTGAATCCCACCCATAAAGAATACACAAGACCAAATGTTGAGCTGTGATGAGGTAATGAGACATATGGAACTTGTCTAAAAGGAGTCAACTGGCTTCCAGATTTGGAGGTTTGATGCCTCTGAGTTATTTTTACTGGTAGAGATTCCATTTTATGAGTAATATTTGGGATATGGTATCACCAGTCAACAGTTCACAAACTCTTAAAAAAGAGTCCCAGCAGAAAAGGTCTAATTAAGTTTGACAGAAATTATCTAGCAGCTTTCATAAGTAATTGCTATTACCCAAAATAGGACCAACTCATAAACTGCATGATTTCAAAAATGACGAATCAATAAAAATGTTTATAGAAACAGCATTTTGATTAATTCCTTCAGACTAACAAATTCATGGCACATGTGATAAACTGAGATTTCTACTGTCAATTAGGGAAACCCAGAAATCAAACCCAGCCCTCATCTATGGCCCTTTGGATAACTGATCCCAGAATTTGGCACAGGGAACTGCTTTCTAAGCAGCTCCTCCAAAATGAACTACATCACACCTCTGGGTCTAATTCGTGGGATAGTCACATTCAAAATCCCTTCAGTTCTCAGTCATGCTAAGAGCCACAGTGAGACTGACCCACGGAGGGCATGTATTGTGATCATTCTGAAGTCTTGATAAATTAAACAACAAGTCATCCAATAGTAACACATAGCTTCTTTTTATGCTTATAAGCTCAACAACAACACAAAATCAATTGCAGTTATAGTAAAGTAATATCTCCTCTCTTACTAGAGGAAGAATAACACAGAAATTCTATTGTTCTAGAAGGAAAAAAATTTATATGGCACTAAACTCATGAGAAATAAATGCTGAGCTTCCACAAGAATTTAAAGGGTCTTTTAAGACATTAACAAAAATAAAATTATTTTCAGAATAGTTTTAGTGTCTAAACATTTATTTTAAAATCAACATGTGACAAATTAAAGGGGAAGAAAATAAAGAAATACAAATGTTACAATAAAAAAATAATTTCCCCAATTAAAAAAAAATCAACGTGTGACAGCTACTAGTAACACTCAGTAATCAGAATGTCAACAACTTAACAAGCCAATGGAATTTCACATAATTATTTAATAGGTATAGCATATACTATTACGATGCCATTTCTAGAAACCATCTTCTGTTTCCCCCAAAATGCTCTATAATTACTTGAGTCACAAAATAATGAACCAAAAAACTAAGAACTTGAAGGATACTCAAACCAGTCCCTCCTGTGACATTTCTTCTAACAGCATCTGGCTTGCATTCTACTAACAATCTCCATTGATGCTATAATGATTATATGCTCTCATTTTCTGTCAATATTTTCACAGCAATTTTTCATTTTTCCTGCAGAAACTCTTAATAAAATTAGTAATTTTAATGAAGACATCTGCATTTAATACCATATTTCATAGATCTCTAAATTGCCATCAATTTTAAGTTACTTCCTGGCTTTGTAGATATTAAAATGTGAAAAATGTACATTTTAGAATTAATAACATCAAACTTTAGTGTTTAATCATATATGCAAAGAACAAGAAATCAAGAGCACACAGAATACTGTAACAGGGACCCCAGGAATCATACAGTTCAACACCCTATATCCAAGTTTTAAAGACTAAGAAATTGAGAGCCACAGAAATAAATTGCCCAGGAAGCCACATTAGGGAGCAACCAACAGGGAGAGGGGAAACAGGTTGACTCCCAGCCAGAAGCTGACCCCATTAGTTGTTAACCTTTCAACCCTTCACCACCTGATGGCTAAGATGCGCTTAAACCCTGATAGGGGAGATTAGTGATCTAGGCTTGAGGGAGGGAATTGGGCACGGCAGCTAGAATCTCTTCAATCAATGCTTTACTTCTCAAGTCGTGTACAAGGTGGTTCACAGAATTCATAGATCTAACTGTATTGTTTGACACTACAGTTATCACTAGGGTTGCTTCTGCTGAGTTATTGGCTAGAACAATCCTGATACCCTCCTGATGCCTTCCTGATGCAAGAAAATGAACTCTGTTTGGCAAAAGTCATATAGATAGTTACAGTCCCCAGGTGAAACCTTGATATACCAATGGACCATCGCTGGACCAATACGTTTTCTATTTCAATGCACTACCATATGAATCGTGTGCCTTTGTAGATGTGTGGGGGCCACATGTCTCTTCCTGTGAGTGTGTCAGGGACAAGGAAGGAGGAGCTACGACTATGCTTTCAAATGCTGACAATATGTCAGACTCTGTCTTAAGCATTTTACTTTCTTATTTCAATTCTTAACTCCATAAGGTAAATAATAATAATCTTTTTTGGGGGATAACAAAACAGAAGATCAGAGATGTGAGGTAACTTTCCCAATCCCCACAGGTGGTAAAGTGACAGAACCAGGATCTAAGGTCCCACTTGTCTGTCCCCAAATACTGAGTTGCATCCTTCTAGGCACTTGAAGGCTTGAACATAGCTTGGATACGTGACCATATGGTGCACAATATGCTTTTTGTCAAACTGATGTCTGCAACTGGGCATGACTTCTAAGGAGCTGTATGTAACTCCCATTTTATAGTCTGGTCCCTCTTGATAAAGATGTTGAATAGATATTAGCTGAACAGAAGTAACATTAAGTATCATTGAAAAAAGCTCAAACCTTGGCCAGGATTTCCAATCCGGTGTTAATTGAATTAGCTGGAAAAATGAGCTGTTGCTGTCAGTTAGTCCCTCCACGTGTGAGCATTTATTAAATAAAGTTCTCTCTGAAATAGAGAGTGTGCAGTGCCAGGCACTTAAATGTCCTGTTTGGGTAGATATATTTGAATGTAATGTACAGAGAGAATAGGAAACTTGAGCCATAAAATTACACACTAGATAGAAGGGGAATTTCTGTTAGTTATTATCAACAAGTGGAATCAAAAATTTGTGCAAGGAAGTAGAATGTCACCAGGAGTTATGTCACTGAGTAACAAGCATTTTTGAAGCCTTAGGAGTAGATTGCTGAAAGAGAAAGAGTGAATGGATTGACGATAACTTGGACTTCTGTCTTCTGAGAAGACTGTTGCCTCAGTTTGTTTTTCCAGATGCTAGCTACCCTTGCTCTGTTTGGAGAGAAATGTTCCTGGATGCTTAACAGTACACCCATCCTTTTGTTTAAATTCTGCCTTGGGTTTTATTTTTAATTTGCCAAACATGTAACAATGCAGAAAAATATAGGTAATAATATCCAAGTGCTAAAACTAAATTACACTTTTGTTAAATTTGTTTTAGAGATTTTCCTTTTTTTAGGGACACATTAGCGATAACGTCGATTGCTATTCTTCCCAACTCCATTCCCATCAGAGGCAGCCTCTGAAGCTATATTCATACTCTTTCATTGTATGTTGTGGGTTTTACTTAGAAATTTGCATGATAGTAACATATCTTCAGTAGCTTCTTTTCTTCGCTCTGTGTTGTTCTTGAGACCTATCCTGGCGGACACATGTGCATCTAGTTTATTTATTTTAACTGCTGTGAAGTGAGCACATGTGGGAGAGTTGCCCTAAAGTATGTACCTAGATGTGGAATGACTTGCTTTTATGGTGTGTGCATTTTCGGTTTTACTAGAAAGTGCCTCTGTCTTTAAGCTTCACTTATCAATTCATGCTGTTTCTACATCTAAATAAGACTACCTCCAACAGCACTAAGTTAACAGAGACGTTTTATGAAAACTTAAGTGGGGTTAAATGAGCATCATAATTTTCTTCAAAAGACCACTTTGGGCACTACTTGGTTTTAGATCTTTCCATGACTGAATGTGTTTCCAAGCTTTGGGCTGGGACCAGAGATGGAAAATAGGGTCCCTTGTTGTTCAGAGGTGTGAGCTGATTGTTTGGGGTCTGCGGACAGCGGCTCATGCCAGTCGGGTAGGAACTGGTAAATGGCTCCTTTGAGGAAAAAGATAAACAGAAATAAAGAAATGCCAGAGCTAACTGGAAAATTGTTTTCATAATTCAATTTTGTTTTACATAACCTTGCTCCCCAAATGTTAGCAATTTAGCTCAAAGAGCTGTTAGCATTATTAAATAGTCACTAAATGTTGCAAAGAGACAGCTCAGCAAAACTCAGGAATTGAGAAACCATTTTATGACCATTGTTTCACCTCTGGGGGTGGCTCACTCATTTTGTTCCAGGTCCCTAGGGCCCAGAGGTAATAACATCTGTATTTTTAAGACCAGCTTTGCACCACACCTGCATATCAATTCCCTTTTTCGACTTCTGCTTCTAAACCAAAGCCAAATGTTTGGCTATGGGTTTGGTTTCCAGTGTTCGACTGAGTATTAAAGGCAGCAGCTTCAAGACTTCACTGGTCCCACAAACATTTTTTAAATGATGCTAATTGAGTCCTAGGAAAGCTTAAAAAAATTGAAATTCTTAGAGGAGAAAGAGATGAAGGGAAATGAAAGAGAAGACTAAGAAAAGGGGCAGACAATGTCAAATAATGGACAAAACTAGAAGGTAAATCTAAATGGTGGTGGATGAATTTTATTCTATTTTTATTTCTTTCTTTTAAAAAAGATTTATTTATTTATGGTTATAAGAACTGGGGTACAGGCCAGAGGTACGGGGGGTGAGAGGATTCAGCAGAGACAGAGTGGGGAGCAGAACAGGCAGATCTACTGAAATACACTGATGAGGGGAGCAGCAGGTGAGACAGGAAAGGTCTGCTGTACCATGTGGGTCAGGATGGAACTTGCACTGCAGTGGCTATGGATGCTTCATAATGCTGTGCTCAACCCCCTGTGCCACCAGGGAGGCCCATGTGGTGGATGAATTTTAAATAAAAGTAATTTAAGAAAAATTATTGTAGCTTAATTTTATCTACTCCCTTTACTATTTTTCTGGTTTGCACTGATTGTATTTAAAATTAGATGGTTGCTAGTAAATGTTCTAAAAAGAACAGGACAAGAATTTGGGATAAAGAACTTGAGAAATTCGAGAAATCTTAGATTAGTGTTATGTTACTTTATCACCATAAACCTCTGCTGACATTGGCCAAGCTATCCCCTGATGCAGTGGGACTCAGTTTTCTATCTTAGAAATTATCTTCAGTCTTCAGAAGTATTTATAGTTGCCTCTTCCTGGTGACAGGTAAGTCATTTGAAACTAATGCCTAAATTATTTTTTCCTTCCTCTGTTCCTTCATTTCTTCTTTCCTCCTCCCTGCCCTCCCTCCCTTTCTTTCCTTTTTTGTTCTCTATATAAATTTTAGTCTGGTTTTTTTTTTAATCTAACATTGGTTTATAACACTATTTGATTTAGTGGAATAGGTTCATACCTCCTCAGGTGTGAACTGTTATTGACTTCTCCACCATCAAGCACAGACAGCCCATAAAGATATGGATTACTGTGAACAGGTGACCTGGAAAATGATGTAAATGGAGCGCTGAAGGGCCATTGACACTCTGGCCCAAGTCTGGGAAGCTTTCTGTAGAGTCAATTCTATTTATGACAAATGAAGTGGAACTGTATGGCTTCTTGGAATTGGGGACCACCCAGATTAAACCACTTGCCCAAGTCAGGAACCTGTCTATAGCTTCTGTGGTCAGGTTATGCACCACTGCTGTGGAATGTTTGAAGTGGTGGGACTACAAGCACAATTCTGTTTTCCAGGATATTCTTCACTATGGTGGATTGAATTTGGGTCCCCTGTTGCTTGTACTCATTGGTCCCAGTTCTGCTATTGTGAGTAGTACAGAGGAGACCTAGCCCTGTTTTACAGACATTTGAAGATGGCATTGCTGCCTCTTCCTGCCTACCCCCATCTGTGAATCTCCAGGTGAAACCATGCTTACTCTCTCAAAGGATGCTAATGATTGGTCCTGGTCACCCTCCTTGTGTATGTTCTAGATTATGCAGAACATGGTGTTGCTTGACCAGCATTAACATAAGAAGAGTATGATTGCTCCAATCCCTATATTTCTATTAATGCAAATTACAGTTAGATTTTCTTTTCAAATCTTCTCATCACACTAGATTGGCCACTAAAGGTTGGCTCAAATATCCCAGTCATTTCTAGATGAACTGCTGAATTTCAACTAAAATTCAAACTAGCTATTTAAGTTGGTTTCAAGTATTTTTTGAACTACCATCAACTATAGGTTTTGAAGTTTACCCTTCTTTGTTTTGAAAATGTAAACATTTGTTCCTAGCTAGTTTTCTAGTTGCTCAATTGACACATTTCTACTGTATGTCCATTCTAGGCCATATGCTTGCTGAAAGCCGGGACTGGGAAGTGAATGGGACAGTCTCTGTCAATCAAGAGGCTTCATCCAATGGGGAGGATCACAGGGGTGAACAGGAGGTTACAGTAACTCGGAACCCACATTTATCAAACTGAAGGGGCCTGTCTCCCTGGGGTTGTGGTGTCAACCTGCACACAATTTGTATTGGTAGGAGGTTGAGACTCATCTCATATGTACAGGTTTCACTGACCCAGGGCTCAGGGGACCTCTTTACCCTGTTTCTATTTCTTCAGTTACCTCCCAGGAAAAGCCAGACTCCACGCAGGGACAGTTCTTGCTTGTCTTCAGTATTTGTTAACTGAAGGGCTCTAAAGAATAGGTCTAGTGCTTCACTCCTTGATCTAAAAGATGACGATGAAAAGGAGGAAGAGGAGGAGCACATTGCAGTTTTTGAATATTCATTCTGTATGAGGTACAGAATGAGGTACATATATACTACTCTAATCCTTTTTAATCCTCACAACAACCCAATGAGTTATATATTTTTATCCTCATTTACAACTAGGAAACAAGCTTAGTAATGTGTCCAGTGTCACATTATAAGGAAACGGTCCAGTGCCTCTTAAACACACTAATCACTCTGACTACATTCAATCATCTAGAAGCCCCTTTTCAAGAGTCCTGACTGATTCAGCCACGACTTTCCTGATGTCATTTTCCTAAGTTCCAGTACTGTATTGGTTCATCTTGGGTACATTAGTCGCTTCTGCCCACATGTCCAACATTTTAGAAACCTCAGATCATGACAACTCTCTGGTAACCTCATGATTTTCTCTGGAAGTTTCTACTTCTTCTCAAGTAAATAAGTAATAACTTCTCCAATAAATAAACAGTAATTAACAAATTACTCTCTTCCTTTCCCTGTTCTCATTTTTATTTTCACTGGTGTTTCCCATCATGGTAAAATGAACTCAGTATAGGAGCTCTTCTTGGTTGTCTTATCTTATTAATTTATTTACCTATTTGCCAATATTTAAGTTTATTTTTAGTCTTCTGCCCCTTGAGAGCCATATTTCTCTTTGGAGTCTCTGACCTGGAGACCATATTTATCTTTTCTGAAAAGCAATTCCATGCATCACAGAAACCTCATTTCCATTTTTCCATTTAAAAGGGGAAAGTGAACTTGCCTGAAGGCAGACTCAAGTGGAGAGCTATAAAACACTGGCCATTGTTTTCATTTGTAAAACCAAATCTGTGCAAGTTGATTTATTTTCAAGGTAGTGTAATCTAAGAACTATACCAATGCCAACCCTTTCTCTGGTGCTGCTTTTAAATTTAGGGGATTGGTTTGGGAGGGAGGATGGTACCTTTTCCTAACCTGCTGTCAGGGACCCCCCCTTTTTTTTTTTGCCAGTTGTAAGAGTTCATGAGTGAGAAAAGCACTCAGCCTGAAGTTAGTCTCCTAGATGTGACCGGGGCATGGGAGGGAGGTTCATTTTCATCCATGTGGATGCCTTCCAAGCCTAGTTCAATGCCTCTCTCACTTTAAAAGGAGGTCAAATTAGCACTGGAGTTTCCAGTTATTATTCTCTTCAAATATGTATTTTCTTCATCTCCACTAAAAGTTTCATCTTTGGGGGAACCTTCTATAACGACCCTAACCAGCATTGAGTTCGCTCTCTTCCTACATTTGAAGTATGCCTCCCAACTAAGCATTTCTGGATTGAATTATTTTACAGAAAATGTGATTTAAAAATGTTAGATTTAGGGCTTTTCTTTCCAGTGAGATGATACTTTGTGAAATCAGAGCCAAATCCTACTTTTGTCAAAACTCTAGTACAGAGTTGAGCTGGACAGGGAGAAAACCTCTCATCTAGGTTTATAAAATCTTGAATAGACATAACCATCACCAGAAGACAGCCACCAGAATGCAGATGAAGAGAGGGTAAATCGATTCCAATTATTTGAGGTGGACACAGAAGACACACACCTTTTACAAATCCACTTTGGTGCTTCCCAATTTATAACTGGGTCAGAAATGTCAGTGGAGGTCAGAGAAAGAGAGAAGTCAGAGATAATCTGGATGTTTTCAGTTCAATTGACCTGGGAAATTTATTGGAGGAAGCAGTGGTCCAATTTGTTTATTCCTCACAGGATTTCAAAAGAATGGAATGTGGAACAACAGCCACTAGGTAGTTGGAGAAAAATGAGATAAGGGAATGAAAACATTCCATGTGGAAGATGAAGACTGGAAGGTCTGACTTTAGGAGTCTGAGAAGCAGCAAAATTCAATACCCTGTAAGCCAGAAGAGCATTCTCAAGAAGGCTCTAAGGAGGTAGAAAGAATAAAGCTGTGGAAATGGCAATCAGATTTGATACTTGGGAAGTTAGCAGTTTTCTCAGAAGTGATGATGGCTGAATCAGGCGGATATAACAGAATGAATTAAATGGTGGCGAGGAAATGCAAGACGTTGGTGGAGTTCTTTTGGGAAGAAGTGCTTTATTTGGCACAGAGAAATATTGAAAAATGGAGTGGGTCGGGTTTTATTTTTTTTTAATTTTTAGCTTTTTTTAAAAAAATTATTTATGCATATAAGAGCTGGGGTACAGGCCAGAGTCACAGGAGATGAGAAGATTCACCAGAGACAGAGTGGGGAGCAGAACAGGCAGATGGATGGACTGCTGAGGAGAGCGGCGGGTGAGGCAGGAGAGGTCTGCTGTGCCATGTGGGCTCCCTCCCTGGCCGGGGATTGAACTGGTGCTGCTGTGCCATGAATGCTTTACATTGTGGCACTCAACCCACTGTGCTGCCAAGAAGGCCCTGAGTTTTATTTTTTAAAGATTTATTTATTTATGCATACAAGAACTGGGGTACAGGCTGGAGGTACAGGGCAGGGTGTGAAAGGAATCACCAGAGACAGAGTGGGGAGCAGGACAGGCAGATTGACTGAAACACACAGTTGAGGGGAGCAGTGGGTGAGGCAGGAGAGTCTGCCATGCTATGTTGGTCACCTCCCTGGCTAAGGATCGAACTTGTACTGTAGTGGCTGTATATGCTTCAGAATGTGGTGCTTAATCCCTTGTGCCACCACACAAGATAGAGTACTTTCTGGAATAAACATTTCTATTTTACTATTCTGAGGTCCAGCCCCAACTACAGAAACTTGATGCCTGGAGGTGGCTTCTATGATTAAAAGCTACATTAATAAATATCTTTGCATTATGTTAAGGAAAAGGAAAAGGGTCTATTCAGTGAGTTTTTGGAGTTTTCTTCTATAAGCTGTAGTGGAAAAAGTTGACATGGTCAGGCCAGTTTTGCTTAGATGGATGTAGGGAGTTATGAAAATGAAAGGCTCTACATAAGGAGGAGAGGTTTAAAAAGAGATGACCGGGGCCTCCCTGGTGGCGCAGTGGGTTAAGCAACGCACTATGAAGCAAACAGCAGCCACCGCAGCACGAGTTCGATCCCTGCTGCCGGCCAGGGAGG